>CM031233.1:414236995-414836995 GCA_018340775.1 Taxus wallichiana var. yunnanensis
GAGGACCAAGAACAATTTCCTAAAATACTTGACATGGACAAAAATGATTTCTTAAAGCTTATAAAATGGGTGTTGTTGAAAAGGTTAAGTAAAATAGATATTGTTCAGAAAGGGTTATTTTTATTCAATGATATTGTAGAAAATTAAACTAAAGTTAATTTTTAGACCATTATCGGAAGGTATCTTCATTTTACTATGTATTATATGGATAAATTAATGCAAATAGTAACATGGAAAAATAGGTTTTATTTTCTTTACATTTTCTCTAGTTTTAAAATTGTATTGGTGATATAAGAATTATTATTCAAGATCACCTAAAATACCAATCAAAATATGTATATATATAAATTAAATCCACTTTAATTAAGATGTGTGATTTATAGATTTATATTAATAAATTATCATACATATAATGAGAACTACATAAGAATTAATCCCTCTCGAGGGTATGAAGTGTAGAAATTGGGTTTGCAAGGGATAGTCCATCCAATATAGTACAATTATAAATAATTAAAGAGAGGTATACACATCCTGTGAAAAATAATGAGTCCTAAGTAAATTTTGAACCCTTAAGAAAACATGTATTACAACTATTTTCTGAGTTTAATAATAGATGTCCATTGAATGATGTTTAGCTAACACAAGTTAAAAATATTTTGTCACATTTGATCTTATTGACCACTAAGATTTATATATTTCAATATGCCTTACCTTAAAAACTATTAGGAACATAACTATGTATTCCTTGACCCCTTAATAATGTAGGTATTGCAAAAATTTCTTGCTAATGCATTAATATTTTTCTCGTTAATGATTCCTATAGACCGCTAAGCTATAGATATATTATTATGGTTGATTGTAGTAACAACTAGGATAAGAAATATAGATTTATTTGTTAATGATTTGTAGGCATTACTAATCTCTAAAAATATTTTGTTGTTAACCCTAGCGACCACTAGGATAAGAACTACTAATGTTTGTACCCCTCAATACGCTTTTTCCTTTGAATAAATCCTAGATCCATGCATGATCTAAATATTTGATTGTGGCTGAAGTTAGCGATGCTAGGATCAACACTACGGATGTATTTATCCCTCACCAAAGAGAGTATTGATGTAATGTTTCCCATTCTAATAATATTTGTCATGTGATTAATGCCTAGATAAGGCCAATATCTAAATACTTCATTGTGGATGAACTTAGCTATTGTTAGGAGCAGAATTGTGTATGTATTGAAGCCCAAAGAGTGCATGTATTACCAAAATTTTCGCATTGCATTCATATTTTTACTATGAGTGATGACTATCAAATGATGGGATCAAAAATATTTAAATATTGACCCCTCAATAATACATGTACTTGTCATTATTTTTTTATGTCATTATTATTAGGTATGTGAATGATGCTTGGTGACCACTAAGCTCTAAATATATATGGATGACCATAACAATTGATAGGATCAACACTTACTTCATTTTTCCGAAATGATTTTTTAAACTACCCAAATATTTAGAATAACAGAGATAAGTGAATGTTTCCATAAATTCAAGTATCTCATTTGTCTCGGTGACTATGTTTGTTGATGATATATATAACATTTGTGGACTTGTAATATTTCAAAATAGAGGGAGATGCGACAATGTCAACCATATATTATTATGTATATTCTGTGTGACGACCCCAAATTTATTAAAGATGCCATTTTTGATCTAGCTACCTTACGTCATGAATTTCAACATTACTCATTTATTTTTTCTACAATACAAGATGAAAGTGTTGATGTTGATGTTGTAGATGGAAAGGTAATACTTGTAGATACAAAGCACTAAGGTCACGAGACTAAGGCAATAAAAATTTGGTCTCTCTTTAATTTATGCTAAACAATAGGTGATTTCATTTCCGAATGGATCACTTCCTATTTAACTCTTTCCAAGTCCACAGTAGAACTTATTTTATAAATTGTGGAAAAATAGAATAGGTTTTTATTTTGTGCATGCATATAAAAATATTATAAACTTCCGCATTCATTACCTCTAGAAAATAAATATACAAGAGAGTCCTAGATGGTAGCAAGAGGAGAATAAGATTTATTTTACTGATTTGGATCATTGACCCATTAGATAATATGGATGATTCACATCTGAGAGATATCCTTATTCAAAGGTGTATACCAGGAGTTTGTATTGGCATGGCCCTCATGAATAGGCTATAAATAAATTCTTCTATCTTTAAAGTTGATGTATCCTAGATCCCTTTATTTTATTATTGATGAAGGAAAGGTTCCTTCATTAGGAAAGTTCTCGCTTTTTTTTTTTTATCCAAAAAAAGTTTTTGTTGACAATAAATTTTCATTTTATGTGGCTTCCTATATTTTCGATGTTATCATGGTGTTCTAAACTATTCATATTTCTGTCAAAATTTCCATCATTCATGTCCTTTGAAGCTAAATGAACTATATTCAAACTTGTATGCCCATTGATTTAGATCTAAAATTTAAGATATATGCACTTATTTATATCTGATCTCTACCAACAATTATATGAAATGACAACATCAAAAATATATGTTGACATCCTCACTTCCATAAGGAAAATGGGAGTTATATTATTCTATCCAGAATATATAGTTATCATGATCAAGGGGATCCTTATACCTCCTTTTCAATTTCATATTATGTGCTAGACAAATTGGCAGAAAAAGAGGTGGCATATCAGATTTGTAATGGTATTTCTAGAAAGTGCAAAGAGAAGAATATTAAAACACATCCCCCCTCCCAATCACTGTGGGATGTAGGAAATTTAATAGGTGGCTTGATTTGAAAGTTGCATCGGCCCATATAAATTCATTCCATCTCCCCCAACACCCTCTAAGGAAATATGACCAAATGAAAAGGGTTTCCAAGCACCTTCAATCACTTAGAGGATAGATAAATATATCCTATACACACGTGCATGATGTCAATGACTAGGTATGGATTACCCAATAAAAAGATAGACTTGTTAAGTAGAATATGAATGAGGATGGATCAGATCCACCTCTCGAGAGAAACTATTAAAAGTGGATACAAAGAGAAAGAAGATTTATATTTAAAAAATTCAGAAAATACATGTGCTTCCTTTTCTCCATCAAGTGAAACTCTCTCTGAGTTTCAAGAAGTCTTTCCTGCACCAAATGAAGTTCCAACTTTAGTTGCATACTCCTTAACTTCTTTAGATGAAGAAGAATATATTATGGAAACTGAAATTTCAATGGGCACAAGCCTAGTGAAACACTCTCAATCTTATCCTTCCATTTCATATGAAGTGAGACAAGATTGGGTTGAGAAATCTGTAATTTCCCATAAAGAAAACCATATTTGGAGGCACAATAATATCCATTAGTAAAAATTGAATTCACTCTAAGAAAGGGAACCTTGAAAAGGCTAACCAAAAGAATATGTCAACACAACAAGCAATTCTTTGGCATAAAACTTAAGAAGACCTCTTCACTCTTCAAAATAAATGGAAATTCGGAGGATCCCAAGTGATGCAATATGAGGAAGATCCATAATCTTTAATAAATGATGCATCCAAAGTAGCCATAGAAATAGTGAGAGGAATATGTGCTAGAAATAAAGACTTTGAAACTGAATTAAAGGCCACAATTCATATCGATCTGATTTACGATGTAGAAGAGGCATTCCATTGCCTCGTATAATAATATAAAGAGATTATTCAAGGAAAGGTGGAGGAACAAGCCTATTTTAAAAAGACTTAAAATATCATTACATAACAAAAATGTTACAGAAAACATTAATATATATGGGGCAAGTCATTAAATAACGAATTTGTAAAGACACTTCAATTATGACCATGGATGATATTGCTATTTTTCAAACATATGCTAATTATATGAGGAAATAATAAGGGGTTGGAATGATCGGGTAATAAATTTATCTTTCTTATTTGATGACATTATTTCAAGAGGAAATCAAATTTTTGTAGAAGCCTTGGTCGTGAAAGTCTTTAATAGAAACCATGAATTAGTTTCTAATGAACAGCTTTGTTACATAACTTAAGTAATTCTCTGTTAATTTTCAAAGGAGAATAACATATGAAAACTAAGGAAAAATTTACATGTCATTCAGATTGTCTCCAAAACTAGGGAAAAAATATAAAAAATATAGATTCTGAAGGAAATTGTGAAAAAATCTAATTTTAGTCAAAAGCTTTTATTTCACAAGGCTAGTGTGATATTTAGAAACCATATTATAGACATAGGATAGACAAGTAGAAATTATAAGATTTGCAAAGAAGTTTCTCGGGTGGCATGAAAGAAAGATGATACAAAATGTCTTCCATAAGAGAAAAAAAATATTAGCAATAAACTTTTCATATGGAATCGAATCAATAAAAACCCATACTTAAGGAAGAACCACAATGAATCATAAATTCTAGTATTTGAGAAAGAGGAGAAAACACTGAAATATTTATGATATTTAAATAGATGAATATTTATAATTGATTGAATGTTTGCGTATATATTTAAAATGCTATAATTATCTAAACATGCACTTGTTATTGGATATGCTAAGCTCCAAATATGTTGTTGTGGCATAAAGTAGCACACACTAGGTTCAAATATCCATAAATGATTATTGATCAGTAATCTCAAAATATGTTATTGTGGCATAACTTAGTGGCCACTAGGCTTGAAATATATTATTTTTTTGTTAAATCCTAGTGATAAATGATGTTCATATAATATGTTGCAACATAAACTAGTAAAAATTAAGCTCAAAATATTATATTGTGGAAGTACCTAGCTATCGAGTAGCTCAAAATCGCTGCAGATAAAGAAAATCGTGAGAAAGCGTAACTTTTTTTCCCTAGGAAGTCCAGCGGGATAGTTGGGATGCGGTGTATGCGCGTGAGATGTGAAAATATGATTTTCCTGCTAGTCGATGCATTATGTATGGCACAGAAAATGTGTTCGGATAGTTGGGACAAAAGAACACGCGGGATGTACAAAGGCGAAAAAGCCGCAAAAGGAACCATACGTTGTGGCGAATGCGGAGGTCAGTGGCCCTCACGACCTAATCAACAGAAGATGCATAGGGAAAAGGAAGCCCAAATCAGGTGATGAAGATATTTTTGTCTAGGACAGCTGAGACACACAGACCTTATTTTTCCGAAATAGCCGCAATGAAGAGAAAATTCAATGTTTGACCTCCCAAACTTCAAACGACCATAACTTTTGACTCCGAGCTCCAGTTTTAATAAAATTGGACTTTTGGAACAAGAAAAACATCCTATGCATCAAATAATATAGATTTATTAATTTTTATGAGGGAATATATATTAAAATAAAAGAAACATATTCATCCCTAGTTAATTAATGCTCATTCCCGTTAAATGACAAAAATGCCCGGCACTCCAAAATAGCTACTCGCACTCAAAAGGCCATAACTTTTGCATTTATCAACAAAATCACACAAAATTGGTACCATTGGAATCATGTTTCTGATTCCAACGCACAAAAATAAAGAAAATTTGGATTTGATGATAAATAAATAGAGATTTTCCATAAAGTGTGTCTAGATTCATGACAAGTGTTTTATTTGGTAGTTGGGAGTGCAATTAAGAGGCATGGTCATCATTCTTTCTCTGCTGCAACACCTGGGACAATATGGGAGCCTTTTTCAAGTAACATACAATCATTTCACTCCATTTAATGCCTCTTACAAGTGGTTGAAGGATAGATTTTAGGATTTCCATTTTCCCTTTCTCTCTCTCTTCTCATTCTTCTATAAATTGGAGTGTTAGGCTCATTGTAAAGGAGGTAGTTTTGTAGTAGCAAATCTTTGTCAAAATTTATTTATGAAGCCAATGTGCTGCAGGCCCTTGTAGTGGACTCCTTGCATGGTGATCCAGGCCCTTATCTTGTAATAGATTGAATTGTGCATATCATGAAGCAATAAAATACAAGTTTGTGGATGCATCTTCCCCTGCTATGTTTGTTTGCACTCTTCTTGCCCTTTCAACCTTCATTACAAGAATATTGTGTCTATTTTTATGCTCTTGCAAGGATTCATTATTATTGTGCATATATGAAATATTTTTGTGAATGCATTTTCCAGTTATTGTTGAGAATCTTATCACCCTTTCTAGTATGCATTTTACTTCTATTTTTCACACATTGGAAGACTACTCTCACACCCCTCCTTTTCTGGTGTATCACCATTTTAGTGTAGGATTTTATTTTCATGCATTCTCTCTCCTTGGTCCCTTAGAAAGTTAGATTAGGAAAGATATTTTTATTACAATAGAGTAGATTGTGGAAGGTAGTTTAGGAGTAAGAACCATATTTCTCTGGAGGTCTATCTCAAGTAGCAAGTTCCAAAACTTGGAGATAGTACCCATGTTATCCAATCACATCATGAGCTCAAGTATATGCACTTGTGTAAACATAAGGGTGCTTTGTGATTTCGTGATAACAATTTACTCGCAAAGATAACCTAGAAGATGTTAAGATAAAAATATCATTCCTTAATTTTTAAATTCTAACAACCATAATGTTTGAGATATTATGTTATAGCATTGCATAGTGATTTGTAAGCTCCAAATAATATGTCGTGGAGGAGTATCTAAGAGGTTGCTAAAATAATAATACTTTAATCTATGTTTTAAAATCATAACCACCACATATCTTTGAATATTATTCAATGGCATTGTTTAGCGTGCTAAGATCCAAATAATTTTTGTTGGGATAGCCTCGAGGCCTCTAAGCTCAAAAATGTTACTTCAAATTATTAAATCAAAAGTGTAAATTCAATTAATGTATAAAGATCTTATTTTCATAAAAAAATTAACTTTCTTATTTTCTCGAGGCTTTAACCGACTTCAATTAATCTCTAAACATCAAACTTCTATGTGTTATACAATTAGACATAGATTTTTATTATCGATGAGATTTAAACAGTTTTTCTTCAAAATATAATTATAGCCTATCAACCATTAAGCTAAATAAAATCATGATTTATTATATTCTAGTACGATACATCAAATTAAAAAGATATAAACAATAACAAATAAATCTAGAGTTTCTATTTAAATACATAGAAATACATGTAGAATCATGAATTAATATATATAAGAACAATTTCTTTCACCAATAATATGTGGCATATTAAGAATTATGTTTGAAAAGAATTATATTAACATGAATACAAAGCTATGTGATTTTTTTCATGGCTAAATGGGCGGAAGAGGAAAAATAATAAATAAATATATAGTGATTAAAAATTTTATTTGATAATATTTTATTATTATTGGTAAATAGTTTTGAAGGGACTATACCCTATTACAAAAAGGGCTCACCAACCTGATATGAATATGAAGATTCAATAAAAAGAATCAAAATCTAGATATAACAAGTGTTTCCAAAAGTAACCAAGAACAAGTTACAACAAGAAGCAAAAAAGGACAAAGACCGCAACAAAACCGTAAAAAAGTAGCAACATCATAGAAAAAATATCACAAAAGAACAAAATCTATACCAAATCCCGCCACCTAAGTGAGTCTATTTCTTGAATGCTCTTTCAATTCTTGACTGGATCATCTGCAGCAAGGTAAATAGTGCTAGAGTAGTGTGCGTTAAGTCTGAAGCGTCCAGTGCGAAAAGGTCATACTCCTCTCTTTTCATTCCCCAAATAGTTATAGTGATCCCACTTAGCATAACAATGATCTGAACTTACTACTTGAGAAAGTCACTCATGGATTTAAATATATCCATGGTGTGATCATGTCTATCTTTGTCTCTCCCCAATCTGGTATCTAGAGAGTTCAACTTCTTATATATATCAGTAAACTGATCCTTGCCTTTGTCATTCTCTTAATCAAGCTTTCTTTTCCTTTTCTACTTCTCCATACGTTGAAGGTACTTCTTCATTTATTTCATCTCTTTCTCTAGTGCTTCCAATCTATTAGGCACATGAGACTCCTCCTGATCAGGGCCTTTTCAATACCAGCATTACTGATATGAAGAAAGTTTTGAGCAACCTCCATCTCTTTGGAGCTTCTGAGAATCCTCCCAGTGAGAGGGGTGTCTATTTTCATGGGGTTATTTATTTGATAATATTAACGTGTATATATAATATGTTTACGTTCCAATGTACAAAAATTATCATACAATTGAAAACTTCATATAATTCTATATTTTAAAATCATTTTGTTAACCTCGAATATCTTCTCATAAAATAAATGTGAAAACCATATAAGAAATGTACATTGAAATAATTACCTATGGTTATTTATATCATACTAATAAAAAGTAGAAAAAGTAGTTGTAAGGACTATCTAAAAATAATTTAGGTCTTGCAAACCATTATAATTTTAAAAACTAGTGACTATGTGATAAGCCATCATTATTAGAGAAAAGCAATCTCACAAATGAGAATGAAAGAGAAAAAAAATATCCAAAGGGAGACATAGAAGGGTGGATACATGAAATCATTCAAATGAAATAAAAACTAGAGCTAAAAAGGGATAAAAATTTCTTTCGTTAGGGAATAAGAGAAACTTTGTTTTCATGAAGAGAAAGTTGGTTTGAAAAATGATAAAAAGGAACTAGTAAGTAGAGTTGGACTACAGAGCACATTTTGGGAAGGGAAAGCATGGCTGGACTACAATGAAAAAGAAATGAACTAATCGAACATAGAATTATCGAACAAGCTTGTAATAAAATTTGTAACCATTTACTATAATATATGTTTTCCATAAATACCTAAATTAGATATGATATTATTTTGTGCTTGGTGATGTATTTCAAACCTCCATCTTCTGAATCAAATAAAATATCTAAACAATTCTATATGTAAGCCTTTTCCTTCCCTCCTTTGTGAATGTCCTTTGTGTTCCTCCTTTGTGTTCTTTCTCTCCAAACTATATTTAAATTACTACCTAATTTTTCCTTACCAAAATGGTTGGGATTCTCGCATTTGGCCCTAGAATCTATGGCTTGATTTTATTGTTTTATGATTTCACGAGCTAATTTTCTACAAGACCAAAAATAGAAACCCTAAAAAAGTAGTTCTTCGGGTATTCAATAACTTTTCAAGACATTCCGTGTTAGAAATTTTGAAAATATAAAAAGTCTCGGGATATGAAAAACTTAACATTAGACTATCCAAAACATTAGGAAAAAGAGAAGGGAATGTTAGAGTATATTCAAATTTGAAACACTCTCAAATGTGGGGGAATTGACAATTAAAAATTTTAAGTTACAACTCATTAAGAAAAGGCAGAGGATATCGAAAAAAATATTGAAAACAACACCTTTTGTTATTGGCTATACATAAATATTAAAAACATAATAAAACATATAATATTATAAGAATACGAAAGAAATAAATTGTATAAATGTATACGCACATTTATTTATTATTTTTATAAAAATCTATATCATATAGTGCGCTAATGAAATATAATTCTCCAATTAAACTGTGTCGCATAGAAATTTTGAACTCGATGGTTAGAAAAAATATAATTGACACATTTTTACGAAATTTATATATAAATATGTGTATAAAATATATTAAACCTCTATGAATCCTTGATATTATTGTATAAATAGTACCACCAAAATGAGGATATGTGGCATTAAAATTTTGAAATCTCAAAAGGTGTTTTTAACATTTAGTTAATGAAAAACATTAGCTCTTCAAAGCTATACGGATAGTTTTTACAATGAAAAGAGGTATTGGTATGAGCCCCGTGGCTTTGCCAAGCTATAACATAATTTTTTATTCTATTTCTATTTCCAAATTAAGAAACTAATGATCTTAGTAACCACTATGTCATTTATTTAAATAAATAAAGAAGCTTAGTGTTTACTAAGCATTTTATTTCATAAGAATAGATGTGAATTATATGTTACAATGATATATCTTATGAAAACTACATAAGGATCAATTCCTCTCGAGGGTATATATTGTTGCATTAGGTTCCAACAAGGCTATTCTCAGCTAGTATGATATAGTTATAATCAATAAAATTTAGTATCAATCCAAATTTGTAAAGATAGTGTTGAAAATTAAAATATGTATTGGTATGAGTCACGTGACCTCTAAGATATATCATATTTTTATTCTATCTCTATTTCCAAATGAAGAAGCTATTGAGCCTAGTAGCCATTATGTCATTCGTTTCAATTAGTAATAGAGATTAACACTCAATCATTTTATTTTATATGAACGATCGTGAATTATAATTTACAAATATATATCTTAGGTGAAAAAATAAGTCTTGATCCCTTTTGATGGAATATAGTGTAATAATTAGGTCTTCCAAGTAAATTCTAGCCAATATGATACAATTACTATCAATGAAATACAATATCAATCCAAAGTTGTACAAATAGTGATTACAAGAAAAAGAGGTAATGATAGGAGCTTAGAAGTCGCTAATAATTTTCATTGATACGAAAGGATGTGAATTATAATTTACAAAGATATATTTTAGGAGAAATAAATAAGTATTTATCCCTCTCGATGGAAAGTATTCCAACAATTGGCTCCACCACGTAAAGTAAAACTACTTTGATACAATTATAATCATTAAAAAATATAATCGATCCAAATATGTAAAGATAGAGATTACAAAGACAAGAGCTAATGATAGGATCCTAGCAAAATTTGCTAAGCTTGACCATGATTTTTTAGTCTATAGCTACTTTAGAATTAAGAAATTGTTGAGCCTAACGACCTCTATTGTTATGGTGTGGATCCTTTTTCATTTATGGAAGTTTGAAAGACTATACACTTTGAGTACTATATATTTTCCATAGTTTTCTCACCAGGGGTTCGAGGGTACAACACCTGAGAAAAAAAATTGGCCTTGAAAAATGTGCCTGATATATTAGGAAAAGTGTTCTTCTCATATGGGTGGGATTTTCGACACATAGGTTTATGGTATGGTTTTGGCCCATGGTTTTGTACCCATGGTATTGTAAAAATGCTTAGCGCTTTCTATTTATGTGGTTATTTGCATCTCGATAGGGTTGATGTAACATTGCAGATGTGTGTGAGTTCAAGTGTGAATTCTATAGAGTTTGTTGAGCATAGCTCGAAATAGATCTGGGTATTGTATTAAAAGAGAGGTGTCTTGTAATAAAATGTGAGCAAGTGATTCTTAGTAGATGTAGCCCAAATTGGATGAACCATGTAAAATATTGTCTCTTTATGTTGTGTTCTTCTTATTCTGCACTTCTATTTCAGTTCCGGAATATTTTTTCTGCATATTAGTTTCTACTATTTTCATTATGTGAGGGATTTTTCTACATATTTTATCCCTTAGTTTCTAACATCTATTTTATTCCTTTCAATCATTATTAGAGCTTATTGGTATCTAAGCATTTTATTTGATAGAGAGTGATGCAAATTATCATTTACAGAGATATATCTTAGAAGAAATAAATAATTCTTGATCCCTCTCGATGGAATGTAGTGCAGATTGGGTCATCCAAGGATAGTCCAGCCAATACGATAGAATTACAATCAATGAAAAATAATATCGATCTAGATATATATAGATAGTGTTCATAATAATAAGAGACCACTTATTTTACTAAATTGGGACATATTCTAGTGAATTGAGAATCTAATAATTCAAGTATTGAAATAAATTCATCTCCATTTTTGTGTATATTGGATTCCATTTTTTGCTATACTGGATTCCATTAGTAGCAATATTGGATTCCATTAGTAGAAATATCCTATTCCAATATTTTCATTATCAGAGTTATTCAAGTTCCAATTTCTCTATTATTGGAATCCAATATCGCTATTATTGGATTCTAATATCACTATTATTCGATTCCAATTTATAAATCCCAATTTTGGATTTTATTTTAACTATTTTAAGATTTCTATTTAGTTACTACTTGAATCCCCCTCATAACCCGATTGGCCGCTATCTTATATAATCGAAGTGGTCACTATCTTACATAAGCCATGCTACCGCTTATCTTACATAAGCCAAGCGGACGATATCTTACACAAGCCAAATGAGTGCTATCTTACATAAGCCTCGCAGCCGTTATCTTCAATAACATTAGCGGTTGCTAACCTACATAATGAAAGCACATGCTAGGTGAAGTCATCCTAGCAGGGTCAAAGTTACATCTTTTTATTAGCTGATTTGTACATGTGACTTGATTTATCTTGTGTTATTTGGCTACCCTGTTTCTATTTTGTTTATAATAGTCATAAATTTGACTTCAATTTTTACAACTAGTGGTATTATGCTACACATTACCAATCATAGTAATTACCTTATGCACATTCATTGGCTCCTTTCTCCTATGGCTTTCAATACTTGTATAGCCTAGCAACCAATGTGATGTAGTTTTATTTCTTACATACTACAATTCAAATATTGACTCTAATGAGAGGCCAAAAGTGGGTGATCACACTTCAATGTGCAATTGAACACAATTTCATGTTCAAAAACTCTCACTTGGATGTGACAGTGCTAGCTCATCGTAGTGTGAGAGAGTCGTGGCCTCATACACATGACAAAGTTTGATCCCTCTCACGTCAAAGTGTGATACATTGCATGAAAAAGTACATGTATTTTCAAAATGAAGTTCGAATTCACACTAGGAATAGTGATCACTCACATATTAAAGTGTTATCCCTCGCATAACAATGTGCAATACCTCGAATGATAAACTATGAGCATTTTCAAGATGAAGTGTGAGCATTCGCAATTGGAATAGTGGGAATAGGGAATAGATTTCAGGAATAGGTTTACATGGACTAAATCCTATCCAATTTATTATAACCACTATTGTAATCCAATTTATAAATCCTAATTTTTTGATTTTAGTTTCACTATTTTAGGATTTCTAGTTTTTTATTATTTGAATCCCCCACATAAGCCAAGTGGCTGCTATCTTACATAAGCCTCATGGTTGCTAACTTACATGATGAAAGTGCATGCTAGGTGAAATCATCATAGCGGGTCAAAGTTACACCCACCTTACAACCACTAAGTTACATAATCCTTGCAGCGTCTAATTTACATAATAGCATCGTTATCTTACATAAGCATATAGGTTGTTAACTTACATAATCCTAGCGGTCGTTGTCATACATAAGTGTATATGTTGTTAACTTACATAAGCCTAGTGGCTAGTAATTTACACAAGAGTAGATTCATCTAGGTGAAATAATCCTAGTAGATGGAAAGTTACACCATCCTACTAGTAGCAAGTTTCATAAGCCTACCAACCACTAAGCTACATAAAACTAGTGGCCGCTAAGTTACATAAGCCTAGGTGCCAAAAAGTTAAGTCATTCTAGGGGTTAAATTTTACCACCTTTTATACTTGTTAAGAAATTTTTAGATGATGGTAATTTTACAATATTTCCCTTTAAAAGTACAAAATAGGAGTTATTTAAATACTTTAAATTTATATCTATTTAATATTTAATGTATATTATAGATTGATATAATGTTTATATAAATATATATGAAAAAGACCGTGATATTGTAAATATTCAAGCTATCTATAATAAATTCAACTACTTTTATGCTTTTCCATTCTGTAAATCATAAAGAACAACAAAGAGTTAAGAATTACATTAAACAAGTTGTTTTGAGGAAATGGATTTGAAAATGTATTTCCATAGGCAATCAATCCTTCGAGAAAATTACATAAGCATTGATCCCTCACAAGGGTATTAATTATTGTTCTTGAATTTTTGTAAGGTATTGTTGGATAACTTCATGACCCCGATTCGGTATTTTAATTTGAACTCATTTCCATATATTTCTTAGACTCCATGCCCAGATGACATTGTCTATATCAATATATGATGTGTCCCTTGATTTTCACCACCATTAATTTTTCAACAAGCATTCCTTGTACCTTTATTTTTCTCTATTTCCTTTTCCTATGTATTCCCTCCAATGTACCCTTATATTTGAAGTGTTTTTTTGAACATCTTGTATTAGTTTTTGTTTTCCTTTCCCATCCATATAGGTACATTGTCATCAGCTGATCTTACTAGTATCATCTTCCAAACATTCACATTCACTACGGGATTGAATTCCTCTCGAGGTCTATCCAAAATAGGTCCAACATATATATCCTTATTTAAAAGGACATTTTTTCAATAATAGTTATCTATGTCAAGATGTGGCACACCCACTATCTAATCATACATTGGGTTATTTTGAATTGTTTTTAGCCAAAAATAGTTTCTTCTTGTAGTCATTATTATACCATCAATACATATTTCTAACCCCAAGCGCATTATCCTATTATCTAACATACGTTAGGTGGTCACCCGAGTTATGCGTGAGTGTTGAGCCCTCCTTTATGTGATCCTTAAAAGATAGCTATATTATTAATGGAGGATTTATTTGTAGAAACAAAAGTACATTCACTTACTTTAAAAGGAAGAAGATGCAACTAGCAGATCTACACATCTATGCATCAAAAAAGCTAAATAAACATTGCACGAAGCACAAGAAACCATATCTAGAATCATGATAAGCCAAATAACATGAGGGTTTACACCCATAAACAAGATGTACATAATATATCCATATATATTGATTTAACAGAGTCTCTGGTAGCCATACTACATTCAAAAGGGTCATCTCAGACCATATACACTAAATGGCAGAGACTCAACTCTTGCAAGCCTATCTGATCAGAGATCCTAAATATAATTTTCCCCATTCTTTCCCTTGTTATAGATCCTAGTACCCATACATATGTTTTATGGTATCCCTTACAACCCTCTAGCACTAAGTACTCTAAACCCTAGCACCATGAACTCTAAACCCTTAACATTTCTGCAACATTTTTCTACTCTCCATCTCTTTCTCTCGTATTCTCTATGCATTATCTTTGTGCCTCTATGTGTGTGCTCCTGTCCTAAGAACCTTTTTAAATAGGATCATCGACCACAACCATGAATTCTCTTCTGAGTAGATCACGTGCCAAGTGTCAATGTGGTCCTCTATTGGTGAATACACACCCTCTTTGTAAACCTTCCACTAACTATAATGATGTCTCTGGGAAATTTACTTGGATGGAATATCCTTTCCTTGACCACCAAGGTTCTAGGATGGAACCTTGTCCACTCATCACACCTAGTCATGTACTCACATTTTTCCTCAAGTGACTCCATGATGTTGGATATGGCTAAGTCCCTTAAATGCTTGTTTTTCCTCCCGCGCGCATCCTTGTTTAACTTAAACCCTTCTTAAATCCCTTTTTCCTATGCACTTTTCCCTGAGTGCCCTTATATGTACTGAGCCTACTAGTACCCCTCTTAGTACTTATCAAATATTTTAGGGTCCAACATCATCCCACACTATGTGTGTTCTCCATCCTCAGAAACATTATGCTTCCTCACAGAATAAAGAATAGAAGTATCGAACCAATCAAAGAATGGAAGGATGAAAGAAATGGTGGAATAGAAGAATGTGTTACTACTACATGAGGAGTGGGAACTCATTCTTCACAGATGCATCAATCTTCTCCCATACGTCTATTTATCCCTACACCTACTGACGTAGATCACCCACTAATGTGCTTACTTCATCAAAACTAATTTCCTCACGTTTATCTTTTAGTTTATCAATAATGTTTTCCATCTTCTTACTAACATTTCCTAGCGCATCTATCTAGCGAGATACTTGGGGGTACAATTTGTTTATCTTATTATTAATCATCCCTCGTAAGGTCTCGATTGCTTCTAATTTCTTCTCAACTTAAGCCAAGATCTTGTCACACTCCGCCCTATTGCCTTTGTGCTTTTCCTAAAATTATTGTAGATCCACCTCATGTGTAGTAACAAATATGCTTATTACCCTATCAGTGTTATCATAGTTTTCATAAAAAATTTACCCATCTGCAGCAGAGGTCTTTACAGCAAGCGGCTTGAAGTACCGAATCACCGTCTCCCCAATCTTCAAATTTTCCTCCTTGTGGCATGTCATCACCTCCTCTACTAAATCTAATGCGAGTTGTTACCTTTCCATGATGAGAATGTGTGTAAATTCTTCCAAGCATTGCATGGTTGAATCGTATTTCTTCTCATGTGGGGCCAGGTCTGGGTGCTTCAAGATTATAACATCTAAAATGGCCTCTATCTTTCTAGGGATTTTGCACACATTTTCCTTTTCATCCCTTAGCTTGCACCTTAACTACACACTAATCAATTCCTTTTATTTTATCTCTTTATCTTGCTAAATGATCTCCTCATTATTTTTCTCAAGATCTTCCTCCAAGACCCTTATCCTTTCATTTCTGTTGAAGATTTTTTCCTCTATCTCCACTGATACTTTGTTGAGAGCATTGCAAACTTTCTCATCGGATAGTTTTTGGGCATATACTAGAGGTTATAATCCCTTGGAATCTACTATCTTCATCAATACATCTTGGTATACCTCAAATTTGGGTTCATAAACGTGGGACTAAAAATGCCAAGATAACATTTTTCTTGTGCATGGGTACGCACCTTATTCATCGAAAGAATACCAAGCAAGGAGTTGGTTTGTGGGAATGGTAATTTCGAAGCACACACATAATACATTATTTGTATCATGAATGTAATTCATCTCTTGTTCATGTGCCTCTACTATGCCCTTTCAACCTATGTGCACTACCTTTTTGAAGATTACTACTAATATGGGGTCTCCACCCATGCTTCCATACTCCTTTCCCACACTTGTTATTTCCTTTGTTTCCTTTAACACTTCCTTGGTTCTTCGCTCTACTTTGTCCTCCACCATTTGTTGTATAATTCTTGCTACTTCTCTATCTATGGTATTATCCATCTACTCCTTGGTCAGGGTCAGGGTCTTTTGATCCTTCATGTTTACTTCCTCGCTATCCCCTTTGTTGTGAGTGTCTACTTCATTCTCATCCTTATATTCATTTCCTTCTTCCTTTGACTCACGTATACCATACATAGGATGATTATGAGCCTCCTCACACTCTTCATCATCTTCATCACCCTTGTCAAGATCCCTTATTTATGTTTCTCTTGAGTCCGACCTTTTATTACCCTCTCTTTATTCCTTACTGGTGATTCAAGTTTAGGGGAATTATCTTTTTCTTCTTCCTTGGGTGAATCTTTCCTTATAAGTGATTGTTCCTTCTGTAGTGACTCATTTCTCACAAGAGTCTTCTTGCATCATACGTAAGTCTGGTGCCCACGCGTGACTCGTGTTCCCCTACTATTTGTAATGTCTTCTTACTCAATGTATTTTTCTTAGAAGTTTCTCCTCTATCTATTTTCCTTAGCGCAGTCTTCTTCCGCACACTAGGGTCTTCAAGAATGGATACATCATCTTCAACATAAGCACCTTTTCATACTTAGGCCTTATGCATAGATATACCCTCATTAATGTCCGCCCTACAACATGTAATGTTACTATTTTTAACATGTACACGCCATGGGAGATATACTTCTCCACATAGGTGTGCTTCTTGGGGTATATTAGTTTCCTATGCATCTTGTAGTATTCTTGATCCAATACACTTAGATCAAATATGAGTTTGTTTTCCTCTTTAAAATGATTGGCCCAACTAGAAAGTACTGTGTTGTGAAGGAGAAAGGAAATTTACACTAAGGACTCTCGGTGTCATCTACCAAAGTAAATTTTTCAATGTAAAAATGCTAGTATATGGCAAACTCAACTTCTCCATGAACTATTGGAGGAAGTTGTTTGGGTATTCTCCATTCATCCCCGAATGCATTGCACATCCACTTATACCACTTTTCCAAGTGCACCTTATGAGCGGTCGTCATGGTGTCATAGGTATACTCTTCAAATCTCTTGGTGGGGGAGAAGTTCTCATTTGGGTATTCCCAAACAAACTTATCGAGCCCATTAGGAAATCCAATATCTGAAAAGACAATGGTGAGGAGGACATTACCAAACGCAATCTTCTCTCTGTCGCATGTAGCTTCTATGATCTCCTTTGCAATGAAATATGAGAGGTTATATATGGTTTCCTCTGAGATCTTGTGACATACATTCCACCATGCCTTGTTGATATGTGTCCATATATCTTTCCCATTAAGCTTTGTAACCAAGTGCATGGAAATTCTCATCACAGGTTAGTAATTGCAGAAATTTTGAAGTAGCTCGATCCCTTATTGTAGTAATAAGCCTCAACATTCTTCTTAATGGCTTTCTTGTCTTGGAAGTCATCATCTAATGAATCTCCTTCATAGATAAGGATGGTGTACTTAGAAACTGGTTAGGGATTATGTGCATCCTCCATCCTATGAAATAGAAGTGGTCTTCATATAATGTGTGACATCAACCATTGATATAGTCTCCGAGCTTTCCAAAATAGGGCAACTCATGTAGTTGCAACAACTCTGTCTTCTCCATGTCTACCTTTACCTCATCATCATAGATGAGCATTTCATATGGTGTCATCTTCTCTATAGGGCGGATAATTTCTAGTGTCATTTCATTCTCTGTGGTGCTCATTAGATGGTTGTAATTACTGATGTCCATCTTCCCGACGTGACACACCAATTCTTTACTAAGCAATATGTCATCCGGGTACTACATTTTTACGTACCATTATTCATTGAAACTAGTAGAGATAACTTGTTTTCCCTTTCCCTTGCCATTATTCGGTGAAACATATGCCACTTTCCTTAGTGACATTTCTTTGTCAAGTCCTTAAAACTTCTTCCTTTCTCCTAATGCTATCTCTTCTCAACTTTGTGGCTCATTGCCTTTACGAAAATTCCTTCTAACCCCGTGCCCTATCTATGCAAACCTAACTCCTGAAAACCCTTTTTCCACAAGAAAATGTAGCACTAGTAGGATTCTTCCATACCACCTTCTCTCGCTTACACCCGTGTACTTCTTTCCACTCCGGTTTGCTAATCAGACTAGCTATGCACACAAATCTTCACAACTCTTCTCAAAATTTATTTGCAAGGATGCCCTAGTTCTTGAGATCTCTTTGATAACTTATAACACAAGGTAGAAAATAATGCACCCCTGATATTCTATTTATAACTTCTACTTTTCTCCGCAATAAATTCCATGCTACCTACCAATGTACTTTCACAATAAAGGTGGATTTTTCTAATGCCAACCTTCAACGCTTTCTCTCCACAATCAATCCTACGTGAACACTTCCATAACCTTTTGATGCACAAATATCTCAACCATAGAGTTCATTGTGCTTTCTCCCATATCGAGGTCAATTCTTATTCTATATATTGGACAAAGTTTTTTCCTCTACTTAACAAAGTAAAACCTAGGCTAACCGAAAATACTACCTTATTTCCAAACATAAAGAAGATGTATTTATAGTAGGGATTCAACCAAATCCCATTGAAATCACCTAACAACCATGTTCCATCTAGTGCTTGTAATCGAAAAGTTCTTGAATCATGTATATAGGATACAATGTGTGGACCCATCCAATGGAATTTGAATTTCCTAGGATGGCACAAAAACTTGGAATCATACAATACAACCATCTGTCCAACCTCAAACTATTTTTTCTTAATGTGTCTATCATGCCATGCATTCTTCCTAGATTTTTCTATTTTTTGATGCCAACAAGAAATAACTTGCCTCTCATCAAACTACATTAACTTATCAGTCCTTTTCTCAAGAACTTGTTCATCATCTAATCCTCTTTCGTGCATTATACATAATGATGGTAACATTAATTCAATAGGTAACACATATTCTGTATGCTAAACACCAATTGAAAATGTTTGGCCTTATTTAATCTCTTATAAGTATTCTGATATGACCATAACAAGAAGAAATTTAATCATCCCAATCCTTTCTTACCACATCACAAATCTTGGTTAAAGTGTGATTTTAAATTTTGTTAAATGCCTTAGTACTCCCATAAGCTTGTGGGTGATAAGGGGTAGTCTTGCAGTGGGCTATCATGACTTCTTCCAACAAGATCCTAACTGTCTCATTTAAGAAATGAGGACCCCTATCACTTGTTAAGATCCTGGGCATCCAAATCATTAATTATATTTTCCCACAAGAACCTAAGTATTGTTACCGATGTGTAATCCCTTATAGGTGAAACTTTTGCCCACCTCTTAAGGTAATCTATGCATGTAATGATATAGTGTGAAACTATCTTTCATGTGGTTGGGGAAATAGGTCCTACAAACTCAATTTCCCACTTCTCAAATGGTTTTGCACTTGAAATCGGTCTTAGTGGAATTTCATATCTTTCCCCTATTTTTCCAAGGCACTAGAAGTCGTCATAGGACTTGCAATAATCGATATAATATTTGTAAACCATTTCCCACCAAAATCTTGGTAGAAGGATCTTGGGCACGAGTGCATTCCCTACATAGTGTACTCTTGTAAGTCAACCATGTGCATCCTCCATGATTGCAATGTGCTCATGCTCTAACATGCACCGACAAAAAACCTCATTGTTACCTAGCTTATATAAGTCTCCACTAATTAACATGTAGGCATGACATGTATGGCTAATCGCTTCCTTTCCAAAGTCTTCATTCCCTCTAGTACCACACCCATTTTGAAAAACTCAACATATTCCAAGATAGACGGAGTGTGCCACAATATAAATAGTTGTGTATCTTGCATTATATCCTAAATATTATGCTCTTCCACACACTGAGTCAATCCTTGATAAATGGTAAGGTCCCAAATTACTCTTACCCGGTTTCACAACAACCATAAACTCAAAATCTTGAAATACCTAGAGACACCTTCATATGCACCCTTGTAAAATGAGCTTGTTTACTAAGTAATTCAATATCATGTGGTCTGTGTATAATATAAAGGGTGTTGCCAATAGATACTACCTAAATTTTTGCAGTGCGTAGATCATTGACAATGCCTCACGCTTAGTAGTAGTATAGTTCTATTCTACCGGGTTAGCTTCTTACTAGCAAAGCACAATGGGTGGTCTACAATTCCCTCTCGAAGTTGTGCTAATATTTCTCTAATCAACATCTTTGAGGCATCAACATGAACATGGAATAGCTTATCCCAAGAAGGAAAGGATAATATGGTGCAGAATAAGTCTATCCTTTTATGTATCAAATGTCATCTATCATGCCTCTCCCTAGCTAAACATACTTTTATGTTTGAGAAAATTTCCAACGGTGTGATGATCTTGGAATACCCCTTAATATATTTAGAGTAATACCCCATATGCCAAATAAATCTGTCCACCACACTCTGGCTGGTAGGTTCCCCCAATCCCATAATGTAATGTAAAATTTTGCAAGATCCACCAAAGAAGCCTTCCTTACATATGATATGGCGCAAGAGGGTCCCAAATGCAATAGACAAAATAAATTTCTTAATGTTGAGGGATATCCTCAACTTATGACATCTTTCAAACATTAGCCTCATATTTTCACAATGGTCCATTGCTAATCCATATATTTTCTAGTCATCAAGGTATACTTGTAGAAACTTGTGGATGAATTCCTAAAACACCTAAACCATAATGCACGAAAAAAAGTAGACACATTCTTCAATCCAAAAGGCATGAATATGTAGGAAACACTTCCCCATTCAGTGGAAAACATTTTCTTTTCCTATTCCTCCTTTGTAATTCTAACTTTGATGATATCTTAAGAATACATCTGTGAAAGAGTAGATTACGCACCCATCTACTCCTTCTAGGATCTCCTCCATGAAGGGGGTTAGAAAAGGGTCAATGACACATATTGCATTCAAACCTCAATAATCAATGCAAATCATTATCCTTCCATCATTCTTAATGTTGATGACCATCACACTTATCCATTCTGATTCCTCAACAACCTCAATGATGCCTAATGTGATCATCTTATCAATCTCCTTGAATTTGACACAAAAATTCAAATTAATTCAATAACGTCTCTTCCAAATTGGGCACAAACCTATATTTAACTTGATATTAATTTATCCCAAGGAATTATGAACTCCTTTAAGCTCATGGTACATGCGTGAAACAAATCCTAAAATTTACATGACAAATCGATGATCTTCAAAACCTCCTTTTCTCGTCCAAGTAATTTCTAATAGTCACTTCTTTAGGTTCCGCCTCTAAACTAATGTTAACCTTACTAATTTTTAGGGGTTCATGGTAGGCATGTGCTTGCTGATCAGCACTATCCATAACCTTATGCATACCCATAGTATGGTTAACATTCAATTTTTCAACCTCTTCACCATCGATCACATAAACCAACTTTACTTTCTCTTTTTCTATGCATGCATGTTCAATCCGTATCTCCTATGATTCTTCCTCATCAAAATGTGCTTCTAATCCAGGTTCATCCAATAATTCTAGTATTCTATCCTCCACCATGGCACTATCTCCCATATTTAGGCACTTAACAACTTGTAATGCCTCATCCACTAATGGCTTCATACTCTGATATTTGAAAGATTAAAGGAGATCAGCCATCAACTCCTGTCAGTTTCCTATCTAATGGTGCATATTTGAGTGAATGTACCATGTGTGTGTGCAACCTTGTAAGGATGAGTAAAACTTATGTGCCCATAAATATGGAGGCAATGCATTTGCACCTTCCATCAAGGCCTTCTCACATGCTCGGACATGAAACGAGGTAGGTTCCTTAAAATAAAAATCTTGTATGATATTAGGTGCATTGATCTAGAAAACCTTATAGAGAACATGATTCTCACTTCATACCACTGTAGAAGGTTATCATGATGGGTTTCCCACAAACGTATTGTGGTCCTGAGTAAGGTATAGATAAGAATCCTTCTCCTTTCGATCTCACATCTCCACAGGGTCTCCATTTCTTGTCACGAAAACATCGTGGTCAGCTCCCCAGAATAACTTGGCAACTTATTTCTTCCTATGAAATTGACTAAGCATGCCTTTATTACTCTCATCACAGATCCTCTTAACCACCTTCTTACTAACTCATATGTCTCGTGCACCAAATTATTGCATGCAACACTAGTTGTATCACTTATAGATTGATCGTCTTCCCACTAAATAATGCCTTCTTTTTTTTCGGTTGCACAACCTCAGGGTCTCAGATAGTGCAAGTATAAATTCAGTCTAGGTCTTCTTCTCCTAAGGGTCATTATAACATGCTGACTTCCCATCCGTCAAAGGAATGATAACTTTTTTTTGCTTGTTCTAAAAAATTGTATACCTCTTATTGAAATGTTAGTAAACATTGTTTATATAGCACTAGGGGCACCCAAAGAACACTAGAAATTTGTCTTCCTTAGCAAGTGCTAATACTTTGAAGTCTCTAATTAATTTCATTCCTCGATAGTGATAACAGCATTTTAAAAAATAATAGTGGGCATTTCCTTGGTATTATTAGCAATATACATCACATTTGAAGATGTTTGTAATGGGGCCTTCCCATTTGATTCCAAACATCCAAGGTGTGAACGTTAACTTATACACCCATGTGAATTAGGATATTTCTCAAGAGCCATACATCAACCATTAAATTCGGGGTGATTTCCTTATCACTGTCAATGTTGTGAGGAAGTAGATTAGCATGTAAAACCTACCTTTCACGCTCTCCTCCAACTCTTGGTATCTTATCCCTCAACCATTATTCTAATAAAGGAATAATATTATCTTAGCACGACATCTTAGATACCTCTCTCAAATCATCTATATCTCACCTGAGGGACTTCAATGTTTTTCTTCTACCCCAACTTCTTGGATTTCTCCTTTAGACACTCAATTTACCCTTGAAGGCTTTTGATTACATCTATGGTATCTTGATAGACTTCATTCGATGGGTAGGGTTCGATAATTCCCATACACCAACTCTTCCCTTGTAATTAGTGGTCTCAGCTTTGGTATTTCCCTAGCATGTGTAACCTTAGTTCACATCCTCACCAGTATAGGTTCTAATTCTAACTCATGTGAAACCCTTTACATCCACTATGAGTCTTCTTTCTTCATGCTTACCATCTCAAAGCACCCTTTTCTTTCTCTTGTTACTATCTCACGTGTTTAAATAATTTTGGGAACTCCTCATACTTGTGCTTATTCCCACACCAAGAGAACTATAGCAGGTCATGACATTTGTGCTTGTAATGCTCTATGTACCCACAATTATAGCAAGTTCTATGAGGTAATTCAACTCTTCCACCTTTGTGAATTCCATGGTCTCTAAAACCTATGTGAAATATTGTTTCATGAGATCCTCCATCCATGCACCCTTCATAGTGACAACCATCATCCTTGGAATTATTTGCAATGCTAGTCTGACGCACACTAATAGCAATGACATCATGTAGCTGGTCGATCAATCTACAATCCTTGGTTTCATGAGTAGTAGAGCTATAAATATTTCAATAGAACAACACATTCTTACGGATTGAGTGCTACATTAGTGGAAACCTACTTGCATCATGATCTCTTTGGAAAATATAATAGTCTACCATCATGGCATGTACCGATCTCTAAGGAAAACTGTCCTTTGTATGCCCCTGTAACTCATAATCCATGCACTATAGGCCACTATGAGTCTCATGTGCTGAGTTTGCAGATAGCTTCTCTAGCTTCTTTTCCATGATAGAAATTTAAGCTTCAAGAAAGGAACTAACACAGTATCAATGCTTCCTATAGCTTCAATATGCGGGGTAGGCTCCAAGGCCTCGTACAAGTCTAGGAAGTCTTATGTGACAATGCTCTCCTGAAGGGTGTTTATTAATCCTCAAACTAACAATTTATCATGCTGAGAAGGTTCAATATCATAAGACAGGTTTTGACAAGATATTCTTAAAGCATGCATTATACTCCTACACGTTCTCTATTGTATCTTGTTAAATCTCCATCATCACGCTAATGCTCTTCTCGTTCCAACTTAGCAATATGGAATTCGGATAATAAATTATTACACATTGCATATAATAATATATTACTTGTCTAGTGAGGGTTATACTTTGGGTACCAACTATGCGTGGACCCTTACAATGTCATTACAAATTGACTTTCCTTCAATTCCAAGGTAGTGATCCCATTCGTATGCCATAACAACTCACATTTGTGTAGATGCTCTAAAACACCCTCAACACCTTTGTAATCCGCGGATGAAAATAAATTTTAAAGAACACTTGTTGAGGTGGTTGAGGCCCTTGTCTACCTGATCTAGAACCTAGATTCCCCCGTGTTTCCTCCACCACTAGATCCACTAGATCCATGGGTGCCTGTTCCTCCCGACCCATAAGATCCTCTAGATTTTCCTAGTCGAATAGGTTTGCTAGTAATTAATCCACTTGACCCACTAGATCCACCTCCTCTAGTTAGAAAAGGTCATGAAGTTATCACCCTTGTGTCACTAGTGTTGTGCTAAAATTTGTGCCAAAAGTTTGTGATATGGCACTACTAGATGTGTTTCCCATGTCACTTATAGAAATGATACCCAAGCTTTGTGTACCCATAATTTTTCCAAACATTGTACTAGATAATATACCTCCAAACATAGGAAATGATTATGTAGCCATGGATGTACCAAATGAAAAATTATACCTCCTAGGTATTGATTGGTTACTTCCACTAATACAAAATAGGTTAGTAATACTCATCTGTAGATTTGGAAAACTAAGCACCAACATTTGGTCACTAGGTGGATTGAGATGTATAGTGATGAATCTTCTCCTTTCTTCATATGAAAACATCTCTCCAAAAGCCGAGGGGGTTTCTCTTCCATACTTTCCAAGATGGGGTAACACAGATCGCTTTCGATTCCATGTTCTTTGCGTGAACCACAAATCCTTTCCGCAACATCTACCTTAATAAATCCATCACTCATGTAGCTTCACGTTGTCTTTCTAACTCCCTATCTCAAGATTCATTATACTTGAGCTTCCCGTCCTCTCTCTCAATTCTTAAGCAAGGTCTGCCATCCTTCTACCATGTTAACCTCCATGCCTCTTGCCTAGCAAGAAATTAGCTAGCCATGTGAAAGGATTCCAAACTCAAAGTGATGAACAAGACCTTGATAGCTAGTGGGATAACATGAAATAATGATTCTCTAGGTTCCCACAAGAACTCAAACTCAATATTCACCAGAAAGAATACATAGAAATAGCGTATTCAAAGGTATAACTAATAAGCACTCTACTCCACTAGTGATCAACAACATGGGTCCATGAAATATCTGTGTCATACAACTGTTGGTATTCCTTTTGGGTCCAAACACGATGTCTATAATACCAAATCATCCTTGATTCATATGCTAATACCCATTCATACAACTCTATTGGAAAAAGGTCAAAGAATTTATCATAGATTTTGTGATACAGGTTCTCCTCCATCCATTTTCGTGCATCAAACTCAAATCAAATCAAAGATCTTACAAAACTCATCGTCCATGATTTTGAGCCACGCTTTGATACTATGCAAGGTTAAGTGTTGTATCATTACACATTTCTCTCACAATAACTTCAAAAGTGGTCCTAGAAATAGAACCAAAATGTAGTCATTATTTTACCTTCAATTGTTCTTTCTAACCCCAAACATGACAGCCTATAATCCAACATGCGTTGGCGTGCACCCGAGGTGCATGCGGAATTGAGCCCCTTCTTTATGTGAGATTTGGAACAAATTTATAATTATTAATAGAGGATTTATTTACAAAAACTGAAGTACATTAACTTACTTTAAAAGGTAGAAGATGTAACTAGCAGATCTACACATCTATGTGTCACAAAAGCTAAATAAAAATTACATGAAGCACAAGAAACCAGATATAAATCATGACAATTTAAATAATATGAGGGTTTACACCCATAAACAATATGTATAAAATAGATCCATATATATTGATGTAATATAGTCTTTGGTAGTCATACTACATTCAAAAGGGTCATCTCGGACCATATACACTAAATGGCAAGAGACAATCCTGCAAGCCTACGATCAAAGATCCTAACTATACTTTTCCCCATTATTTACTTTTCATAGATCCTTGTACCCATACATATATTTAATGGTATCCCTTACAACCATCTAGAACTAAGTACTCTCAACTCTAACACCATGAACTCTAAACCCTTAGCATTTATGCAGCACATTGTTACTCTCCTTCTCTTTCTCTACGTTCTCTATGTATTCACTTCATGCCTCTCTATGTGTTATCTTGTCCTAAACACCTCTTTAAATAGGATCATTGACCACCACCATCAATCCTCTTCTTATAAAATCACGTGTCAAGTGTCGATGCAGTCTTCCATTAGTGAATGCTTATTGTCTTTGCAAACCTTCCACTAAATGTAATGATGTCTCTAGGAATATTCCTTGCGTGGAATATCATTTTCTTGACCTCCAAGGTTCTAGTTTGGCACCTTATCCTCTCATCACACCTAGTCAAGTCCTCACTTTTTCCTCGCATGACTCCATGATGCCGGATATGGCCAATTCCTTTAAACCCTTCTTCTACCTCCCACACACATCCTTATTTCACTTAAACCCTTCTTAAACCCCTTTTTCTGTGTAATTTTCCCTAATCACTTTGTTCTATCAACTTATCCTTTATGCCCGCACCTCTTGGTACTTAGCCAATATTTTAGGGTCCTACACTTCTCGCCATGTTATAATTGACAAAAACATTCTCTAGGGCATGTAGAACATTTTTCCAATATGAAATATTTGGAACATAGTATGCTTCTCCACCATCTATTGAAATCTTTTCCCAGTGTGTGATGTATGTCTGAATGTCTCTCTTCATTTCTACCATATCTTTGGGTTCTTTGAAGGGTCCCGATGGAGGATCCCCTTTAGGAAATAAAGGTTTTATATCTACTATTTTCTAGATCTCAATTGAGTGTGACCAGACAGAATCCAAGATTGATGGTTTGAACTTCATGATGGGATTGTTGTCTTTGACATAGAATTTAAACATCTCTAGTTTGTTAATACCCACGATCTTGTGGTCAAAATCTAGAAAGTTTGGTTCCACAAAGGCCTTAAGTCATAGAATTCCTTGATAAGGTATGGAGTTCTTGGTGTTGGACTCCTTTTTGTATGTAATTCCTCTTCCATGGTTGTTATCCTACATCACTTTTATAATTGAAGTTGCAAACGTTGATAGGTGATTCTTGTTTGAAGATAGTGTACTCTTTTGAACTAAGTAATCATGTTTTTTTGTAGATGATATGTTCATCTTCTAAAATGAGTAAAATCATGCCATGAAGATTATGAATTAATAGTGAAGTGTTTAATATACTTTTTATGCTTAACATTTTAATGTATTCTACATTTGGATGAAGAAAATAAATTCGAGTCTAATTTCTTATTTTGCAATATTGAACTTGTTCTTCAATCTATTGATCTCAAAATGCAAAAGTATCTATACCTTAGATCAATTGCAATGATCCAAGGCATGTATTTGATTTTATGTTGTTTCAATCATTTGATCAAGTCGGTCAAAATATTTGATTTGGAACCCGATCGTTGCATTGGGATCATAGGGGCATCCTGTAACATCTTATGGATGCACCTTTCTAAGTTATCTAATAGTGTTGTTTTGATAAAATGTGAAAAAGGTAATGTCCTCTGATTAATTTATTTGAGACCTAATAATCTAAGCGGCTAATATTTTATACATTACCCTAACCTAAGTTATGGGAATAAATGTATTTTGATGGATATTATGAGACTATCCTAAGTATATGATACTAATTAATCCTAAACTATATAGGATATTTCCTAAGGTCCTAAGATATGGTTCATAAACTAATACTATGGAACCCTAACCTAAGGGGAAATTAGTTTGGCTTGGATGAAAAGTTGTCAGATGGGGGTGACACCATTCCAAAGGCATTTAGAAGGTTTAAATGTTTCATTTGATATTATATGGCTGCTAATTTTGGCCAAGGCATGAAGGTAGTGGAAATTGTTGAGTTGTCGACTCTGCTAAATTTGATTTAATGAAGTTTTTAATTCTTAGTTGTAACTAATAGATATATGGAATGGCGGGAGTTTTAGGAGGGACAACGAAAATTCTATTGGCATTAACGAGCCTTTACCCGAGTGAAAATTTCCTTGGGAATAATATAATGGGTTGGATGAAAAATAAATGGATTGGTTTCATTGTACATTCAGATTTCAAGCTTCTTGGCTCTACATGTGGTATTTTCATATTTTTGAACTTTCGGTTTGATTCATTGCATGTTAAAAATCACCTTTACATGGAGGAAATAATGGAAAAATTTGGTTGTGGAAACTATAAGAAGAAAGTGGAGGAAGTTGTAGAGGCTTTGTTTGGCATTTTCATTGGAAATATTTCAGTGGAAGCTTTTCTTGAAGGTTTGAAGCAAGGAAGAGAAGTCAGGATCACTACTAGGCATGATAGGCTCTATCTCTTTAAGATTCTTACTTTTATTTAAATGTTTTCATAAAGATAACTCTGTTCTTAATGAAAACATCTCTAAGAATAATTTCGTGTTTGTTATTTTCTTCTTGATTCTATGAGTTTATTTTGGTTCGGTTTCTTGTGGATATAATGGATAAATAGTATGAGGTTGTTATTCATGATTCGGGATTTGAATAAGTATGGAAAAACAAATGTGTTTGTGCAATAGATGAAATTGTGAATGATTTCTTAAATAGATGTTGTGTTTTAGGTAAACATAACTTATTTTATTTGTACCATGCTTTTGTTAAATGATTTTGTAGGGTTATGGTGGAAGTCATTTTTGATTTTGGAACTTTCAGGTTGTCATTAAACTAGGCTTTAACAAATATTGTTTTCTCCACTTAAAAAAGTCTGCATTGGGATTCTTGTTTTAGTTTAAGGGACATTCAATTCGTCTTTAAAAATTGTAATTGATCTTTTGATCTTTTTGTGTTTTTATGAGATCAAGTTTTGACCCATACTAGGTATTCTTGAAAGTGGTATTTGAGCATTGTAATTACATAATATTGACGTGATGATAGAGATCTATGTATCGTATTTTAAAGTTATGTTTTGTTTTTATATACCCTTCTCGGGTGGATCTATTTTAGAAACATGCATAGGTAAATCTCAAGTTTCTCTCTTTTTGGTTTTGTTTACTTTGTATGATTACCCTTTTAGGTCGGATTGAGATTTGAATTTTGTTGAGTATTAGTAACTCTAGGTCATCGTATTATAATTAAAAATGGGTTTTTGTTTCTTTTGTTAAATTTTCTCTTGAATATCTATTACTCTTAGAATTTTTGTGAGTGGGATATCTTGGGTTTATATCTGCGCATGTTCAACCTTGTAGATTTTTGTGATTTGGGTCATCGGTGTTTATAAGATACATTTTACGTGGTGATTGTTGTATGTTTTATTTCAATGGTTAATCAATGTGAACATATCATTTGAGACTGAGCTTGTATCTCTAGTTTATTTGAAATGTTTATGTGGTAACTATTGTTCTTTTTGATAATTTGTTTCCAATCACGAATGGAACTGTGATTTAATGTGATCATTGTTAAAGGAAATTTTTATCCTTAAAACTTGAATACTTATATTTTCAAGTAAAGACGTACTATGTGATTTTGTTCCTTGGAACAATTTAGTTTTCATTATCATAAAGTTTTAGGTGAAGGTTTCTTGTGCATTCGATTGTAGCTTGATCATTTGAATTGCATGTTTGTATTTTGAATCTCTTTCTCTCATCTTAGTTATGTAGATATGATTCAATCAAATGGGTTTTGGATCCCAATTCATTTATTAGACAAAACTTTTTGGAGTTCTTTATTTTTGGTTGAATCATTTTGTCTTGTCAATGGCTAGAGTAAACCTCATTTAGGAATGTACATGAGTACACTCGGTTCTGTTGAGTTATCTCTATTTTTTTGAATCCTTTTATGGATAGTAACATGGATTTGGTTAAATATAGTGGCAACATTCTTTCATGTCAATTAATTCATATTTTTTTCCCAATTACTTTAAGATTTATTGATAGGGAACAAGCTATGATATAGTGAAACTTTGGCTTGGTGAATTAAATTTAAAATAATGAGGAAAAATCATGAAATTTAATTAATTATCTTCTTATAATTGGTTGCGAGTGAAATGTTATCATGTTGAAATGATTATCATTACTTTAACATAGATGGAATTCAATTTCATTGGATTATTTAATTTATTTTATGGAAAAATCATTCTTAAATAGATTTAGCGATTTCTTATCTATTTCTCACATTGTGGTTGTTTGGGCAATCTAGTTGTTTAACTTATTTTGAGTACTTCAAATATTTTTATAAAAATAGGGTTCCTTTTACAAAATAGTTAGATAAAAGCATATTGTTTTAATGTTATAGCACTTAGCATGCCCATTTCTTGGGAACCGACTCATGCTAAAAATTTTACAGATGGAATTCGTGAAAAGTGAAAGGAAAAAGCCTTATAAAAAGATCCATTTTTCTTAATGAAATAATTTTCTTCATTCGAGATGCTTATGTATTGAAATTCTCTTGAAATGATCTTGTTGGAAAAAATATGAGGATGTATTAAATTATTATGTAACGATGATAGATGTTTTCTTCTAAATTTATGGAATATTTATTAAAGCTTGGAGTGAATTGAACTCTCTCTTTGATAAATGAATTTTTGTGTAATGATTGGTGATTACTTGATTTATTCAAGGTTCATATATGACTTAGATTTGATTAATATTCTTAAATATTATCATGCATGGTTTAATGGACTCTAAGGTATAGAATAATGCTTGGATAATAATCTATATTTATATATTTCGACTCTTTTCATTTTGGGGTAATGCTATAACTATGATGATTATGATTTATTGACCCTTATTCAGAAAAAGGGAATAATGGTAGTTTCTTTATAGTTGAATGTGGAATTCTTATTACGAATATATTCCTTATGATTTCTAATTTCATGAATATGACAATAGTACTTAATTAGGAAGAAGAAGATACTTCTTTATTATCATTAAATCATAACTAAGTATGTTATCCTTTTATGTCATAAAGTATAATTATTATTAATGATTGGTTGTATGCTCTTCTATATGAAAACAAAAAATAGAAATTGGAAAACTTAAAATAATTAGTAATATGAATTTAAATATTATGATATCACTAAGTCTAGTCAATAATCTTTCAATGAAGATTGTTTACATTATTAAACTATAGTAAGTAAACTTAATGATCTTACTTGATATTGAAATAAGATTTATTGATTAAAAAAATAATGGTTCAAGATTAAAGAGTTCATATGCATGAACACAAATTTTATCTCCATACCTTCAATTGGTGTAAAAGTACATTTTGAATCCTTTATGGGGATAAATCATACTTAGTGTACCCTTAGATGTGATGTTTAGCAATTAATAAAGCATTATAATAAATTTAAGGTTAAAAATATAATGTCCTTTACTATATTAGTTTTGTTGAAAGAACTTAGTAGGTTGTTGTAATATAGGGGCTACAGTAGAGTACCCTCTTAATGATGGGAGTCATTATGAGGATACTCTCATACAACAAGCTATCCTTCAACACCCCACATAGTTCAATTAACTCAATCGACATAAGTGGAAATTCGATTCATATTTCTACTCTAAATAGAGATAGACACATGGACAAGTGTAATGGTTAACTTATGTTGACTTAGGGTAACTAAACACACTCAATCGATGAAATTTGATTTAGTATGTCTACTTATCCTTAGTTACCATGAGTAGACTGCAAAACTAGTCTATGTGAGCTTCCCCTATTTAGTGTGAAACTTTGACTCGGGTTTAGATGCTAGAAGTCAAGAAAGACCAATCGTATAACAATTCAAGTGGGGTGAAAGACATATTCCTTAAGATGAATATTCCATCTTGGAATGTAAACATGGTAAACATATTTAAAACTTTGGCCAAAGTATCATAAATTTTTGGTTGCATTATCTTATGTCTCCTAGTCTAAGATTGTAGGATTTCATATGAATATCGAGTAATAGATATTTACATAAGATTATTAGATAGAACACTTGAGTGACCCGTAATGGGTATAAGAACCAAATTATAAATAGTATACACATGAACACCTTTTGAAAGTGCGACAAGGCCTACAATTTTTTTGGCTGCGAACCCTAAGCCCTAGCTCCTGTTACCACTTTGCTAATTATCTAGTGTTAGCTTGGATCTTTGGACCCTTCTAGTCCAGATCAAGGGTCCCTCATGTTAGGGGCCCTTTCTCCCAAGCCACCCAACTCCTGGAATAAGATCGTGGAGGGTTCCACCTCCACTCCTCGTATGGAAAAGCTTTCTCCTACACTGACAGATGGGTCCTTCTCACTGTGCACATTCCCTCTCACATCACTGATGCTACTGACTGCTTCACGTGACCTTTCTCTAGTGGGAAAACTGATGGGCCCTAGACCCCCTTTGGAGGATATCAAAAAATGGGCATGGTTGAAATGGCACCCATGTGGGGCACTTGAAATAGTAGCAATGCCCAACAGATTCATTTTATTCTCCTTCAGCATGAAAGAGGATTTCGTGAGAGCTCTTCTTGGTGGCCCTTGGTTTTTTGGTAGATGTGGCTTCTACCTCAGGAAATGGTCTCCAGGATTCAACCCACATACTGAATCCATGACCCAAGCTCCAATATGGGTTCACCTCCTGGGGCTCCCCCTAGAGTTCTGGCATCCAGCAGTTATTGAAGGTATTTCTCTCACTATAGGTTCTTTAATAGCTATTGATCAAGCTACTAAAGCTAAAACTAGATTCATCCATGCCCATTTTTGTGTTAATGCCGATGTCAGTTGTCCTCTCCCAAAAGAGATAGAGCTACTATCTGACCTAGGGAACTGAAACAAAATATTGACTATGAATATATTCCTCAAGCCTGCTCCTATAAAAGCATTGGCCACCGGCCTCTGGTTTCCCTTCCAAACCTCAGCCTAAACCCAAAGCCCAAATTCCCTCCCTAAAATCTAAGAAAATTTATATTCCAAAATCATCTTCTGCAGAGATCCCAATCATTCCCACCTCAAATTCCTTTGCTCTCCTAGAGGGGGAAATAAACACTACCACGAAATGGTTTCCCTCACGATCCCCCTCTCCCCTCAAGTCCCCCACCCTCTCGGTGAACCCCTCAGCTCTTCCCCCCTTCTCTGAGGAGGTTACCCCCTCCTTGGTTGTACCCTCCTCCCCACCTCCTCTTTTGTCCTCTCCTCTCTCCCTTCTCAATCCTCCCCTTCCCCCTTGGCTCCTTTTCCTCTCGATCCCCCTCCTTGAGCCTCCCCCCCTGGCCCCCTTTTTCCCCCTCCCTTGGACTCAGCCATCTCCCCTATGGCCCTTTCTTCTGATGATAGTTTTAATCCCCACTATATAAGAAGCAGCAAGTAAGAAGCCTGATATTAGCACTAAAAAGTCATGGGATAGACTCAGCAATATTAAACTCTAACAAGAAGCTACTCTTAATGTCACTCAAGGAAAATAGAGCACAATCCACATGGTGGTGGGGAGTAAATCCAAATATAAGAAATGAAGATCCTCTCTTGGAATATAAGAGGCCTCAACTCTCTTCAAAAGCAAAGAGTCATCAAAGATATAAAATTCTAGAACTCTCCTAATATCATAATGTTGCAGGAAACTAAACTTAAAAAAGATGATCATCTCCTGAAAATTTGACTGCTGCATCTTTTGAATCTCAACCTTTGACAGGGAATTCTAGAGGATTATGCACCTTATGGGATCCCAGAAGCTTCAAAGGTGATTATCTGTTCAAACACCCCAACTTCCTATGCATTCTCTTCCAAGAAGTTGGTTCAGACTCCACATGGATTTCCATCAATGTCTACGCCCCCAATTTGGAGACCCAACATGGAAAATTGTGGAAAGACATCTCAAACTTTATCAAGTACTTGCGGTAATATCCCCATATTAATAATGGGAGATTTCAATTGCCCCCTTTTTCCTTCAAAAAATAGGGAGGAGCTCCTACCACGCCTGTCAGCATGGAAGCTCTGGCTGACTTCATTAGGGAGAATTCACTTCTTGACATGGACCTTCACGGCTCCTCTTTTACGTGGTCTAACCACAGATTGGGTAGGAACCATATTCAAAGCAGACTGGATAGATCGCTGGGCTCTCTAGACTGGATCTCTCTCTTTCCTGATTTTTACCTCAATTCCCTCCCTCGGGCTACCTCTGACCACAACCCTCTCCTGCTCAGTGCAAATCACAATCTGAATATCAAGAACCCTCCCTTCAGGTTCGAGCTTGCCTAGCTTGAGAATAACCACCTAAATCCTCTAGTTGCCAAATGGTGGGATATCAATGTCGAGGGCACTGACATGTTTAGGTTTTCCAGCAAGCTCAAAGAAATTAAAAACAACTCAAAATATGGAAGACCATGGTTTTCGGTAGCATCAAGCTCTGTAAGCAGAAGTTGTCACAAGATATTGCCAGAGTCTCTGCTCAAATGGAAATCGATGGGAGATTGGATCACCTTCACCAAAAAGAAACCTCCCTCCTCAGTGAATACCACAATACACTTCAAGAGGAGGAGACCTATTGGAGGTAGCGTTCTAGAGCCCTTTGGCTTGAACAGGGGATCGCAACACCAAATTCTTTCACATCACTACCTCAAAGCACAAAAGTAGAGACAAGATCAGAGAGTTGGTGTCATCCTCAGGTATCTGTTAACCTCTGATTCTGACATTTCCAATGAGCTTGTCTCCTTCTATTCTAACCTCCTCCAGGTCGACCAACCTCCTTCGAGCAATCAATGTCCTCTATGCTCCAACATATCCCCCAGCTTGTGTCTCATTGAGATGAACAATAGTCTGATCAAACCTTTTTCTATGGAGGAAGTCCACAAAGTGGTCTTCACCATGAAAGGGGACAAAGCTCCGGGCCTAGATGGTTTTCTAGCTGCTTTCTTCCAAGTTTTCTGGGAGACCATCAAGCAGGATCTCTTCAAAGCGGTTAATGAGTTCCAAAATAGTAACAACCTTCTAAAAGAATGGAACACCACCTTCTTAGCCCTTGCCCCAAAAGAGCAGGGCTCAAAAGATGTCTCCAACTTTAGGCCAATCAGTTTATGCAACACCACTTACAAGATCATCACTAAGATGTTGGCTTCTAGGCTTAAACCCCTAATGAATGTTCTCATCTCTCAAAACTAGAACAACTTTATTAATGAGAAGATCATCCAAGGCGGTATCATTACGATACATGAGGCTATCCACTCAGCCTATCACTCAAACTCCCCTGGAATGATCCTTAAGCTCGATATGCAAAAAGATTTTGATAGAGTCAGCTGGCCTTTCTTGATCAAGGTCCTGGAAAAATATGGTTTCAATAAAAGATGGTGTAGTTGGGTCTTCTCTTGTATTGCAACTCCTTGCTTCTCTATTCTTATAAATGGAATTCCAATGGGCTTCTTAAAAATTAGTAGAGGTATCAGGCAAGGTGACCCCCTGTCCCCCTTCCTTTTCGTTCTTATGGCTGACTCCCTCAGCAGAGCCCTTGAGGCTGCTAAAAGTCAGTCTGTCATTTCGGTCTGAAAATCACCTCCAGCTTGCCTTCGGCCACACATAGCCAATTTATGGATGACACTTTGTTGTTAAGCGTTGCCTCTATGATTGAATCCCGTGCTCTCATGGATATCCTAACTCTCTATCAAGCTGCTTCTCAGCAAATCATTAATTTCAACAAGAGCAGCATCTCTTTCATAAATACTACTCCTAGGACCCAGAGGAAGATTGCTGATATTTTTGGCTGCAAAATTGTGGACCTCCTACCTCCTATTTGGGAATTCCCCTCTTCCAAGGAAAGCAAACAAAAAATATCTGGAATCCTATCATTGAAAGATATCAAAAAATATCACTTCCTAGAAAGGGGCCTTGCTCAGCTAGGCTGGAAAACTCCAACTGTTAAAGCCACCCTCCAGAGTCTTCCTACTTACTTCATGTCCCTTCTCAAATTTCCCAACTCGGTGAAGGAGGTGGTGGAAAGAATCCAAAATAACTTCCTGTGGTCAGGGTGGAAGAAAAAAGAGGATCCATCTGGTCTCCTGGAAGGAAGTGTGTAAGCCGACCTCTCTTGGAGGGCTCGAGGTTAAGAAGGATGGCTGATATGAATGTGGCCCTCCTAGCTAAAATTGGCTGGGAAGTTGCTAAAGGAAACTCTCATTGGGCTCAGCTCCTCAGAGCTAAGTACCTAGCTCATAATGAGGAATTTCTTACCTCAAATCCGATGTGAGGTTTGGCCATTTGGAATTTTGTTATTAGTTCCCTCCCCATTATTCGGGCTAGCACTAAATGGAGGTTTGGAAATGGTAGGCTTATTGACTTCTGGTGGGATCACTAGATTGAGGAAAATCCACTGGATCACAACCACTCATGGGATCCTATTAAAAGAAACCTCATTAATATGCATGGAAGGTTAGTTTTTGCTACTGGAAGGTGGTGAACTCCATACCTTCCTAGATAATTCCAGATTGGGCTGGAATAAGAGACTAGCAAAGGCTGATCCTCACTTTGCTTACAAGCAAGCTCTCCTCCATCTATATCCCCTTTTCCTAGCCTGAGGATGAGCTAATCTGGCCCCTCTCCCCATCTAGATATTTCTCGGTTAAAGCTACTTACCTCTCCATGCATTATACCGCTCTGGTCCTCCCCTCACCAAAATCTGGCCAAAGGAAACAATCCCCAAAATTGGCTTTTTCTCTTGGCTCTCTTCTAAGAATGCTTTCCTCTCGGGGAAAATTTGAAAAGGAGGGGTTTCTCTCTTCCCACTAGATGTGTGCTCTGTACTAAGGTAGTGGAATCCTCTTCCCATCTTTTGATCCACTGTCCCTTTTCACAAGATATTTGGCATTGGTTTTTATCATGGATGGGAGTGCTCTGGACCTTTCCAGAGTCCATACAGGACACCCTCTCTCAATGGTGCTCCCCCTTCGCCCATTTGGCCTTGGTTCTGGCTTGAAACTTCTCCTCTGCATGGCATTTGGGGCATCTAGAAAGAAAGGAACAAAAGGATATTTAAAGACCAGAGTCTTGAACCTGATCGTGTGGCCATCCAGATAGCTCTGACTTTCCAGGATAATCTCAACTCTCACTTCTGGTCCAAATATCAGAAAAAATTCAAATTTGTAACTCTCAGGAGTGGCAGCGGCTGTTGGAAAATATCCTGTAAGTAAAGCCCCTACTTCTGATCATGGTTTAGTGTGATGGCTTCCCCCCCCACCTGGCTAGAGAAAACTTAATACGGATGGAGCCTCGAAAGGCAATCCTGGTAAATCAAGTGGAGGAGCCATCCTTCATAGCTCCTCTGTTCCATTATAGCTACCTTTGCCCACAATCTTAGCTTTGGCACCAACCATCGTGTAGAAGCCATGGCCATTCTCAAAGGCCTTGAGCTGGCTATCAAATTTGGCAATGATCCTATCCAAGTTGAAAGTGACTCCCTCAATATCATCAATCTCCTGTAGTTAGCGATACTGGTCAATGGTCAATCCAAAATATTATTGCTGATATCAGAATCTTGCAAAGGAGTTTCCAACAAATTTAGTTTCAGCACATCCTTCGGAAGGAAACAAAGTGGCGGACCACTTGGCTAACATCAGAGTTCTCCTTGAAAGTCAAAAATCTAGGACAACTTCTTGGTCTATCTCCTCCAAATTATCCGAATGACCTCTATTCCTAACGTTGGTGGTGGAAGGGTCAACCGACTTGGGTGTCGATAATGCCTTTATGGACTCCTAAAATGTGGCGATAATAATAATTCTTCATTTATTATGAAAATACCTTTGGCACTGAAACATTTGAAGGGAGAGATGTGTCATGATGTGGAGGATTTCCTCATGCATGGTGTAATTCCTCCCCTTAATCATATTATGTACTAGCGGGAGGGTAATGATGTTGAAGCAGATGGCTCCCATTCTCTGGGTGGGATTTTTAAGGCCCTCCATTGTCCCCTCTTTCACACTCTTTCCAAACCTCTCAACAATATGGGTGGCCAATTGAAATGAATAGAGCCTGCCTCCTGTAACACAGTTAAGGATGACGAGGAGGTCTAGAACATCTTATTAGAAAATGGTATCACCACTTTTCTTGAGAGAATGGTGGGCTACTCAGCCCTGGTCTCGTATGTTGTAATGGCTTCCTAGTCGAGGGGGCATGTCCAAATTGGTAATACGTATTTTACTATCTCCACCAATGTAATTGCTGATGCCATGGGTCTCCCAGCCATCGGTGATATTTATTTCAAGCACTCACTACATGCAGAAATGTAGGATTTCATCGCTCAAGTGAAAATCCTATCAAATATCTCTCAGGGTACACTCGTGATTCTCTGCCTCCCCCATGGAGACAGAGTTGCTTTGAAGTCATCATGCGATATTTCACCATTGACATCTGTTATCATCTTTTCTACAACCCCCACTTTTTATCCTCTTACATCTATGTTGGGGAAAAAAATATCAACCTGGCTGCCTTCCTCTATCAATCCTTGGAGCATTCTATTCAACTAGCTTGAGATGGGGAAGGAGCAATCCTTCATCAGGGCTTACTGTACTTGTTATTTTCCACTATTGCCTCGCATGCTGATTTAGTCCGCTTTCCCCCCAAAACGGGTCACCATCACCATTCTCCCTCGCCTTCCCCCCATCCCTCCTCCACCTCCCTTCACTCTTCTAGATGCCACCATCACTTACACATTTCCTCTAATTCCGAATCAGATGGCGACATCCTGGGCCCATCTCATAATGGTTCCAACACCTCTTCCCCCCTACTTTCCCCCTGCTTCATTAGTGTCTATTGCTGGAGTGCACTGACACCAATATTAAGGAGATCTCCCCTATCTCCAGCCCTAATACTTCTCTTCTTTGATGATTTCTGGGCCTTACCAAGATTTACCATGACTCCCCTGCCTTGGAGCAGATTGAGACGAACCAGCCTATTGAAGACCCCAACTCTCAGAAATTTGGGGACATTCCGGTCTTCACTGATAACAAACCTCATGCTGACACCCTAAAGTCTCCTTCGAATATGGATGCAAATCCTACTGAGCCTGTGGTTGCTGACTCCCAGAGGGATGAATGCAGAGTTGAATTGGTGTCCTCTATATTAAACAAGCTCCAACATGCCTTCAATGCCCTGAAGGCCTGGGAGGTTTTCACTGATACTACCAGAACGCCATTGCCGAGACTATTCGGAGCTCATCACCCTTGCGGATCAACTTGCTGAGGATTCGGGATCTCCTAGAGCTAGAAATGTTGTCGCTGAACTAAAAAAGCTCATATGATGCTCTTCTCTTTTCTCCTATTGTCTTTTTGTTATCCTTTTTTTGGAATCTTCTAGGGTACTTTTCTTCTATGTTTTATTTTGCTAAATCTTGCCTGATGGGCCTTTTTGTATAAGGTTGTGGGACCTTCTAAAACCCTCCTTTTACCCTATATATTCCAAAAAAATTATACACATGAACAAGTTAAACATGAGCGATTGGTTTAATACAGAGTTATGAAATGAGAGATCGGTGTTACACCGAGTCATTACAACTACACATGGTTTTCTATTATGAGATGGATTGGCAATGTAATGTGTGTTCTAAATTGTATGAATTCAAAATAGAGAACATTATGTAAAAAAATTCCCTTGTTTATAATTCATAAAAGGTGGATGTTACATGGCATGTTTTGTAAGAGTTCATTATTTTTAGCAAAGAGAATGTATCCAATTTACATAATGTTGTTGATAATCGGTTGAATGTCCGTCTATGTCTTCATGCGTGTGACCCACTGGAATGAAAATCACATACAATGTTGAAAACCCTTCTAGTTGTCAGCATGGATGCAAAAACAAAAAATGTGTGATTTTTTTGTCACTTGCAGCATTATCTAGTTATAAGTAGAGAGTCGGTGGTTGTTTTCTAAATGAACTTGAACAAGTGCTTACAGTATTAGTTTTATGAGAACCTTCATTTTTCTTCTTGTATTCCTTGCACTTATCATATGCATCATATTGCAACAATACATCATGTAATGGGTGTTTTGACATCACACAACTATATCAAAAATCACCATAATTATCTCGTAAGTGGTTCTTCTAGATTCCGGATACATAATACAAATGATGTTATTGTGAAGTTTTCTCCTCGCTCAACAAAAGGGATACCAAAGTTCCCGAAACCCCCATTTTATGCCCACATGTCAACATACCAGTCAAGGTGATGGGGAGATTAATAGCATTGCTTATTGATTTTTCTTTTTTCTCATTCTTGGTATTGTAGTTTTCATCTTGTTCATTTTTTCATACACAATGATCAAATGGATATTAGGATTTTGTGTTGATTGCACTCTACATGCATAGTAAGTTACATGAAAACATTGAATGTAATCATTCTAACATTTCTGATGTTGATCTATTTGTGCCATTATTTCTGGACATGAGGTCATTGCACATTTACTCTTAAGCTCTATGCACTCGTCACATTTCGCGAAATAGTTGTTCTTGGTGATTGAAACATGGGAGAAATGTTATTTCCATATTTTACTGAGATCTGGTTATGACATTTGAGGAAGGCCCAATAGTGAAAGGCCCTTGTTAAACTTTTATAGTATGTAAGAAAAACTATAACATGCAGGCATCAGTCTCATTGTTACTTTAGTACCATCTTGTCCCATTGAACAAGACATGTGTGGGGATATATTAGAATTCCTCTCCACCATTTTGGATATCAATGCAATAGTTGCAATAGTGTTTGGATTTTTTTGTTTTCTATATTTCCATTTACTTCCCTCCTCTCTCCATTAATCCAAGATTGTTTGTATCTATAATAGTACTTGTCATGATTCCATGACATATGTACCATGCATTTTGACATACATCCCTTCCACATAATCTCAATTTATCTATACTATTTTCTGAAGTTTGACCTTGATCACAACTAATAGCATTTCACGTGAATGTCTTAAGTACAATTCTTTTTATGACAAGTTCATTAATATCTAGAGTTAAATTCTAATTGTGATTGAAAGCACTTACAAATAGATTAGAGAGACATCCTTCCTTGTAAGAAGATTTTTCTCAACTTGAGAAAAATATTCTTCTCTTTATTTTCACCATTTTCCATTGCCTTTGATGTACTAAATGGTGTAGAATTTATCTTCTGGCATTTATAGGCATTGTAAGCTCTTTTTATCAAGTTTTCATTACTACTACATATGGAGGATTCATGTGAATTTTGGTATACCGAGTTGATTCAATGGATCTTCAAATGCACTCCACATTTCTCTTGGTAATTCTTCTAGAATTTATTTTATCCTTACTTCCATAACAAAACCATCTTGATGGGCTAACTGGATGACATGCCATTGGATGAAAGATACTTCGATATGGAGCAACCCTTGCAAAAAGGCATATTTAATTTATCAACATGCATAACAAATGTATTGCCATCTAACTTTTTAAAGTACACCATGTCTCCTTTATAAACATTTGTAATTATTGCTTCTGCAATAAATTTTTGATATTTTGAAAAAAAATGTATCAACTTGGAATTATCCCCCTTAAACTTCAAATTGAAGTCATTATTTGATGTGGTTGTTTCTTAGAGTTTAAAATTTCCATTCACACGATGTGTAATTCTTGTTTCTAGATAAAATAACTTTTTGATTGGCCAAGAAACTTCGTTGTTTCATTATAGAGTTGGATAAAAATCATTGAACGTAGTTATAATATTCTCCACAAAAACACCAAAGTGTGTGGGTCCCAACACCACTCTCGAAATCACTTGTTGCTCTTGTACCAAGGATATAAACCCTTCATCTATGTCACCTTATTATTTAGCATACTTATGTTTTAGCACCATGTAGATTGTAACAAATCCATCCATGTCTTTAGGAGTTTTGAAACAATGGCTATCATTGGTATAATTTAAACCATCATCCTCATTAAATGAATCCTCTAAGTCACTTTGCTCATGATTTTTGGAATGCCATCAACCCCACACGTGAAACATTTTAAATCACATGCTTAATCATTTTTTTCCTTTCCTATGGGATAAATTATCCCTTGTTTTCAATTTCTACCAATTTTTCATAATCATTAATTTTATATGGCGATATCGCTCTACCATTGAATACAATACTTATTTTGATAACAAATAAGCTAGACCCCACATATCTACAATGGAGTGTATGTTTGGATGGATAAACTAGTCTCTCTCGTAACTTTCATACCATTAGATAATAAATCTGCATGTTCTCCCTCAAAAACAAAGTTCTTTTTCAACTATATCCACAAATAAATAGATAAAGTTAGTATAACTCACACTTAAATCTTTAACATTAGTATGGAGAATTGTAATAATAATGAGAAAATAAAAATATACATGTTATATGAACATCTTTAAAACCTCATTTAGTACAAATATTAAAACATCTAAAAAATGTTTTTACACCCTTTAGATCTTGTTGTTGTGTGTATAACTTTATACATAAAACACATAGTGTAGGGGAAATATTAAGATTTTTATAATGCACATATTTTATTTTGTGCGGTTAAATTTTTTAAAAATATTTTTAAGGGATTAAAAAGAGGTACTTTTTAGTACAAAGAAAATTAATATTGGCCCTTACTTGTGAATGAAATCAGATTTTTCAAGACAACTGATGTGTCACCTTTTTATTGGATGCTTTGTACATGTGACTTGATTTTACTCATCTTATTGGCTACCTTTTTTTTAAATTCTTAGTATACAAGTTATAAATTTTGACTTTGATTTTTACAACTAGTGGTACTATCCTACACATTACCACTCATATTCATTGGCTTATGCACAGTCATTAGCTTCTTTCCCCTATGAATTTCAATAGTTGTATAGCCTAGTGGCCATTGTGATGTAATTATTTTTAACACACTAAAATTAAAATATTGACTAGAATGGGAGGCTAAAAGTTGGAAATCACACTTCAATTTGCTAGTGATCACAATTCCAAGCTCAAAAAATCACACATGGATGTGACAATGATATCTCATCATAGAGTGAGAGAGTCATGGCCTTGTACATCTTTACCAAGTTCAATTCCTCACACGGTGAAGTGTGATCCCTTGCATGATGAAGTGTGATCTCCCTTACACATCAAAAGTGTGATCTCTCTCATACATCAAAGTGCGTTCCCTTGCACATTGATGTGTTATCCCTTACACGTCCAAGTATAATCCCTCACTCAATAAAGTATGTGTATTTTTAAAGACAAAGTGTGGATTCACACTTGGAATAGGGATCACTCGCATATCGAAGGGCATATTTTCACCTGCCATTCTAGTAAAAAATTATCTATAGCCTAGCGGTCTCTTGGACTTAAATTTAGGGCCATTAATATTGTGTCGAAGTAAATTGTTCATGTATTTAATTATCTAATTGTATAACTATGCTTATTTTATGGTATAGAGTTCAAGTTTTAGTCTTTATTTTATTATTGATGGTGGTACATACTTTGATTCAATTATGTGTTTTAATTGTTTCTAAGATTTTCATATCTTTGTTGTTAACAATTGTATATAATATTGAGTAAAAATAACACATTCTACGTAGGTTTTTATTAATAATTCTCAATATTAAAGACTTAATTTCAATTAAATTTTGAAATTAAGTCTCAACCAATGTCGAATTGTAGTTTTCATACATTAACAATTATGTTATAAAAATGTTACCTTAATTTTAGATCACTCTACCATGTATATGATTTTATCCATAAACCTCGAGTGTAGGTGAAAGATTAAGATTTTTATAATACAATCACAATTAAAATTTTTGTAAGGTCAAATGTTACATTATTAATATTGTGCTTCCCTAAACATTAAATGGCCATTAAATCATGTAATGTGAAATCCACCACTTTAGAGTATGTTTTTATTTTTATGCTGAATTTAATACTAAGTGGTAAAATATTAAATTTTAATCCACATAAACTCTACTAATATCTATATCTAATGTGATAAAATGGAAAATTGTATACTATTTTTTAAGGCGACCACACCAAAACAAAGAGCACATACAAAAATTGGGGACGAAAAGAGTTATGGAAAATTAAAAAGGTGAAGCATTGTTATTTTATTTTGAAGCATTAAAGTGTATACAACCTATTAATAGTGATTATAAATATTTCATTTTTAGTAGGTAATTAGCCAAGTTTCAATGGTTCTCTTCATGTTTTGATTACTGTGATTTTATGTAGTGCAGGACCCCTTGTATATATATTTTTAGAAAATAGAAAATGAAATTAAGTTTAATTACAAGATGGAATACATAAATTGTTTCATTTTTTATTGTTTATAGTAACTGATAAATATGTAGGACATGGAAATATCACCATTTCCTTATTTTCAAATTTCGAATCACAAGTTTTCAAATCAATTCCGAGAAACTATGCGAGAAAATATGGTTTTTCAACACAATTAAGAAAATGTTGTGTAAAGGACTTCTTTGTGCAAAACTTAGATGGAAATAGTGCCTCAAATTTGAAAGAGATTACAAGTGGCACAAAAATTTGGTCTGTGCATTCCACATTCAAAAATCGATCTAAATTCTCCATATATTGTTGATGATGTTGATGATTCAAAATTAGAAAAAAATATCAATAATCCATGCATATGAAAGAGATAGAAATAAAGAGGAGCTGATGAAAGAATACAAAGAAGAGTTGTGGTCAAAATATAATGTGAAAACATTTATTAAAAAATATGAAGATACGTATGAACATTTAAACCATTGATATATTGGAAAGAAACATTGGGATAATATAACGATGCTTGAATGAACTTTGGGGAAAAACATTCATTTGGGAAACAATGCAAATACAAGATGAACATGTTGAAGAAAACCTTCAATAAGGAGAAACAATTGGATAAAACAACACTTGTAAACACACAATCGAACATGGAATTTCTAAGAAGATATAGATCACATTACATGTAAAACATACAAGGTTATCGGTTTTAATGGAAAAGAGGGTTATAACAACCACTTGTAATTTTTAAAAAGACAAGCGACGGAAATAAGAAATCTCTTCTATCAACATTGAAAATTTGGAAGGAGAAAAGATAAAAACCCCTTTGAATAAAAATGGAATTCAAAGAAAATATGTGAAGAGAAAAATAAACTCTTATGGATATTTGAAAGAGGTAATCCAGAATAGCATGCATATATTCAGTCAGACATTGAAATAAATTAAGCTAGGAAGGGTTCAACTAGAGTGTGAAAGAAATCAACAAGAGAGAAAGCTAATGGAGAAAATATTGGATGTGCAACTTCCAATCGCAAGTCTTTTTACCTAGGTAAATTATAGTTTCTTTATCCTAAGTAATATAGTATTGCATCATTCATTCCATCTTAAAAGAAAAATGATCATGCATTTTAGTTAGATAATACTTCCCTATTTTGCATTCTTCCTTTTTATCTCAGAATAATTCCAACAATCAACATCATGGGCACCACCAAGATCATTGACACACTCATCCGAAGATATTGTTTGTGTACCAAAATAATTTTAAAATGGTGTTGGTAAACATGTATATTTTTGGTGAGGAAGATATGATAATTCAATATGTGAGACATCAATTTAACCACATATCATTGGTAGTATAGTCAAAGTATGGAATACTTATATACTCTCTATGAAATTTATAGATGATAATATTGCCAATGAGCATGGTGTTCTTTTCTGGATAATGTTGATAATTTTGATATTATTTGTGTGTGGCATATATGGTTAATATTTGTGAGTGCCATTAAACCAAACAATGTAAAGTTCATGCAATATTTGAAATATGATAATTCAATATGTGAGACATCAATTGAACCACATATCATTTGTATTATAGTCAAAGTATGGAATACTTATATAGTCACTATGTAATTTAAAGATGATAAAATTGACATTGAGCATGATGTTCTTTTGATGATATTTTTAATATTGATAATTTTTGTGTGTGGCATATATGGTTAATATAGTGGTTCCCCTAAAATTAATTGGCCATTAACCGAACAAAGTAAAGTTCATGTGATATTCAAAATATGTGTGCCATTTGATAGCCATTAATTAGCCATTAAATAGATGGTAGCAAAGTGTGCCTTTTGTAAATTGTGCATTGAAGAAAGTGGCGGTTAGAAGTGTCCATTATATATAATTATAGATTGTCATTCATTAGTATATTTTAAGGACACTTAAATTTTTGAAGCTTCATGCAAGAACAATGGCATTAGGGAAAAACTCCGTAAGCATAATAATTCATTGGAAAATCATATCATGGTTCGATTGCAAAAATTTTGAGCACGATTTGTTTTCATGAAGGTGTCAAAAATTGGTATGCATTCTCACCTTTTCTCCTTCCAAAATTTTGAAATTCTATGTATGTAGAATATTATGTAGCCTTTTCAACGAAACCCTATTTTCTCTATTTTAGTAGTGAAATCTATCTATTCTTTAATGCTCTTTGACAAACACTTCTCAACTGATAGGGTTTGACATCATTTTGTCATTATTTTTGTAGATCCTTAAATATGTGTGTACCACCGCTTATGAGTAATGTAAGACCTATTATGGGTTTTTTTGCAAGAGGACTGAGAAATGATTCGTAAAATAACTGAGATGGACATCAATGATGACTGGAAGTGAACAAAATGGGTGTTCTTCTAAAAGGTCGACAAAAATAGATTTTTCTTAGTTAGTGATTTTATTCATTTAGGGATTTTGGATCGTTTGCACCGCTTTCTATAGACATTTAATTTTAAATTAAATTGTAGTTATGAAATAATGACAAGTAAGTTATAGAAGATGAAATAATAATGGTAATACAAATAATTATTTTCTTATTTACAGTAATTGTTTCATTAATTAAGGAAATTGTTGGAAATAATTTTTTTAAACATATATGTGACTGCCAAAGTTAAAATGCAAAGAGATCCATCTGTGTAGGTTCCTCTTTGAAAATGAGTAAAACGGGGAATTATAAAACCTACTATTTGAGAAGTTAGGCTAAACAAAATTCTGAATAATGTTTCACTTAATTGATAGTTCTGGAAAGGCATATACAACATTTAGAGATTAAAATTATAGGCTCTGGTTGTTTTAGTTAAATTAGCTAATGATATATCAACACTAAAAATTATAAGATTTCATTTATAATTAAAATGTGGAATTTTTATCTTCTTTTCAATAACTTATAGTAAATAGTATGAGAACTAGTTAAGGCCCAATCCCTCACGAGGGTATCTAGTGCAACACTAGGCTCTAAAAATTCATGGAACAAACTAATGAGAGCTAAGAAATGCGTGACCCTTGAAGAAAAAATGTAATGGAACTCTTTTCTCAGTTCAATAATAGATGTCCAATGATTTATGCCTTGTGAACACTAAGATCAAAATAATTTTTGATGTTGATCATATTGACCGCTAAGCTTGTAAATATTTTGTTATGACTGACCTTAAAGACCGCTATGAATAGAATTTCTTATGCATTGACTAATCATTGTGATATTTAATGACACGAGAGATTATACAATTATAATTAATTAAAGCGACATTCATTGAATGATTTTTGCTAACATTAAGTTCAAAATATTTTATCTAGGAGGATGTTATTGACCCCTAAGATTGATATAGTTTCTTGTTAATGCATTAGTAGTTTTCCGTTAATGATTTCCAACAACTACTAAGCTATAGGTATATCCTTAGGCTGATCATATTTATTTGTTAATGACTCCTATATACATTTAAGCTGAAAAAAATATGTTGCGGCTAAGAAATACTTGTTTATAACCCTCATTAGTGATTGGATTGGCATATTTTTTTCATTGCAATAACTGTTGTTCTTTGAAATAAGCCTAAATATGGAGAAGGTTTTAATAGGTCATTGTGGTTGAACATAATGACCACTAAGATCAAAACTATGTATATCTTGACCCCCGACCAGTTCAAAGAATGTATAATTTTTGACATTATAATAATAGTTTTCCTATGAATAAAATCCTAGATATGACCAATCTTTAAATATTTTGTTGTTGATCAACTTAGTAAGCGGTAAATCTGAACTAGAAAGACTTGAATCCTCAAAAGTGATTGTATGGAAAAAAATTTCTCATTTCATTAATTTTTTTACTTTGGAGTGATGCCTAACAAACATCATGGTTAAAAAAAACTATATCTTGACTCCTCCGTGGTGCGTGTACATAAATGTTTCACTATTAACATATTCTATGTACTTTTTTTTATTATTAGACTAGTTTTTCTATCTATTCCATTATTCTCTCCTTCTTATTTGTAACTTCTCCATCCATTTAGGGGAGTCTTGTTTACTCCCGTACCTATAAATAATGTTCGTGGGTTCTTTGTTCAATAGAATAATATGAGATAACATATCTCTATTCTTTCTCCTTTATTTCTACCTCACAGTTTGGTATCAGAGCTTGTGTTTGAAGGAGCCCATTGTGGTAAGAACCTTATACTCATCACTCAAAATTCTCAGCCCATGAAGAAAGTCTGGTTGATAGACTTTAGTGCAAGCAAGCATATATCAGGTGATAAGAAGCCGTTTGATTCACTACACAAAGAACCAACTAGAGATCGAGTTCGGATAGCCGATGACAAAGAATATGTTGTAGAAGGAATTAGAAATATCACCATTCCTCTAGGACCATGAAAATGTACACTTACAAAGGTACTATATGTTCTTGGATTGACTAGCAACCTCTTGTCAATTACTCAGCTCTTGAATCATCACCTTAAGGTAGAATTTCTTGTTCAAAATGGCATTAAATCATTCTTAATCTCCCGACAAGGTACGGTTCTTGCTAAAGCATTTGTAAAAGATAAGTTATTTGCTTTAGATATTGTTTCATCTTCTACAGTAGCTTTATCTTCTTCAACAATAGAATCAACTACCCTATGGCATTTTAGATATGGACACTTGCCGATTAGTTCATTACACCATATGAGTTCAAAAGAAATGGTCCATGAAATACCTAAATTGTCCAGTTCCTTTCCTATTTTCCTTGGTTGTCTTACAGGAAAACAACACAGAGATTCGTTTCAGGTGAGCACCTTTCATGTCAAGAAGCATCTGGAGGTAGTTTATATTGATTTGAACAACCCATTTCCTACTTCATTTTCAGGATACAAGTACTTCTAACTATTCGTGGATGACCACTCTCGTAAGATGTGGGTATATTTCCTAAAGAAGAAAAGTGAGGCTCTTCAACATTTCTAGAACTTCTATCATCATGTTGTGAAAGAGACCGGACAACCAATTCTTCTACTTCACTTAGATTGAGGGGGGGAATTTACATCAAAGAAGTTCTTGGCCTTTATGAACCAACATGGCGTTAAGTAGAACTCCGATTGCTCCCTACATACCCCAGCAAAGAGCATTGGTCGAGTCATAATCTCATAGTGATGGAGATGGCTCGCTGCATGCTAACAACAACAAAGCTAGAGGAATGCTATTAGGCTGAAGTAGTACAAATGGTTGTATATCTTCTCAATAGGGCACCAACAAAGATTCTACAGAACAAAATGCTAGAAGAGGTATGGAGTGGTAGAAAGCCATCAATTTCTCATTTGTGAGTATTTGGTTACACAACATACATGCATGTCCCAGCTCAGAAGAGAAAGAAGGTAGAGCCAAAAACACTCCCGTGTATCCTTCTTGGCTACAACACTACCTCAAAGGTGTATCATCTCATGGATCCTGAGACAAAGAAAATATACAAGAGTCATGATGTGGTTTGTGACGAGTCATATTTTGACTCAATAGTATCAACATAAGATCCACTTCCAACCACCTCTCACCGACTAGTCTCTCGAATCAAATGATGAGCCAAAGGAGACTACTCAGAGAAAAGGGATGCTACCAGGAGATATATTTCTTGACCTTGGAGAACTGGAGAATGTGACTCAACATCAATCAACATGGCAATGAAAAATTTCTTCTCAAAAGAAGCCAATTTCTCGTCCGAAGCGGGTACAAAGCACCATGAAGGACTCACATTTGCAATAACTTCTAAATACATCTTCTTGAGTCAAAAAAGGGATTCAAACAAGAAATGAGGTAAAATTTGCACTCATGAGTTCACTGATGAATAGCTCCAAGCCAGATAATGTTCGTGAAGCACTCAGTCAACCTCAATGGAAGGAAGCCATGGATACAGAATATGACTCACTCATGAAAAATCGACATGGGAACTTGTCGATCTACCTACAGGAAAGAAACCCATAGGCTGCAAATGGGTTTTCAAGACAAAATATAAGGTAGATGGATCCATCAAAAAACATAAAGCATAACTTGTAGAAAAAGGATATGCTCAGAAATAGGGCATTGACTATGAAGAAACCTTTGCACCCACTACGAAGATGAAGACCATCGAGTAGTTTACATACTTGTAGCACAGAAAGGATGGAGACTTTAGCAGATGGACGTCAAGAGTGCTTTCCTAAATGGTGATATGAAAGAAGAAGTATACATGACCCAACCTAAAGGATTTGTTGATGAAGAACATCCTAAGAAGGTATGTCGTCTCATCAAATCACTTTACGGACTGAAATAAGCTCCAAGGGCATGGTATATCAAGATCAACGATCACCTTTTACAGCATGGGTTCACTCGTAGCCCCTTAGATTCTAATTTGTATATAAAGAAGGTAGGCAAAGAAATTTTCATTCTTGTTGTGTATGTAGATGATATTTTGATCACTGAAATTCAAGATCAGGTTGATATTGTAAAGAATGATCTCAAAAGAACCTTCGACATGACATATTTGGGGCTACTACATTACTATCTTGGCTTGGAAATATGGCAAAAGGAGCATCACATTTTTGTCTCCTAGACAAAGTATGCCAAGACACTCCTAGAAAAATATAGAATGTTTGACTGTAAACCTATATCCACTCCCATGGAGAAAGGCTTACAAATTTCAAGATTTCAGGACTCACCTCAAGTAGATGCTACTCTCTATAGACAACTTATTGGAGGGCTCATCTATTTGACATATACCAGACTAGATCTATGCTATGTTGTCAACTATCTTTCCAAGTTCATGCAGGAGCCGAAGAAATGTCACTGGAATGCAACAAAGCATGTTTTGAGATATGTCCGAGGAACAATTGATTATGGTTTGGAATACAAAACTAATTTTCAATTCTTCTTACGGGATACGTTGACTTGGACCACACCGGATCTGTTGATGATAGGAAGTCAACTACAGGATACATATTTCATCTTGGATCTAGACCTATCTTGTGGATAAGCAAGAAGCAAAATGTTTTTTCTATCTCATCCACAAAGGTAGAATATTGTGCTACACGAGGATCTGTGTGTGAAGTGATATGGTTACGTCACATTTTGGATGATCTGGGAATTCTTGAAAAACAATCACCTATTCTCTATTGTGATAATCAGAGTGTGTTGAGGGTCGTGCAAACTCCATACTTTCATGAATTAACAAAGCATATTGAAATTGACTTCCATTTCATTCGAGAGCATGTCTTGAACCATCACATTTAGCTCCAGTACTATCCTACGAAGCACAGGTAGCTGAAATTCTCACAAAATCTCTTGGCAAAGTGAAATTTGAACTTTTTAGGGGTCACATTTGCAAGAATAATGTAATAAGGGGGGAATGTTAGCATAGTCTATATACTTATTTTTTTATTAGACTAGTTGTTCTATCTATTCCATTATTATCTCCTTATTTGTAACTTCTCCATCCATTTAGGGAGTCTTGTTTATTCTCGTACCTATAAATAATGTACGTGGGTTCTTTGTTCAATAGAATAATATGAGATAACATATCTCTATTTTTTCTCCTTTATTTCTACCTCACATTCGCTCATTCCATTAATAGTAAGTTGTTCCATTAAATTTTGATCCCTTAGGTATACATGTAATAGAAATTTTTTTCTTAAGTCAATGACAAATGTTCATTGAATGGTGTTATGCTAACCCTAATCTCTAAATATTTTTTTGAGGTAGATGTTATTGGCCATTAAGCTTTGTATATTTTCTTATTAATGCATTAGTAGTGTTATTGTTAATGATGCATAGTGACAACTAAGCTATAGGTATATTGTTGTGGCTTATGTTAGTAACATATATGATAAGAAGTACACATTTATTTGTTAATGATTCTTATAAACCATTAAGCTCAAAAAATATGTTATGATTAACCCTAGTGATCGCTAGAATCGAAATAGTTGTGTCTCTAACCTTGAGTAGTGTAAGTATTAGTGTTCTATTGCTCATTGCAATATTATTTAGGATTTTAAATAAGCCTAGATACGGTGAATCTATAAATAATTCATTGTGGCTAAACATAACGAATGCTAAGATCAAAACTACGTATATCTTGACACCCCCAGTTCAAAGATTGGAGAACCTTTTTCTAATACTAATTGGCCTATGGATAATACATAGATATGACCAATCTCTAAATATTTCATCATGGCTGAATGTAGCCATCGTTATAATTTTAACTACATAAGACCCGAAGCCTCAGTAGATTGCTTTTATTGATAGAATTAGATCAAAGTTAGATCTATGAAATGGGGGTGTTTGTCATACAATGGATAATCCTTCCAAAATATGTTGCATGTGAATTCTCAAGAACACATTTTCATAGTCAGTGAACTTAGTGATCTACAGTTGAATAGATAATGATTACAATGGAAAATGTTAATGATATGAGCCTTGCTGCAAATCGCTAAGCTAGACTAACAATGGAGCATAGTGGTTGCTAAGCATTTTCTTTGATACAAGAGAAATTTTTGAACCCTCTTGATGGAAAGTAGTGAAACAATTGGTTAGTTGTACTAGGTAATGTGTGGCTAACTTGATACAATTATTGTAATTGAAAATTACAATTGTTTGAAATTTGTACAACTACTGATTCATATGATAATAGGTAATGAAAGTATCCCTCTTTTTAAATTAAGAACTGGAAAATCCTCATAGTAGTTAAGTCATTCATTTAAATTAGTAATGGAGTTTTTTGGATTAAAAGTATTTTCTTTTATACAAATGGATGTCAATTACGGCATACCCCAATGCTCGATTTCAAATAAAACTAGTTAGGTATTTAGGGGTCCCACGTTATTCTTTGCAAAATGTGTTATGAGATAAATAAATATTTGTTTCTTTAAAAAATTATGGTTAGTGACCGTTGGACCCATTATTGTAATTTTTTTCTCACACGCTCCTTTCAAAACTCAAAAAAATAAATCTTAATGGACAATATGCTATTCCATTCAATTGGTGTTAATTACCAACAAGTAATTTTAAAAATGTCCTTGTAATAGTCAACATAAATACTCTCTCTTTCTAACATCTATGTTTTCAAACTTTTTTTGATGCTATGTACACAAAGTGGATGGTTGTCGAGAGAATGAGTAATCTTTCTAAAATATGTTACATGTTAATTGTAATGAACAATTTTTATAGTTTCGAACTTAGCCATCGCTAGGATATGAACTATGTAAATCTTGAAGCTTCAAGAGTGCATGTATTGATAGACTTAGATCAATGCATTAATTTTATTTATTATAGTGACAATTAAAAACACCATGGTTAAAAATACATATACCTTGACCCCTTAGTGGTACATGTACAACCACACTTTTCTCATTCCATTAATAGTAAGTATGTGAATAATTCATAATGATCGTCAAGTTCTAGATATTTTGAAATTGATGTCCCTAAAGCAACCACCACAATCAATAGTTCTATCTTTTATGTGGAAATTATTTTCTAATCTTAACTAATATTCATAGTAAGGGACATATGAATGTTTCCATAAAATCAATTATGTCATTTGTCTCGAAATTTTTTCTTAATGATGTATATAATGTTCATGGCCCTTAATTTTTCAACATGGTTAGAGAGAGGAAATGGAGATTGTACATACTTATTTATATTGAAATGAAAATGAAAAATTAATAAGAGATAGTGTGTTCGAACTCTGCAACATTAGATGACGAATTTCACCATTACTCGGTTCTATATCGTGGTGAAAATGAAAGTTTGATGTTGATGACATAGACATAATGGGTATACCAGAAGATAAAGTGCTATGGTAATGAGATCTAGGGGTGATAAAAGAGTTGGCCTCCATTTAATTGCTGTTAAACTAGAGGTGTTTCCATTTACTTGATTTTTACACTTCCTATCTAATTTAGGACAATTCCAAGGATTTGTCATTATTTTTAAATTAGGGAAATAGAGAATAGGTTAGTTTGATGGGAATGCATACAAAATTTAGTATAATATTCTAGAGCTAGAATACTTGTCCAACAAAAACACATTCAATTCCTAGATGGATGAAAGGAGAGTAAGAGATATATTACATAGTTGGGCAAAAAACCGGATAGATAGTATGGATGATTCTAAGTTTGTCGGAAGTTCTTATTAAAATATTTAGACCAAGAGTTCGCATTGGAATGTCACTCATGAATAGGTTATATGGAAATCCATTAATCTCTAAGGTGGATGTTTCCTGGATCCCGTTACTTTCTTTTATTATTGATGAAGACAAGATTCCCTCCTTAGGTCGGGGTTTTGTCTCAATTTAACTACACAAATAAAAAATTCGTCGACCATGGGAAACCATTTTATATTCCTTCCTATCTTCTCAATGTTGTCATTGTTGTTCTCAAATGTCCACATTTCTATCAAATCTAGTCTCCTTCGAGCCCTTTTAGGGTAAATAAGCAATATTACCACTTGTATATCCATCGTTTCAGATGACATATTCAAGATATATGCACTTATTTGTATCCTTCTCTCTACCAATAATTACATGAAACGATGACACTGAGAACATCTGGTTCCATCCTCACTTCCATAAGGAATCTGGGAGATATATTCTTCTATCCATAATATACATTTATCATGATCGAGGGGCTCATTACACTTTCTTTTTTAGTTTCCATATTTTGTGCTGAGAAATTACCAAAGACAAGAGGTTGCATGTCGATTTGCAACGATATTACTTTAAAGTGTAAGTACAAGAATCTTGCAATGATATTACATCCCTCCTTCCCATTCTTTGTGGGACATAGAATGTTTAAAATGTGGCCAAATTTGAAGGATGCCTCACCCATAGAAATTATTTTCATCTCCCGAACACCCTTTAAGAAAATATGACAAAAGGAATAGGGTTTCCGAACACCTTCATTTACTTAAATTACAATTGCATAAACCATATGCTCATGTGTATAATGATAATGATTGGGTATGGATTATCCAAATGAAGATAGCCTTCTTCAAGTAGAATATGAAGAAGCGATCGGGCGGTTCTACCCTTGAGAGAAATAAATATTTCTATTAATAATATTTATAACAACCTCGTGCTACCTTATCTCCACCAAATGAATATAATTCTAAATTTTCAGAAGTATTTTCCGAACCAAATAAAGCTCAAACTAGTGAATCCCTAGTTCAACCCTCTCAATCTTCTCCCTCCACTTAACAAAAAGTGACAAACGATTGGGCAAAGTAATTCATAATTTTTATAAATAACATCCAGTTGGGAGGCACAAGAAGATATCTTAGTGAACATTGAATTCAGTCTAAGGATGAGAACCTTGAAAAGGGTAATAAAAAATAATGTGTCAACACAACAAGCCATTGTTTGGCATGAAAATTTAGAAGACCTCTTCACTCTTACAAAGAAAAGGAAAGCCAACGGATCCCAAGTGGTGCAACATTAGGAAGATCCAGAATCCTTTATAAGGGCCACAAAAAAGAAATAATAGTAGTAGTGAGGGTAGTACATGTCATAAATATAGAGCACGAAACTCAATTAAAGGCCACATTTCCTCCCGACATATTTTGTGATGTAGAAGAAACGTTTCATGGATTTTACAATAATATAAAGAATTGCATCCCTCCAAAGAAGCAGGAAGACGAGGGCTTGGAAAAAAATGAAAAAATCATTACAGGAGTAGCATCATTGCAGAAAACATTAACATAAATGGGGCAGGTCATTGAAAAGACATTTGTAAAGACTCTATGATTATGGCCATGGATGATATTTGTATATGAAAGACATATGCTAATTATAAAAAGAAAATTCTAATGGAATGGAATGAATAGGTAAGAGAAATATTTTTAGTTTGATGACATTATCTCTAGAGGAAATCATGTTTTCATAGAAGCTTCAGTCATGGAAATAATTAAAAGAAACCATGCATTGGTTTTGATGAAAATTTTGCAACATTCCTTCAACAATTTATGGTTAATTTTCAAAGGAGAATAGATGAGGTGAACAAGGGAGAAACTTTTCATGTCATTGATATTATTTCCAAAATAAGGGGAAACATACAAAAATAGAGACTCTGAAGGAAATTACCAAAAACGCATGTGATAGTCAAAATGATTTGCTTGACAAGTCTACTGTGCTATATAGAAGCACAAATCTTGATATGGAAAAGATAAAAATATATTCTAAGATTTGTAAAAATCTTTTGAGGAGGCACACCAATGAGATGATAAAATAGGTCCCGAACAAGAGAAAAAACCTAGGAAGAAACTATTCTCGTAGTCTAAAATCAACAACACCCCGTAGTTAAGGAAGAACCACGGTGAATCATAAATTGTAGTATGTGAGATATGACAGAAAACACTTGTATATGTATGAAATGCTAATATATGAATATTTATAATTGATGCAATGATCATGTATATATTCCAAATGCTATACTTATCTAAACATGATTTTTTTTATTTTAATAAATGTTCAAGACAAATAATATTTTTCTATAATACCTAGTAGACTCTAAGTGTGGATGTTAAGATAAAATTATGTATCTTAAAACTTTTTAATTTAATTTTTTAAAGCATACTTCCAACAACTTGTAAACATTATGAGTATACATATTCACGTAGATGTTAGCCTCTGGAATTTTATGTGTTAAATCCTAATGAATGCTAAGCCTAAATTATTACATTGTTGTAAAGAATTATGGTGATAAGCTCAAATCAATTTCATTTAAAATGTTATATCTTGTAAAAATATTTTTTTAAATATTATGTTGTTGCAGTACGCAGAGGCCACTAATTTCATACTACATTAAGTTAATTTTTTAAATCCTAAAGACTACTAAAGTATAAATAACATGTTATGGAAATACCTAGCAGATGCTAGCCTTTCAATATATTTCTTTGTTTTGAGAAATCATAGCAGACACTAAGCTCAAAATAATACGTTGTGGTAGTGTCTTAATGACATACAACTTCATGATATTCATTCTTGAGCACCGATCTCTTAGCTTAGAAAATGTTTTTGCGGCATAACCCAACACCCACTAAGCTTACAATAGCTTACATCTATTTACTTGAATCCTAGTGACAAAGTATCCTCAAATAATATGTTGCATCATAAGATAGTTAGTGTCAATGTAAAAATTCCATACTTCATCTTGTTAAATGCTTGGAATATTCTATTATGGAAGCAACTAGATGTCATGTAGCTAAAAATTGTTAATTTTATTTGTTAAAGTATACCATCGATAACTTGTAATCACTATGAGTACACATATTCCAACGGATTTTATCCTCCTATAATATCGTGTGTTAAATCCTAATGAACATAAAGCTTAAATTGTTACATCGTTGTAAAGGCTAACGACCACTTAGCTCAAAAAAAATTCATTTAAAATGGTAAATCCTGTAGAATTTTTTTTTAAAATATTATGTTGTTGCAGTATGTAGAGGCCATATTGTTATGGTGATGTTTAAGGAAAAAGAGCATATTTTTGTTTGGTTATTGAAAAGTTGTTGGAGAAGCAATTAATGAGGCATGGGTAGACATTTTTGACTACTAAAAGTCATGGGAGAGTATGGGGTTCCCATTATAGGTCATATATATCCATTTGGGAATAATTATGAAATCTTTCAAGTGTTTGGGAATTGCATCTCCTCTCTTTCTCTCTCTCTTCTAAAATTCTATAAATTGAAGTGTTGGGATCATTGTAGAAGGAGGTTAGTTTGAGTAGCAAAAATCTATCATTTTGGTTTTGTGATGTGAATGCATTGCATGCCTTTGTATTGGACTCCTTATATGGTTATCCAACCCTTTCCATTTTAATAATTTTGACTATGCATATTAATGAAGCAATAGATTCAAGTTTGTGGATGTATCTTCCCTTGATGATTTTGTTGCATTATTATTGCCTCTTTAATGTTATTGCAGATGTTTGTGTTTACTCTATACTATAGAAAAAACCTATTATTAGTGTGTATGTATGGAAATGTGTTTTGAATGTTGTTATTAGATTGTGGAGAACTGTCATCACCCTCTCTAATCTACATTTTTCTTCCATTTTCACACATTGGAAATCATTATCATTCCCTTATTTTGGTGCATCACCTCTATAGTGTAGTTTTCATTAATTTACATGTTATTTCCCTCTCCTTGGTCCCTTAGAAATTGTAGGATAGAGACAGTTAGTAATTGCATCTCGGTAGATTTAGTTTTCACTAGGATTAGGGAGAATAACCAGCTTTCTCTAAAGGTCTATCTCAAGTAGCAAGTACCAAAACTTGGAGATAATGTCCATGTTACCTAGTCTGACCATGATCTCAACAACACACATTTTTTCTTATCAAAGGGTGCTCGGATTTGGTGATAAAAATAATATTTTGTGGCAATACCTAGCGGACGCTAGACTTGTAATAAATTTATTTATTTTGAAAAATATTAGTGGACACTAATCTTGCAATAATATGTTGTTGCGCAGTGTCTTGGGGCATATAACTTCATGATCTCCGTTGTTGAGTACCGATCCCTAAGTTCAATTTTTTTGTAGCCATAACCTAGTGGTCGATAAGCTTGCAATATCTAACTTGTTTTACTTGAATCCTAGCGGCAACATATCTTCAAATAATATGTTGCATTGTAAGATATCAAATGTCAAGCTAAGAATTCCATAATTTTTCTTGTTAAATAATCATGACATCAAAGATCAAAATAATCTAGACATCCAAGCTTGAAATATTTTGTTGTGGAATCAAGTATATGTCATGTAGCTCAATATTTGTTAATTTTATTTGTTAAAGAATACCTTTGACAACTTGGAAACAATATGAGTACACATATTCTAGTAGATACTAGCCTCATGGAATCTTATGTTTATGTGTTAAATTCTTGCAATATCTATGACTTGGATATTATGTGTTAAATCCTAACGAATGCAAAGCTTAAATTGTTACATTGTTGTAAAGGCTAGTGGTCGCTAAGCTCAAATAAATTTAATTTAAAATGGTAAATCCTATAGAAATATTTATTTAAATATTATGTTGTTCTAGTGCATAGAGGCTTTCTAATTTCATACAACCTTAATTTTATTTGTGAAATACTAGCAACTGCTAAGGTTCAAATAATATGTTGTGGCAGTACCTAGTGGACACTAGAATCGTAATACCTTTCTTTATTTTGATAACTCATAGTGACCACTATGTTCTAAATATTATGTTATGACAATGTTTTGACAACGTATAACTTCATGATATCCATTCTTGAGTGCGATCTCTAAGAGCAGTGTGATTTCATGCATATATTTTTTGGCAATACCTTATGGACGCTAGACTTAAAATATCTTTATTTATTTTATGAAACCCTAATATCCTCTAAGCTCCAATAAGGTATGTTGCGGTAATAGCTAAGCGGACACTAGAATCACAATATCATTCTTTATTTTGTTAAATTCTAACGACATCTATTTTCCTAATATTATGATGTGGCAGTGTCTTAGCGGCGTATGAATTCATGATATGCGTTATTGAGTATCGATTGCTAAGCTTCAAATATTGTATTACGTTATACCCTACCGACCACTAAACTTTCAATAGTTTTCTTGTTTTTGTAAAATCCTAGGGACAACTAATATCCAAATACTAATAGTTTTTTCCCTTCCATACTCTTGAAATAATCTTGTGGCATTCCAAAGTAACCCTAATGAATTAATATATTTTTGACACTATATCTTTTGTGAATAATACGTGGCCTACGATAATATTGTTTTAATAGAATTTTACTTGTGCGTGACTAACATACATAAATACATTGTGATTGAGATATTTAATATATAAATTTTAATGCATAGTTATTATAATATTTTATAGATAAAATTTAGGTGTATATATAATATGGTTAAGCTTCCATTGCATGAGAAAATTATCTCATAATTAAAAATCCAATATGAATTTACATATTTAAACCATTTTGTTAACCTTGAATATCTTTTCTAAAATTCAACGAGGTAACCATATAAACAATGTAGAATGAAATATTTACCTTGGGTTGTTTTTATCATCATAATAAAAGAAAAAATAGATGTAATGAATACCAAAACAATATTTTGAGTCTTGTTAAACATTAATTTTTTTAAAACTAGTGTTTAGGTGATTAACCATCATTTTTAAGAAAAACAATACATAGGGGACAGATCCACGGATACTTGATAACGTTCAAATGAAATAAGAACGAGAGATGAAAAGGGATTACATTTTCTTTTGTTGGGGCCAGGACATATTACTTATTTTATTTAGGAACAAGGCGGTGTGATAAATGATCAGAAGGAACTAGTACGTAGAGTAGCGCCGTGGATCACAATTTTGTAGGGAAAAGCATGGATGGATTGACATAAAAAGATAGTAATGATTATTCACAAGAAGGTGTGAAAAAATGATCAAAAGGAACTGTAGCGAGCTAGGGCCACATTGTGTTTTCGTAGGGAAAATCGAGTTAGACTTACATGAAAAGACAAGAAGAAGTATTCACAAAATGGTGTGAAAAAATGATCAGAAGGAACCGGTAAGTAGAGCTAGGCAGTGGATCATTTTTTCGTAGGGAAAAGTAGGGCTAGACTAACGTGAAAAATATAGGAACTAGTATTCACAAGGTGGTTTAACAAAATGACTAGAAGTAATTAGTAAGTAGACATCGCTTGAAAGAACATTTTTTGAGGGAAAAACAAGGATAGACTGAGATTAAAAAGAATGGATTTGGTCGAAGATAGAATTACTTTATAAGTTTGCATCAAAAATGTGCAAAAAAAAGTGCACAATTAGTATAGTATACGTTTTTGATAAATATCTTTTTAGATCCGAGATTTTTTTTTTCTTGGTGATTCCATTCAAACCATTATATGTTGCATCAAGCTAACTATTTGTGTTATTTTTTCGAAACCCCTTTTGCTTCCCTAGTGTGTGAGAACCCTTTTGTTATTGTTATATTGTTACCTTTTTGTTAATCAGTGAATGAGATTATAATTACTACCTGATTATTCCCTAGCCAAAATGACAGGGATTCTTGCATTTGGCCCTGTAATCTTAAGTTTGCTTGTATTGTTATATGATTTCACAAGTTTTTCTACAAGACCAAAAACAAAGACCCTAAAAGTATTTCTTTAGGGTATTTAATATTGTTTTCGACACACTCCACGTTAGAAATTTTTAAAATTTAAAAAATGTAGGATATGGAAATTTGAAAATATGAGCGGGGAAATTGTTTTAATATTAAAATTTTGAATTCTCAAAATGTAGGGGAATTCAAAATTTGAATTTAGAATTTTCCACAGATTGAAAAAAGGTGTGGGATATCGAAAAAATAAAAATATTGAAAATAACACCTTTTGTTATTCGTTATATCTTAAAATAGTTGAAACATAATAAAACTAATAATATTATAACAAAACAATAGAAATAAATTATATCAATTTATAGGAACATTTATTTTTATTTTTATCAAAAATCAGCTAGATAATGATAGATGCAATGTCCTAATGAAATGTAATTCTCCAATTACTTTGTTGTATGTGTTAATATTGAAATTAATAGTTAGAAAGCATAATTTACACATTTATTATGAAATTAAAATGTAAAAAAACTAGTATTATATGAAACCACAATATTATAGTATAAATAGAAAACAACAAAATGACGACACATGGCTATAACTTAAAATTGTTGAAACATAATAAAAATATATAATATTGTAATAAGACAAATGAAATAATGTGCACAAATGTATAGGCACTTTTTTTTTCAATATTTACCTATATAATGTTAGATGTAGTGCCCAAATGAAAAATAATTATCCAATTATATTGTATGCGACATGACATGTTTTTAAACTTGATAGTTAGAAAATCTTATAATTTATACATTTATTATGAAATTAAAATATAAAGAATCTAGTATAATATGAAACCACAATATTATAATATAAATAACAACCAAGAAAATGACAACACGTGGCTACAACTTAAAATAGTAGAAAAGGTAATAAGAAAATATAATATTGTAATAAAACAAATAAAATAAAGTGTACGAATGTACAGGAACATTATTTTATTATATTTGTATCAAAATTGACCTATACAATTTAAGATTTAGTGCACAAATGAAAAATAATTATCCAATTATAATGTGCCATGTGGTATGTTTTGAATAGAATATTTTGAAACTATATGAAACCATGATATTGTAATATAAATACCTACCACTAAAATGATGGCATGTGGTATTAAAATTATGAAATACGAGAAGGCATTTTATGCATTAAAATAATGAAAAGCACTAGTGCCTCAAATATTGAATGATAGTGTTTATAATGACGAGAGGTATTGCTATATATAGCTAGCATCTGCTAGGCTATATCATGATTTGTTATTTAATCACTATTTCTAAATTAAGTAATTCTTGTGCAATGATTTATCTTATCAAAACTACAATAAATATCACTTTCTCTCGGGGTATTTATGGATTCCAATTAAAAAATATATATCACTACAAAAAATATCACTTTTGTCCTCTTATTTCTACTTTTTTCTTCTTCCTTCTTATTCTTTTCTTCTACTTGCTTATGCTTTTCTTCTTCTTCTTTCTTCTTCATTTCTACTTATTCTTTCTTCTTCTTTTCTTCTTCTTCTTTCTTTTTCTTTTCTTATTCTTTCCCTTTATTTTATTATTCTTATTTATGTTTCTTTTCTTCTTCCTTTGTTCTCATAACTTCTTCTTCTTATACGTAGTCCGGCTTTTTTCTCTTCTCCTCCTTTTCTTTCGGTCCTTATTTTTCTTATCATCTTCTTCTTTGATTTATTTTCTTTTCCTCCATTTCTTTTATTTTTTCTCCTCATCTTGTTTTTGTTATTTTTATTTCCTTTCTTTCTTAACTTTCTTTTACTTTCCTCCTCTTTTTTCTCCTCTCTTCGGATTTTAATTTTCTATCCTTATGTTCTTTTCTCTTCTTCTCTACATTCTATTTTCATCACTTCCTCTCTTTGTTTTTGGATTAATTATTCCTTTTGCTTCCTATCCAACTCTTCCTTTTTTTTTTGGTTTTATTTTTGTTCCTTATTTTTCTTGTCTTAAGACTATATTTGTGTTGCCTCTTGATTTCTCTTTTCTCCTTTTTATTCTTCTCTCTCCTTATTTTTCTTATTTAAAATACCAGTCAATTCTTCCACTTATTTTATGTGATGTAATTGATTCTTGGTGCGAAGTTTGTTCTACTCAAGGTAGTTCTTTCTTGTTGAAGCATGACCAGACAGGTGTTTGTGTTCTATCTCTATCTAGTCCTATATTTCTTCTTCTAGAGATGGTGTAAGTAAGTGGCTTATATCGTTAAGTATGAATGCATTATTCTATAAATAGTACACTATGGGTTACATTATATAAATATCTTCTCCTCATGTACTTATGGTGTTTTCTTCGTTAAGTTGTGAAATTCTGCCAGTATTTAGACATTTCTTCTAATAGCTATAGACTTTTTGACTAAGTCTATTTTATTCTACTGGTTTTGATTCCTCTAAAATCGATGGTGGTGATGGAGTGTATGATTTTTCTTCCTCTGATTCGAAATGTCTTCTATTTCTTCAGACTTTATTTCATATTTTCCCTTATTTATCATGACTTCTTTCAATTTTTATTTCTTAGCTAAAGTATTTTGCATTTTTCTAATGGGATTTGTAGTGTTAGGGATTTCTTCTATTTGTATGTTTTAGGAAGGGCTTTTCTTGATTATTTCTTGTCTGATTGTGTGGAGAATTTGTTTGATATTCTTCAAATGTCTCTTTAATTACCTCATCAAAATTTGGCAATTTGGATTTGGTAGAATCGATAGGAAGACTTCGAATTTCTTCTACAGATGTAGCCACTAGTTCATCTGATGCCTCATAAGGTAATGGAGGTATGTGTTGTGTGTGTGGGACTATAGGCCAAATAAATTTATAATCTATGTCTACAATAAAATAAACCTCCTTTTCATATTTTTCAATAACTTGCTCAGATATCCTATATTTGTTGCAAATGATTTGCTTAATCCTTTTAATCTAGCCTAACAATGATGTGATTTGAGTTACTACATCAAGAGTAGCCATATGTTCCCAAATTTTTTCTATGATAGGTTTATCTTCCTACCACTCTATTGCATTTGTTGTATGAGGTAGGGTTTTGGTGAAGTACATAGCCAAACATATAAACAATGATCCATAACAAAAAGTGTGCTTCCCCTCTTTTATCCTCCTAGTATTTTCATGAAATTATGTCACTAATAGTTCCACAAGGTTATACTCTGAATGAAATTGAACCATATCTAGGGAAATTTGTGTGCTAAGCCCGTGGGCACCATCTTCCCTATTTGTATGATATATTTTTAGACATATGGCTTTAGCTGCATACCTTAATGTATGATTGGCAATGTCTGTAATCCATACTCTATGTTTTGTCTTTGTTGTACCCATTGCTCGAGATGTCTCTTTTAGTGTTGTCTTATTTTTGGAGATTGTTAAGTGTCGTTTATACCATAAGCTAGTAAACCTACCCATTACCTCTTTTTCGATCTAATAAGGTTGGTCTAAGTATAGCATCTGATTGTGGAGGTGATTTAATAGAACATGAATCACATAATCTACCCTAGGAAAGTAGGGTATCGGATCCAAGCATCAATTTTTAACTCCCTGCTCACTTTCAAATTCTTCTTATTCACCAGTTCCTTTGTATTTGAATATTCTACTAACAAAAATTCTCTCTCCACTTTGAGTGTGGTGCGATTTTATTCAAGAATTTGGGAGTTTATATACTTTTGAAGACCCTGGCATCCGCGAATTTAAATGGAATGTTTGAAAAATCACCTTTTGGGTCGGTTTTCTAGGAATTTGAAGAGTACTTTACAATTTTTTGCTTTGGAAGCTCTATTTGTGTGATCTTGACTAGGACATCCATTTTTCTTTCGCAATTTTCCCTAGCTATGCCCTTTTTTCTTCTTCACACTTTTACTCGATCTTGCTCCTAGATATTTGTGCCTTATTTTATCTTCCTTCATCCGCTTTTATATTGTTTATGTTCTACCTACCGCATTTATTTATTCTTACACATGAAAATTTATATTGTTTCATCCTCGGTGTTATTATGTATTTCCCATATTTTTTATTTTCTTCATTTAGCAACTTTGTGCTCGTTCATGGCTTGTTCATTTTTTTCTTTGGAATATGGAGTTTTTATCCTTCTTTTAGTGGATTTTTGTCATTTTACTTTGTTTCACGAGAATCATGTGGTGTTGCATATTACGTGAACTCTGTGTGTCCTTTTTCTACAGATTTTTCTTTTCTTTGTGGTGTAATTTCATTCTCTCCTTCTTTATTTTGTGGTTTTGTTGTTCTCTTTATTACATAGCTTCCCAACTTCCTTCACTTACAATTGTCTTTGTTACTTTATTTTTATTCTCCTTAATTCCATATTCCTTTATTGTTTTTTTAGCATTCCTTATAAGGGTAGAGACACCCTTGTAGGTTTTCATCCTACCCCTCAACCTATCCATCAAATTTGCTTTTTCAAATAGTCCGGTATTTTTCCTTAATAGATGGGTATTATTCTTCCACGGACTCTAATTTCTCCTATTTTTTTCTTTTTCTAAGGATAGATATGCCCTTGTGGGTTTTCATCCTATCCCTTGACCTACCCACCACATTACCGATTTTTAATTAGGTTGGTATTTTCAAGATGTTTTTTTGTTTTAGTGCTAATTCACATTGTCTTCAACCTTGCTCCATTCACATGTCCAGGTAGTTATTTTAATTGTAAGGTTTGTATTTTTACCACTCCTAAAGGTAGTATTACATTGATAATATATGGTTCCAACCATCTAACCTTCAATTTCCCTAGATACTTGTATTTACTATCATAAAGGAGTACCTAATCTCCTATGTCAAATTGCTTCTTCTTGATGTGGTGGTCATGCCATGCTTTTTGTCTTCTCTTCTCCTATTTTTGATTGTATGTGGCTATAAATCTCTTATCATCTAAATTTTCTGATTCTATCAATCTTTCATGTAAGGAATCATCTTTTGTCATCCAAAATGCTACAACAACTCTCAAACTAGGAAAAATAAACTCTATGGGAACCACAAATACTAACCTGTATACTAATCTGAATGGAGAATACTTTTTGATCCTTTTTTATGTTGTGCGGTATGCCCATAGAGCGGTGGGTATCTTCAAGTCCCAATCAACAGTTTGTAGCGAGAAAATATTTGTTAATACCTTCTCCAATACCTTGTTAAATGCTTCTACTATTCCATTTTCCTGCGGGTGGTATGGAGTACTTCTATTATGATTAATCATGAACCCACTCAATAGTTCTTGGATAGTTTTATTCACAAAGTTTTTACCTTGATCGTTGGTTATACTCAAAGGGAATCCAAATCTTGTAATTATGTTCTCATACAAAAATTTATCCACTATTTTTGCAAAGTGAAACCTTTTATTGGTACCACCTTTTCCCATCTTGTCGATAATCCATTCCAGTGATGATAAATCTTTCTTGAGAGTGTTTAGTGGCTAGTTTAATGGGTCCTATGAAATCAATAACCCATTTCTCAAATGGGGCCAATGCCAAAACATGTATGAGTGGCATTTCATCTCTTACATTTGGCTTTCCCACTCTTTGAAAAATATCAAAGGTTCTAGCATGCTTATGAGCATCTTTAAACAATGTAGGCCACAAGAATCGACCATCATCACCTTTCTTACTGTTTATTCTCCTCCATTATGTCCACTAGCTATCCCTTCATGTGCTTCAATCAATATATTTTTCCTTTCATGTTCTAGTTCTACCCTTCTAAGGACATCATCTTGTCCCTTCTTATATAATTATCCTTGAATTAAAGTAAATGGGAATTCTCTTGTCAATAAAATATATTTTTTTACTCGGTATAATCACTTGGAGATTGTCATGTATGTAGAAGATTAGCAATTTCATTGAATTCCTTTGGTATGGCCTCAATTCTAAAATTGTTTTCTCTAGGAAAATCATTTTCTATTTGTCCTTCATCTTTTCCGGTCTCCATCCTTGATAATAATCGGGAAATAATTTAGCTTTCAGGATTCACAATTATAGTGAGTTTAAATTCTTGGAAGAGCATCAACCATCAAAAAATTCTTCCTTGTAATACTAGTCTATTCAGTAGATATTTCAGTGGTTCATGATTAATGTAAAATGTGAAGGAAGTGGCAAGTAAGTATTGTCTATATTTCATTAAAGTGTATACCATACTTAGGGCCTCTCTTTCTATTGTGGTATAGTTTCTTTCTACCTTTGCCAACTTCCTACTAGCAAATGCTACCGGATGATCCATTTATCCCTTGGTTGTGTCAACATAACTCTAATTTTATTCTAAATGCATCCACATGAACATGAAATGGTACCTTCCAATCAAGGAAGATCAATATTGGTGCATGTAGAATTTTATCTTTTAAAACTTCAAATGCATCTGCACACTCTTTAGACCAAGGAATTTTTTTATTGGTTCTTTTCTTCAACAACTCTTCTAAAGGAGCACTTATTTCTGCATAGTTTCTAATAAATTTCCTATGATATCTAGTATATCCCAAGATTGTCCTTACGTCCTTTTGATTTTTTACGGTGGTAAATTTACAATCACTGAAGTCTTCATAGGATCAATTAACAAACCTTCCTTGCATATTATGTGGCCTAATAGAGTACCAAAAGGAGTCAAGAAGATACATTTTTTCAAGTTCAAATAAATTTGTAACGCTCTACACCTTTGAAACATCAATCTTAAGACTTGTATGTGATTCTTCAACAGGCCATAAACTATCCAATCATTAAGATAAAATTCTAAAAAATCATGAATGAAATATTTGAAAGCATTTATCATGATCCTACTAAATACTACCGATGTGTTTTTCAGTCCAAATGGCATGACTGTATACATGAATTATCCCCATTCAATGGAAAACATGATTTTTTTGGTCCTCCAGTGTGTTTTTGACTTGATGGTACTCGAAGAAACCATCTATGAAAGAAAACACTTCTCTGCTAAACTACATTTTCTAGTACTTTTTCTGAAAAGGGGTTTTAAAAGGATCATGTACACAATATTTATTTAACTCCCTATAGTCTACGAAAAACATGGATCTCTCTAGTATTTTTTTTTGGATCACCATGGGACTGATCCATTCTGCATCATTGACTAGTTTAATGATCCCAACACTCAACATTTTATCTATTTCAGATTTCACCTTCACCTTCAAATTTGGGTTTAGTCTGTATGGCATTTTCTTCATTGGTCTAAACCCCTCCTTGATCTGAATCTTCATTATTCCAAGTTATTCTTTTATCCCTTTATATATTTTAAATCCTTTGGGAATATGTCTTGGAATTCTTGTAGCAACTCCACTACTTTAGCTACTTCTTCTTTTGTCCAATAATCTCCAATTTTGGCTAGTTTTTTAGTTCCTTCTATCCCAATGTTTTCATTCCTTATTTTTAATGGCTGATAGTAGTATTTTTCTCCTTCATCTTTATTTTCTACTACTAATATCTCATCTTTTATGAATTTGTATCTTAAGTTCTCTGGTTTTTCTTCTTTGTCTTGTTTCTCTACATTATAGCATCTTGCCAGCTCTTGTATCTTTATTGGGATTTCTTGGGGCTTCAAGATCTCCATGTTGCTTCAAGATTCCACCGCATTGTCGACTCTTCCACATTATCCTCTCATTTTATTGAAATATCACCAATGAGTTCGGCTCAAATTCCTTGTCAATACTAGAATTTTTTTAGTGCATATACTCCTTATATCTCATCAAATTCCTCCTCCTCATTATTAGGCCATACCTCCTTTATCCATGTGGCACTCATCCCAGCATGTAGGGGTAGATGAAAACATATCCCATTTGAGTGTAAAGTTACTTCTTCTTATTTAGAGCTCAAAGTTCCATTGTAATCTACAAACCATTCTAACACTAGAATGAAATTATAAGAAGGGTTCTCGAAACATTATCCACTACCTCAAAGTTCACCAATTTTTTGATTCCCATAAAATTCACCTCGACATTCTTCAACACTCCTATTGGTTATCTAGAGGATCCATCTACCAATCCAATAAAGTACCTTACGGGATCCAAAGTAGGTTTTCCAAGCATTTCCCATGTGGTCTTAGACATCATGTTAACATCTGCGCCAAGATATAATAAGACCTTAGTGATGGTGGTGTCAAAAATATCCACATCTAGATAGATGGTGGACTTGTGCCATGTTCATTGAGTGTGAAATGCATTTCTTTTCTTATTGGGTCCTCTTTCAATTTGATGGACATGATGCATCCTCTCCTCCTTATTCCAATATTTGCTGAATTTTTAGTTTTTCTACTAAACCCTGATTGATGGCCATATTTTTCAATTCCTTTGATGAAATCACTTCTTCACCGACACATTTTTCTCTCTTTCTTCATTTTCTTGTGATTCTTTGATCAACGCTCTACTCTTTTTGAATTCTTTTAAGTGTATTCCTAGTCTAATTTCTTTGGGATTCCACTCCTCTTCATATGAAGAATGTTTTTCTTGGGGTATTTTTCTCTTGTTTCTTCTCTTCTATCCTCTTATATAGTCCTCCCTCCTGAAGTATTAGTCCCTAAAGTAGCGATTCCTTCAATAGTGGCCCTTGCGGCCTTATCTTTTTCTATGGTAGCTTCATCCCAAGGAATTCTAGTTATGTGTTGTACCTTCCTTTGAGTGTCTACTACCAATTCCTCTGATCTTGTTGATCTTAATCTATAAAATTATGGGTATTTTGGATAGTGGAACACATCGTTTCCACTCTTATGAAAAAATCCACATGGATTAGGTTCTATGAAATTTATAGAAAGGTGTCCATCTTACTCACATTTTTAGTGGTTCATTGATTGTCTGTCTTGGTATCCACCTCCTTGATTGTATCCCCCACAGTAACCACCATCATTATATCCTTGATATCCTTGGTAACCTCTACCTCCCTGATAGTTTTCATAGCCTCCTCTATATCCTCCTCTAAATCCTCCTCTAAATCTGCTATGGTACCCCTATAATTGTAACCTTGATAGTTTGGGTTGTAATTATTTCCCTGGTATCCACCTCTAAACTGTGGTTGACCACCTTGTTGATTTGGGTACCATGGGGAAGTTATCATTTTTGTGAGGGTTATTTAGGTGGCAGAGGTGTTATGATCATCTTTGGTTGCGTAGGAGGAGGGTTAGGTATTGTATTTTGTTTTGCGGCCATAGCTCTTATGCTAGCATAATATTTTAAGTCATCCAATGCATCAATCATGGGACAAGTGTGGTTATAATGGTTATATGAAAAACACACCATACATTACATTAAATGGTTCATTGGTGGTGCTACCTCTAGTAAGGGATAACTATTCTTAGTGTGTTAGTCCTAGATTCTACAAATTACACACCAACTTCATTTATATGAATCTTTATTGATTGATGGTGCTCTCTATGAATAATGTACTCTTATTGTGACTTCTCTCTTTGCATTTTCAAAGTAGGGGCATTATAGTTTGTTATACCCTTCATTGCAAAAGAAAATACACTGCATTTTTATCTTGAATTATTTTTAGGAGGAGAATTTTTCCTTAATCCTACAGTCCTCTGTATTTCTTGTTGTAATTTCAATTTTGCAAGTTCTAATTGTACTCTTTCCAGTTCAATTTTTATTGATGTCTCCCCTTCTCTTCTTTAGCAACGAGCCTTGAATTTGATTTCCATATCAATTTCTTTTGAAATTTTCTGAAACCATTTTGTATCTAGTATGGATTTGAGATAAGGAAGTAATACGGATTTCAAACACTTAACCCTTTTTTTATCCATCAAAGTCTCCTCTAATTTTCTAGTAAAAATGTTAAATATTTGACTAAACTCTTTTTCGATACTCCTCTTTGAACAAGATACCTCATTTTTCTCACTCCTACATGTGAGTGCCTCTAGGAAGTTAAAATATGTTTTGAATTATTTCTCGATATCTGTCCATGGTTTCATACCTTGTGATGATAACCTCATATACCACCTTAATGCATCATCCCTCAAAGAACACGTGAAATATTGTTGCTTCATATCTTCATCGATGGAACTATTACTCTTCCAATAATTTTCTAGTAGGAAAAATGCTCCAATGAAACAATTGAGTCATTGTCAAAAAGGGTCATCTTAATCTTCTCGAGCTATGGTGTCTTTGAGTATTTATGCTAGGATGCATAACAAGTTGTTGTTTAATTTTATTTACTTTCATAGTTTGATTATGTACTAGTTTTAAATTTATCTTTCTTCCTTTATCTCTTATTAGTTAAATATCAAAATAAATTTCACCTAGTAGTTCTTGAAATTATCTTACTATTTCTTGTCTCCTCTTACTCTTCTCTTAGGATTTGATATCTTTCCTCCAGACTTCTTCCTTTATCTAAGTTCTCAATTGGTGTATCAAGCGGCACATGGAATGGCATCCACTATGGGGGTCATCTCCTTTGGGCCTTCATGTTGGTTGGGGGCATCTCTTTATTTGGTGTCTTTTTCATAACTAACATTTTCAATAACTACTTTTCTATCTTTAATATTCCTTAGCCTATGATTTATCTCTAACTCTTCATCACTTCTTCTCTTCTTATTTTTTTCTTCTTTCCTCTCTTGGTCCTCTTCTCTATCTCTTTCTTCAATCTCTTCTCCTATCACTTATGTCCTTCTCCCCTTTTGTTCATCCATAATTCCTTTTCGTTTATTTTTTCATCTGTTATCTCTACTTTCTCTCCAAATTCCTCTATTAAATTCCTCATAACACTAACTTCTTCTTCCTCTTCTCCTCTCTCTTTAATCATCAATGGTGTTCTTATCTCCTCTTATTTCCATATTTCTTCTTCTAAAACTCTTTTGAATGTTGGGTCTAAAATTCCTACTAATTGTTGTAGATCCCTCACTAATATTGCTTGTCTTGTCATTTCTTGTTGAATTGGACTTTCCGTAGTATCTTTGTCTATGAGATTATGTGGAGTAACAAACCCTAATTGGTCTTTGCAAGACGTGGGTATTATAGTGAGACTTGAAGTGTCTGCCTCCATTTCTAGGTGAGCCAATTGTTGGCCTCCACTTGACATGGGTAAATCTTCTACCTTTTCTACTTTCTTTTCTACTCTTGTTTCTCATTTCTTTTCTTCTTTCTTAACTTTATTCAATTTATCCTTTCTTTCTTTCATCTTCTTTTCTCTTTCTTCTCTCTCCAATTTCTATTTCTCTACCTTATTTTCTAATTCCTTCTTTTCTACAACTAACCTTGCTCTTTCTTCCATTCTCCTCATTTTAATTAATTCGTCTCAAATAGATAATGCCAATTAATCCTCTTTAATCATTTTTCTCCTAACTCTCTAATTTTTCTATCTTTTTATTTTTCTCATGTCATCCTATTTCTACCACCCCAACCAATGCCCCATTAATTCTAATAAGTCATGACTCTTAGATCACCCCCTTCGCATCTTCCATCTTACAATGAATTTCCCCAAAAGGAACTTATTTTCTTCTCTAATTAATCCTTTTTTATCATTAACACCTTGATTAAGAATGGAATTGATTGAAGAAATGATAATGGGCTCCACTTAAAACTTCTTGTTTCTTATTATCAAATCTCATCCAACCCTATATTTCCCACATGATTATAAAATAATCTAATGTAGTCTCATACCAATAGTCAATTGCTCTGGTCCATGGTTCATTGAGGTATTTTACTATTGTTAATTTTTCTGTAGTCCACTCAAAAGGTTGTCTCAAATACATGCACTTCCATTCGGTCCTTTTTGCATGTGCTAAAAATAAGGTGACAATCGATGAGAAAAATAAACCCATTAGTTTTCTCTAAATTCTTCAAAAGTTTCCAATTCTACCATGTTATAGGTAATTTTCCACCTTTTTTATTCCCAAGTTCACAAATAGGGCAATCTTCTTTTCCCACAAATTTTCAATTTCTAATAATGCAGGTTTCCAGTATCCAGGTGGTGAGATATTTCTTGACATCCACTTAACATGAGAAAACTGGGCTCAAACACCAAATTTTTACCTAAAACCCCAATAGGATTGTAGGGCTTAGGAATTAATTGATCAAGGTTAAGAATGTAAGCAGGAAATACACCACCACTACTCTAAGGATAGAAAAGTAAATAATAGTATGCAATATAATTTAGTCCCAAAACTCCATTCTTTATTCATATAATTACATCAGTCCAGTACATATACATTTCTTTCATTCTAACTCTCTTATCTTTCTTACAAAATCTCAAAATGGCACTCTCACATAAGTCTTTTGTGAGTCACACATTGTAAAATACATTAACTGTAATAAATATAAAAAATAAAATATTTTTCAAAAGACATTTCTTTTTAATCATGCCTCTTTCAAATTCTGTCTCATCCTAGTTTGATTTGTCTTTAATCCATGATTCTTCTAGTCTTCCAGGGCTCTACTTATTCTTACTCGGATTTATCAATGTATTGTGGCTTTGTAGTCTTCGGTGGATTCTATCTTTTATGAGTGTATTTACCTCATTATGCAGCTTCCTTATTTGTATCACGTATTTTTTCATCTTTGGAATTTTTATTCTTTTTCTACGGCTTCTCCATTCCTTTCATGGATAGATTTATCACTTCATGACTATCTCTATTACTTCGTGGTTTTCTCCTTAGTTTTGTGGTTTATCAAAAATTTGTTGAAGATTCTTGTCAACAATAGTGTTGGAATTGGGTTTGACATTCAAAGTCTAACTAATATGATATAATTAGTGTCATTGAAAAATAGTATCAGTCCATAGTTGATCATATAGTGCTCACAATGACAATCAAGTAATCATAGGAGCTTAGAGGCCACTAAGCTTGACCATAATTTGTTATTATAAATCTATTTTCAAATAAATACATTATTGAGCCTAGTGGCTGCTATGTTATTCTTTTCTAATAATTTTTAAGATTAAATCTTAATAGCGTTAAATCTAGTCCATTCAACGTGTGTAAATTCCCAACAAGTAATATTAAAAATTCTCCATTCACACGTCAACATAAATTTTCTCTCTCACTAACATCTATGTTTTCAAATGTTTTCTTTCACACAATCTATGTAAAGTGGATGGTTATTAGACAACGGATAATAATTCCAAAATATGTTGAGTGTTGGTTGCAGAATGTCTGCGAACCACGGGGATACGGTTTCCGCAGTTTTGGCTGCAGAATGTCTGCGAACCACGGTTAAAAATGCTGAGGAAAGGCTGATCTATAGCCATAGCCGGACGTTTGTTGATACGGGTACGAACGACGCAAAAGCGGGAGGTACAGCCAGTGCGGTCTCTGCAGTTCTGGCCGCGGAAAGTCTGCGCAATATGACAAAACTTACTGAGGAAAAGCAGATCTCAGACTGCAATCGGACGGCTAGCAGAGAAAATGAGGAAATACTGAGATCCACACCTTTGGCCTGGAATAAGCTTTTTCAAAGCCCTAACCTCAAGGTGGGTCCGAAAAGCACTGAACAGTTTACATGGGAAATGGACAAAGAGGGTGCCACCTGTCTAAGGGTCCCAGATGGTTTTGTTGATAGAGCTTTAAACAAAACAAACCTCTCCCTTGTTGGTAAGTTTCTTGGCTCTAGACCTAATATAGATTTCATTAGAAAATGGGCTATGAGAAAATGGAAACCTAAGGGAGCCCTAAGCATTACCATTATGCCAAAAGGTTTTTTCTTGGCTAAATTTAACCAACAAGAGGATTTAGATTCGGTGTTACTGGGAGGCCCCTGGTGGCTGGGAAATATGGGTCTTTTTTTAAAAAAATGGTATCCGGGTTTTGATCCAAATACAGAAAATATAAACACCATTCCAATCTGGTGTAGGCTACCAGGACTGCCATTGCATCTATGGGATGATGAAATACTGCTAAATATTGCAAAATCCCTAGGCGCACCTATTGGAATAGATGGACCCACAAGAAACAGATCCAGGCTTGCTTTTGCTCGGTTCTGCATTGTCTCAGCCATTGATCAGGAGTTTCCGGAGCACATAATCTTGAAAACTAGATTTGGATCCTGGACTCAAAAAATTGAAGTTGAGACCTTAAGATGTAAGCTGTGCCATAGCATTGGTCACTCTGACAAAAACTGCAACAAGAAGAAGACCCCTCTTTTGGTTTCTGATCAGCCTGGGATAGACTCAGATCTGAACAAAGTTAGCAGGGATCCAAGCAAGGAAAGGAAAACTGATGATAAAGGTCCCAGCCAGAGGAATGTGCAACTAAATAGTAGGGAAAAAAAAAAGAAAAAAGGGGGTTTTAGAACTCATATTAAGAAGCATCTTGTCTGGCATCCCAAAGCTGCAACAATAGCTTTGCCTGAAGCCCCCAACAAAGAAGTAGTGGACAAAACTGTGAAGGCATCTCCGGGCAAGCCTTTTGAAACTTCTGTGAATGAAGACCTTGTTAAGGTATCCTTGGAAGTAAACGAACAAGATGGTTCAGTGAAGGCCATTTTAATCCCTTCTGGTTCAGAAGAGAAAGAAATCCTGTCATTCATTACAGAGGAAGCTTGTAACAAGGAGGATATGAGTGTGATTGAACCCCTGGAGATTCTCTCTACTGGAGAGAAAGGAAATGCGGATCCGCTGCCATACCTCAGCATTACAACAGCGACTGCGCAGGTCTGTTGCAGCACCATAACAGCTTCTGATCATACTCCTGACAGTATCCAAAAGGAACAAGAGGAAGGGGAGATTAAGGAAAAGAAGGCCAATTTAATCCCTTCTGGTTCAGAAGAGAAAGAAATCCTGTCATTCATTAGAGAGGAAGCTTGTAACAAGGAGGATATGAGTGTGATTGAGCCCCTGGAGATTCTCTCTACTGGAGAGAAAGGAAATGCGGATCCGCTGCCATACCTCAGCATTACAACAGCGTCTGCGCAGGTCTGTTGCAGCACCAAAACAGCTTCTGATCACACTCATGACAGTATCCATAAGGAACAAGAGGAAGGGGAGATTACGCCTACCAAGGAAAAGGAAGATCCAGACTCTGGATTCACATTGGTCATCTCAAAAAAGAAAAAAAAAAGAATGGAAGGTTTTGAAAGGATCCCAGAATCACTATATAGTGAAAAAAAAAGGAAATTGACAATTGGGACACCTCTACTTCCAGAACAACCAGATCTTCAGTTAGACGAATAGCTGATTTTGGAGGAAGCTCAAAAAGAGGAAGACCCTCTAAAAAGACTCTCAGAGCTAAGAAAACAGAGAGGGATATTGCAGATGGTGTTCAGCGTCAACTGAACCAGCAAGCAATTCCAACTACCAACCATTCCATATGAAGATCATATCTTGGAATATTAGAGGCCTTAACGGTTACTCTAAGCAAAGAAGCATCAAGGAGTTACGAGACTCCAGTAACCCCAGCATTTTGATTCTTCAAGAAACTAAAATGAAAGCAATGACCATGGATAATATTAAAAAAAAATTTGGGATAGCTCTGAAATGGCGGCAGCTGTTGATTCTCAGGGTGCTTCCGGAGGGCTGGCTACTCTTTGGGATAGAAGGCACTGTACTGGTATGATTCTTAGTGATAATATTAATCATCTTGCAATTAAATTTGTCACTATTGAGAAAAAGTGTGAATGGATCTTGTCTAATATTTATGCCCCTAACTCTGCTAGTGGTAGAAGAAAACTATGGGCTGATCTTAAAATCTTTAGAAACCAGCACAGCTCTGCTAACTGGCTTATCATGGGAGACTTCAACTCCCCTCTAAACCCAGGTGAGAAGTTTGGGGGAACCCCCACCTTCTCTAATGGTATGGAGGATTTTGCTGATTTTATCGCTGAACATAACCTCATTGATGTGGATCTGCATGGTAATAAGTATACTTGGAATAATAGAAGGTTGGGAAAGGAGTTCATTCAGGTGAGACTGGACAGGGCACTAATCTCAGCAAACTGGATTCTTAGCCAAGACTTTTACCTCTCTTCTCTGCCCAGAATTGGATCGGATCATAATCCGATTGCTTTAAGCTTTCTCAATTGGACCAAACCTGCAAGAAGCTCGTTCAAATTTGAAAAAATGTGGATGGAGCATGATGATATCTATGACAGAATAAAAGAATGGTGGGAATGGAATGGGGAAGGCACTGCTCAGTTCAGATTGGTTCAAAAACTCAAAAATGTCAAAAAACAAGTCAAACTCTGGAACAAAAATGTTTTTGGGAATATCTTCGAAAAAAAGAAAGAGTTAAAACAGAAGCTTCAGGATCTTGAGTTAAAAATGGATACTATGGGGAGATCGGTTGAAGATGAAGTTAATGAAAAGAAAATTCTTTCTGAGTTGCATACGATCTGCAGTAGAGAAGAGTCCTTTTGGCGCCTTAAATCTAGGGCTATCTGGCTTAAAGAGGGTGACAGGAACACAAAGTTCTTCCACATGACCACTCTAAAGCACAGAGCCAGTAATAGGATCTTAGAGGTTTCTAAAAGCAACGGAAGTATCACTAAAGATCCAAACAACATCAAGAAACAAGCACTTGAATTCTACCAAAATCTTCTTAGAGAGAGAAATGTCAGCAATCCGGAAGCTATTTCCTTCATGCTGGAGGCCATCCCTCAGAATAATATTGAGGACCAGAAATTCAGAGATATTACTAAAGCTGTCACGCTTGAAGAGCTGAAAAAGGCTGTTTTTTCCCTTGAGGGAGATAAGGCTCCTGGGCCGGATGGATTCTCTATTAATTTTTTTCAGAAGTTCTGGGAAATATGCTCGGAGGATCTACTCAAAGCGGTTAATGAATTTTATAGAACGGGAAATCTTCTAAAAGAGCTCAATAACACGCACATTGTGTTGGCACCTAAAAAAATGGATGCAAAAGATTTCAAGGACTTCAGACCCATCAGTCTTGTTAATGCTATCTTTAGAATTTTCACCAAAATCATTACATCTAGGCTGCAGCTCATAATGAATGATCTCATCTCAAGGCAGCAGAGTGGCTTTATTAAAGGCAGGATAATACAAGACGGTGTGATTATGGTGCATGAAACTATACATTCCATGGAAAATAATAAAAAGGCAAACATGATCCTTAAACTTGATATGAATAAAGCTTTTGACAAAGTTTCTTGGGTCTTCCTTGACAGGATTTTATCCAAATTTGGGTTCACGGAAAAGTTTAGAAAAATTATCAAGTCTTGTATATCTACAGCCAGGTTCTCTGTGGTTGTTAATGGAGAGCCTGTGGGATTTTTCACCAGCAGCAGAGGTCTAAGGCAAGGAGACCCCATCTCCCCCTTGCTCTTCATCCTTTTAGCTGACAGCCTTAGTAGAACAATTAGCAAAGCGGTGGAAGACGGCCTTTTAAATGGTTCTAAACCCACTTCATTCAGCCAAGCTGTCTCTCATCAACAGTTTGCGGACGACACTATCCTTCTTCTTCTGGCCTCAGTTGTAGAAGCTAAAGCTATTAAGGCTCTACTACAGCTCTATGAATCTGCTTCTGGGCAAGAGATTAACTATGACAAAAGCATCATTTTTTTCTTTAACACCCCTGGGGAAAGACAGCTCAAGATTGCTAAAATTCTGGGCTGTAAAATTGGAGCTCTTCCAGCAACGTACTTAGGCCTCCCTCTTGGCACTAAGAAAGTCTCTCACACGGTGTGGGATGATTTATTGACGAGATTTCAGAAAAAAATGGCCGGTTGGAAAGGGGCCATTCTCTCCAGTGCTGGTAAGTGCCTTCTCATTAAAAGCACACTCCAAAGTCTGCCCATCTATATCATGTCACTTTTCAAAATTCCTTCTTCCTTCAGAGAGAAAATTGAAAGGATTCAGAAAAAAAATTTATGGCAAGGCATGGAAGAGAAATTCAGATTTCACCTAGTGGCCTGGGATAAAGTCTGCACCCCAAAGACTATGGGAGGGCTGGGTATAAAAAATATTGAAAAAATGAATGAGGCACTCATCGCTAAGATGGGCTGGAGATTGCTATCTGAGAAACAACCCTGGATTGATGTTATTAAAGCAAAATACTTGAATCAACAAGCTGTTTACTCCTATCTGCATGATGAGCAACTCCCCAATGGTTCCATTTTTTGGAATAATCTGATTAAGAGTAGAAACTTCATAAAGCAGGGCAGCAAATGGAAAGTGGGGGATGGCAGTGACATAAACTTCTGGGAGGATAACTGGTCCAGTGATAATCTCTTGGAGAGATTTGGGATGGCTAAGGACAGCCTTACAAGCAAGTATGGAACTAAAGTCAAGGACTACATTGAAGGAAATGGCACCAACAAGACTTGGAAAAGACTTTCTATGGAGCGTATTGAACTGAAACAAATTATTTCCTCCCTTCAAGACCTTCTAGATCTCTTCCCTTTGTGTCAGTTGGATTCCAAGGATGAGCTGGTCTGGAGTAATTCACAAGATGGAAAATACTCAGTCAAATCTGGGTATACCAATCTTTTTCATAGTAACCAATCTGATTTTAACTGGAACTTGATCTGGATGCCTGAGTTAACCCCCAAGATAAAAAATTTTTCTTTGGCTGGCCATCAGAGGTAAAATTCTCACCACTGACAATTTGATGAGAAGAGGATTCATCATTCCCAATTGGTGTCACCTTTGTAGGAATGATTATGAAGACATTAGTCATCTGTTCATTCATTGTGATTATGCCAATAAAATTTGGAACTTTGTCCTTTCCAAATTCGAAGCTCTTTGGGTGTTGCCGGAGGATCTTAATCAGCTATGGAATCAATGGAACCCACCATTCAGACATTGTGCTATCAAAAGAATCTGGAAATTAGCCATCCCTAATTTAATTTGGAGGATCGGAAGGATAGAAATAATATCATTTTCAGAAATAGGAAACAGAATTATAATTTCAGTATTGGCAAAATTTCCCAAGGCATCAAAGAGGACATGGCCAGATTTAAACCTCCCAAAAACAATTGTTATCCTGAGAATGAAGAGCACATCTTATCTAATTGGCAGTTTGGTAATTGGAGCAACCCCGGGAATAGTGTGGATAGATCTTTGATTAAATGGCATCCTCCTGACTCCAATTGGTTCAAGCTGAACTTTGATGGCGCCTCTAAGGGTAACCCTGGAACAGCAGCAGGAGGAGGGGCAATACGGGACCACAAAGGCAATCTGATTGCTGCATATGCTGGAAAAATGGGAATTCAAACCAATCATTTTGCCGAAGCTTTATCTGCTCTCTGGGGTTTAAGAGTTGCACGGGCCCAAAATATCCAGAACCTTATTGTTGAAGGGGACTCCCTTAATATTATTAAACTTCTGAATCAGTCCTCATCTCCCAGCTGGAATATTAAAGATTTTATCTCTGAGTCCATAAGCATCAGTCATACCTTCAACAGTATCAGAATCGTACATACTTACAGGGAGGGCAACAAGCTGGCGGATGCACTGGCCAATTATGGCATTAACATAAATTTCACTACATGGGATAAGGATAGTATCCCTAATCAGCTCCACAACAGCATCCATGCGGACCTTCACATGCAAACAATCTCTAGAGATATGCCTTAATCTTTGGAGGAAAATCAAATCCATAAATTCTTCCACATGTGCTGCTTTAAAGTATATGGCGTGGCAAATGATATCTAATTCAAATAATAGCAAGATTTTTTTAAGGAACTTCAAGTGGAGATATCTGGATTTAAAAATCACACACGCGGGAGGTACAATAGCTGTTGATATCCGGATGCTAAGCTCCACGAAAACCGATGATAACTACAAGGTGAAAGCTGACAGGAAAGGGTTTTCACGCGCGACTTCCCGCAGGCTCAGATCAGCAATCACACAGCCGTTCGTGAGAAGACCAACGGCTATAGTTCCTATTTTTATGTGACCTTCAACAGCAAGAAACGAAATACTCTTCACGCTCAAAGGTATCCTGGAAATTGCTGTAACCAACACATCACAGTGAAGATGGGAGGGCCTCCCTGTCAAATTGAGCCGTGCGCGGACCCTGACTGGAAAGAAAACACGGAGCTTTGGAACATTCTTAGCATTGGCGGCTTCACCAGCTTTGTTGAAAGGATGCAAGGGCATGATCAAAGCATCTCTGTTCACTTTGCCAAGGAATGGAATGGGAGGACAGTCGACTATGGGGGGCAGAAAATTCTTATCAATGAAGAGCTCATAGCTGAAGCGACTGGCCTCAGCCTGGAAGGGTACCGCTTCTTCAACAAGAGGGTTATCAAAGAGGTTGAAGAAAGAAGATTTGTGGAGGAGGATGAGAAGCTTATTTTCAGCACTGCGGGTCTGCTTGTAAGCTCAATTCCATCTCCGTACGATGAAGTCACCCGCATGATGATTCGATTCATCTCCTTGGAAGGCAGGTTTGTTACTGTCCCTGCTAAGCACCTTGTCTTTTTGAACCACTTCCGTAGGAATAGGTTGGTTTGCTTCCCGCACTATTTGTTAAACTCTCTTGAGCGCTCCATTTTGGAGTTCCAGAAACATACCCGGGCGGTTCCCTTGCACCAAGGGCTTATTCTGCTTATCCACAAACTCTGCCTTCTTAAGTACCCCGGTCTCCCTTCCTCTCCCAGCCCGGCTCCCCCTTTGATGGGCTCTGCTGCCGCCAGTCCTGTCTCCCCTGCTGCCCCTGCTGCTGCCCCCGCCTTAGGTGCTGCTACCCCCATGCCGGCTGCTCATGCTTCTCCTTCTATTCCTCCTGCTGCTGCCCCTGCCACCCACCTTGCCTCTACCTCTAAACGAGTCACTAGGGCTTCTAGGCGACTCAACCTTGAGACTGCTGCTGTGGGGGATGAACCTCTTGAGCTTGACATTGCTCGTGATCTGCTGAACATTAGAAGTGCCAGTCCCCGGGAGGCACAGATGGATAACCCTTCTAAGAAATTGGAGGCCTTAGAGGCAGAGATTAAATTGCTGAAGGTTGAGGTCAAAAACCTTGCTAAGCAAAAAGGCAAAAAAAGCATGGAGGGGGAAGGGAGCATTGACAATAGTCAGATTGATGACATATACAAAAAGCTGACCTCCTTAGACTCCCGCCTTGGGAAGGCTAAGACCAGACATGACTACAATATTGCAGCCTTTAGGGCCATCGAGGAGTTTATCGTGGGTCATGCCAAGAGTGTTTCAAATCTAAGCGGTGTCCCGGCAGTGCTTTGGGGCAATGATAAAGAGAGCAAGAGAACCATTGAGGAGCTCGATAAGATGGATGCTGCTCAAATGACCGCGTTAGGCATGTTTCAAGCTTGGAAAAAAGTCAAGATCAGTATTGATCAAGCGGCCAAGAAGTAGTCCTGGATACTTCTACTGCTCTTTATTGTTAATATTACTGTTTCTTGGCTGTCGTCTTGTTGTTTTTTTGCCGTTGTTTTGCTTTGATAAGTCTTGTCTTGTAGTAAATTTGTTTTCGGCTACGTTGATTTTGTTGTAACTCTTGAACTGTGCTACAGCTACTCTGCTCCTCTCTCTTATTCCGGCTTATAGGCCTTTTTTTGTATTCAAGGGTATAGTCCCTTTCAAAAAACTATTTGCCAATATTAAAAAAAAAATTGTCAAGAATTTTTTTACATAGTTTTTGTATTAATGTTATGATCTAAAAAATAGGATTTATAATAACCAGGTGACGATTAGATGTCATGTTCGATCGAATCCTAACAATAGTTAATGTTTACTTTGGTTTCTCACTAATGATAAAAGGTAATGTATTATAGATATTGGTGATCACAAAGGATAATAATTACATTAATTAACATATGGTGAGAACAAAAATTAATCCATATGTCAAGTAATTTTTATCACACTCTACTCAAATTATAGATAAAATGTCTTCCATTGGTCACAATCCATTCTTAGTAATTCCATCCATTAAAGGAACTGAGTGCTAGAATAATAGAGATGTCAATTGGTTTGTTAAAGTCCATGGCCCCGCCAAGTACTACAATGACCTATGGTTGTATTTTTTTGTAGATGATGGACATGAGGAAGTCAGAATGGTTAGATCTTCTATAACCATTGATTTGAGAACACTGCATGTTCAAGTTAAACGCATTGACTATGAAAATAATAAGTGTCTTATTGTGGATATGGAGTTCAATGTTTCTTTATTCAAGAAATGGGAAATGAAAGCCCTTGAAGACATAAAGTAATGTTCCTGTTCAAAACATGGATGGGATTTGGGATTTTGGTACATGAATACAAAAAAAATTGTTCAAATGTAGAAGAAATTCATGATGGAAAGTTTGTAATACATAGAAGTTTGTATAGAGGTGATAAAACCTCTTCCATTTGTCATTTTTGAATAGAAAGGGTTCCCTACCACCTAAACATGATAAATTGTTTACTATCTTTGAGGATAACATATTTGTCTTAAATGGAGATTGATCCATCTAGATCAAAGTTCTATGGGTTAAAAACAAATAGTAAATTGTCGCATTGCTTAAGAAAGCAAGCACTATATTCAAAAACACAAGACCTTCAATTAAGAATAAGTTTGATTACTTTTTGTTCAATAGAGGATTATTTTCAATTGATGTTTCTAGGTGCCATGTAGCACCTCTAGAGTATTAGTATCATCCCGTCAATGCAAATAATGTTGAACTTCTTGTGCACTCTATGTTGATAATGTCATTCTTATATAAAGGGATGCAATTCTTCTTCCCTTCTTGGAGTCTATGAATAAGGTTGTGGTGCTTAAAGATATGAAAGAATTGGAAAGGGATAACGTTAAATTTTATATACACACTGTGGCCAACATACAATATGTTCCAAAAAAATAAAAATTGGCTCATATACTTACAAGTATTTACATTCGAGACTACAATTTCGAAAGGTTTGATGATTTCTTCAAATGCAACTAACAAAGAAATTAATAATATTTGTAAACAACAAAATGAAGTGAATAGAACTTGGATAGAAACTAAGTTTATTAATTTTTTTATAAAGCTATATCATTTTGGAAATCATTTGGATGTCCTTAATGTCCTAGATTGGTAAAAAAAAATAGAGGAGTGGAGAGTAATGCATTTTAATTTTATTACACTTGTTATTAATTTTTTTCTTCTGTATATAAAAATAAAAAACATATAATTGTCCTTTGAATGTAGAAATTTTAGATTCAATGCCTTTTTATTTTCAAAATAGACACAACCATCAATCTATATGAAAAATGGAATTTTCTATTATTGTTAGATGATATATGGACTAAATGGACTACAACATTTGATTTGTTTAGATATGGTGGCCTTTTTGTTCACCTATTAAAGATAATTTGGATAAATTTCAGCCTAATTCATTGGCAAGATTCACATCCAAATCATTTAGGGCCGCTAGAGAAATGAACGATGAAAAGCTATCAATACTAGTAGATAAAGTAAAATCAGGGGATGTCTGGTTAATTGGCCCTATTTAGGTAGGCATAATAATAGATACATTTAATTCCTACTACCAGAGAATAAAAGGAGATAGAAAAATGAGAGCAAAATTTATACAATATTTTAAAGAAAAACATCAAGATGTTGATACATTAACATCATATAGTGAATCTAATGTAATTAAACATGTTAAATTACATGAATCACACTACCTCAATTTTTATGTACTACTGGGTGAAGAGAGGAAAGGAAAGAGAAAACCTGATTCCCACATAGGTGAAAAAAATCTAAATGAATAAAGGACCATGTAGCGGAAGAATATCTTCCCGTCAAGGCTTAGAAAATATTAGACAACTATGTGGTGTCAATGCAAGACAATATAATGGCAAGGATGGATGACATAGAATAATTTATTTGTTAATGTGCATACCCATTCCATCTTTCTTCAACTCTATCAACTATTCTTGCCACCAATCCTTTCAATGCAAAATTTGTTATCACTGATTTTTGTAATTTGTCTAGCAATATTTCTTCTGAAGTAATAATGTAGGTGCTAATAGTTATTGGAAAAAGTGTGCAAGAATGTATTATTATTTTTCTCATACCAATTGAATATTCAAAAATGTCAAGAGAAACAATACAAAAATACATGGAAAAGGTTAAAGACAATAAGGAATCAATTTTGGATGGATGTTACAGACTCTATGATAACAGCAGACAATTTAGAAGTTTTTTTCCTATGTACAAAATAACTTGAGTACACAACTATGATAAAAATTAATGATGAATGAAAATAATTCACTAGGGATTGGATTGAAAAATTGCCATAATAAATGGTAATTGCAAGTGAAATTGTTGTAAAAGGAAACAAACATCCTTTTCCTTTTGAGTGATTATATGAGTTCTATTCTAAGATGTTCACTCGATGTATTTATGATGAATATATACTATTAGTGTTATATGAAGGTAGTGTCTCACTATATGTGTTAGTCAAATCCAATCAATATGTTATTTTTATTGTTGAGACACATAGTCAGGAATTGTTTTTGAAACATTAATATTCTTATATGAAGAAAGGTTCGTACTAGAATACAACTCGAACATGTGATTATATGTTAAAAGTATTTCAACTAAAAAAATCTACTTACACATTTCTTATTTACGTAAACAACCCAAGAACAATAAGAATAGATGTGCACACATCTCTCAACTTGATGCTACACAACCAACTCATCATGGTGTCCTTTAATTACTTTATACATATTTTTAATGCGCTTTATTTTCAATTGCCATTATTTTCATTCTTTTGACAATACTCTATGTTCACCAACTCTAACCACAGATTAGAAGAACTCAGCCACATTAACCATGAATATGCAAGAACATCCTGGTATGTTATTCATGTGCATTTATAAATAAGAACTGATCTTGAGCCCTAAAATTATATATATAAATTAATAGTTTATGCAGGACCACCAACACCCGGAGAAAGTAATGGAATGGATAGTGGTGTCCAACACGAATATGCAGACAAAACCATGTATGTTATCCATGTGTATTTTCAAATCTAACCATTTCTAAGGCTCACATAGTTATAGAAAAATATTTCAGCTAATTATCGAAGTGAGATCATTTTTAGAAAAGGAATTACCAAATAGCCTATTTCAAAAGTTCATTATGGCATCCAAAGCTACATAGTTTGTATTTTCCATGTTGTTTGTTGTCTATATAAACCATTAATATCGACATAATGATATAGAAATTAGAATTTATGCTTATTCCATCCAATGCTAGCATAACCTAGTGGTCATTTATTCACAAAAATATCTCAAAAGTTTTGTATGCCAATGGATGGTTTAACGAGATATTAACAAACCCTAGTAAATTTCTACTATAATTCATTCATAAGACAAAGCATGTTGATTTGTACATATGATATTATCATTGAGACTCAGTATGCTTTTCAATTATGCTTTCATTTACGATAGCATGAAATTGATTTTGAATTGATTACTATTGTTTGTAACACATATTACATCAAAAACAAATAGCTAGTAATCTTTTTGTAAGAAAATTCGAAGCTCAATCTGTAAGTGGTAGCTACCTAAAGTGCTAATATTGAATTTACCATTTTACCATGTAGTTAAGTATGGTTTTTTCAAATATGCTTTCATTTTCCATAGCAATAGCTATATTAATAATATTAATATTTTTTGAAACATATATTTCCACAAAGTATCCAGCTACGGGTAAAGAAGATGAAATCCTACATGCATGGCCCACTAATAAGTGGTAGCCACAAGCTAAAATGTTCATTTTTTTGTTGGTTAGAATTGATATGAGACCGATTAAAAATAATAATTAATTCCTTGCGATTAGGCACAAGAATTACTTTCTTATTTTAGATTTTAAGGGATTGTTGTATGATAAAAATCAATCCCCTTTGGGGACATCACATTCAAGTTTTACAGGAGAGAATCAATAAGCAAGGTGGCCGAAAGAGTTTATAAAGACATCAGCTAATAAATTAGAAATGGGATTTTGGTCGAGTCAAACTCTCTTCACCGATGTTGAAAAGATGAAAAAGGCCTTCAATAAAAATATATCCACTAACTTCAATCCATTAATCAATTGGGGAAAATAACATTACAAAATCGTTGATGGAATTGCAATAAAATATCTAGAAAAGATTTGTAGTAGAAATGATGTCCCCTATAATTTTGAAGACATAATGCATATTACATTAGCTACAAAGGGAAATTCTCTAACAAATTTTATGGTTGGGATGAAAATCGGAGGAGAAAATTGCTCAAAATATATGTCGTTAATGACCTATTTGCAAAAAGACTTATCACTAATAGTGTCAAAGGGATATACTTGTTGGTGTGAGTTATCCTATGTGTCTTCCACTCACATATAGAAGGTCATCTCACATGGGTTAGGTTTAGGGTTTGTTATTGAGTCATGCACTAGGGTTACTCAAAACTCTATATGTATCCCTTCATTTGACATTTATGAGCATGACAAGACACTCCGCTATCTTTTATCTACATGTGCAAGCTTTGTTCTGTTATGCAAGTTATTCAATTTTTGATCGATTCTTCCTTGTGATTACGTTGGATCCATTATGATTCAACTAGAGTGTAACTTCATTTTGGTGCATAGTTTCCAATATGATTCATCAACTCTTTCACGGTATCAGAGTTGAGATTGGGTAAACGTGCACTTGTTTTTTTGAGTTGTGATTACTTTTGTTTTTCATTTTTTTAACTCCTTGTGCAAGTTTTCAATGATTATATTCAAGTTTTCCTTGCTAACGTATTTAACTTCTTGCTCTTAGAATTTTGTGTTCTTCGTGTATGTGTGTAGGTATTCTGAAGCTTTCGGGGGTTTTTAGCTTCTTTTAGATAATCACACTAAATTCGTAGATCGATTAAAATAGAGGTTTATTTTTCTAGTTTTTTAAATTATTTTATTAAAATAGAAATTTCTATATCTCTAGTTTTTTTGGTCTCTCCTGTGTTTGCTTAGTTTTTGTAGAGATTCGGGTAAAAATTTTAGTTTGAAGCCTTGGTTTTTGACACTCAGCACCGAACTCTCTCCACCAAGCTATCTACATCTCCAGCCTGAGATCATTCTACCAACTTAGAAACATTCATTTGACTCGTGTATTACTCTTACTTACCCGAGCGACTAATTTCTCAAGCCTGTGAGTGATAATCAATTTCTAAGGCTCGCCCTTTGATGTTTCCCAATCAATTTTATAGTCGTTTATGCTTGCATTGTTTCCTAGTCATTTCTGCTTGGGTTTCATGCTGGTGTTGGCTCGTTTCTTTCCCATGGTTGTTTCTACCACCTCAAACCCTGTCATAAGGTCGTGGTCCTCCTCAAGGGTTCCTGCCCTAGTTTCTTCCTTCTGTGACTCATCTCGAGGTGTTTTCGACCTTTCTAGTCTCTGGTTTGTGCTCGAGATCTGCGTGGTTTCTAAAACCACCTCCACGAGCCTTGTTCTGGTCTCCTCGTGGTCTACACCTCCTCTCCACCTACTCAGGCCAGATCTCCTTTGCCCTACGCTCTACCCAACATGCGTCGTGGGCTTCCAAACGGATTTCCTTTCATGGGTTACACCTCCACCAAGATCCACACAATGCGGGTCTCGCTTTTCTTTTTTGGTAAGTCTATTTAAAATTTCTATATGGTAAGTATTTTAAAATTAATTTCTATTTAAAACTCAAAAATTAAAATCTTTTAACAAAATAACGTAAGCTTTTTTAATAGAAATTTCTTTTTTCTTTTATTGATAGATCTTCTTTGATCTTTCTTTTAAGGAAAGTATACTTACATATTTAATTTGAATTTAATATTTATTAGATCTAATTTAGTTTTCTAAATTAATTAAGATTTAATTAAATCTATTCCAATTAAATTTGAATTTCATTTACGATAAGTTTTTAAAAAAAATCTATTTCTATTAAAGTTCTTAATAGAAATTAGTTTCCGTTAATTTAATAGATCTTAATAGATCTTTTTTTCTTTTTTAAAGGTGGGAAACAATTTAAAATTGATTTCTTTTTTAAAAAAGGGAAAGTATTTGATTTCTTAATTAATTTTTAATTTTTTAGATCTTAATTAGGGTTTATTCCCTTTGTAAGTAATTAGATTTCATTAGATTAAATCTAGTTTTATTACTTGCGACCTTAATTAGGTCTCTTATTTCTCGATTAGAAGTATTAAATCATCTTTTAAATTAACGCACTTTATCATTTTTTAGTATAAATAGCTCTAAAATTAGCTAAATCAGATGTTTCCAAATGGGAAAATTTTAATGCGTTATTATCGATTTTTGCTAATAATGCACTCAAGTGTGCAGAGGCACTCAAAGAACTTCTCTTCTTCCACATGCCTTTCCAGTTTTAAAGATCATCGGAACTCATCTTGAGTTCATCTAAACATTGTATATTACCCTTATTATTGCTTGCGACTAGTGAGCACATCCGCCACAGTTTGTAGCAAGGGGGTATCATTTGCGATGTGAGACATTTTTTCTCACAACTAGGATTTGATTTTGCCTCCTTCCTAGTTTTTAGACATTGTGCTTGTGTACGGTGTCACTTTGCTGCGCTTCCCGAAACATGATTGTGGTCTCCTCTCTTGCACATTATTACGTTTATTTGAAGGTGAGTTACCAAGTGTTTCAAGACGCACGCTCGGACCCGATTGTATTCAATGCACTAAACTATAAAGTGCCAAAAGTAGGGGGTTGTTATATTGTCTTGGGTGGTTGTGTTTCTTTTTGCATTTCTTCTCTCTTTTCACTATAGATGTGCTTTTAGTTCCTTTTCTTACGCCATTCAAATTTTTCAAATGGAGATCGAAAATAATTATGAAACTAAGGCGTAAAGGGTATTCCACGTCACCATGGGAACTGAGACTAAACCAAATGATGACCCTAAAAATCTAAGTGGGTAAACCGTAGTAATGAAGATTTCGGTCTTCTTTGTATGTTTGTTTCTCCTGAATTTCTCTTCCACATTGAGTCATCGAAACACCTAAGTCTCTGTGTGGACAACGTTAGATGAAATGTTTGGACAACACAATGACATGAGAGCACATGAGTTGGAAAATGAACTACTAGGGTTAAATCCTAGTGACTTTGAAAACCTATAAGAATTTTTCTTGAAGTTTTTCCACACCGGATCATTGTTAAAGGAATGTCAAGTAGAGAAGAAATATTCTCAACTCGATCTTGTCAATTCTCTCTAAGTTAGGTCCTAAATATTCTATCTTTGTGTCAAATTTTTATGTTACGAAAGATTCCTTGGGCAAAGATTGGAATATTCCCCTCCTCGACTATTTTTCATCCCATCTCATTCAATAATAGGAAAAACTCATTCAAATAGGGTATCTCAATTCTAAGTCACATGCCCTTGTAACAAGTACTAATAAGGAAAAGAAGACTGAAAAGAAGAAAGAAAAAAACGATCAACCTAAGAAAGAAACCAAGACCAAAACTAAAATTGACATGAACACTTCAAATTTTGTGCCTAGAGCATAGAAAGATAGGTATTTGTGTTCCTATTGCAAGAAGCCTGGTCATAAAGAGCATACGTGTATGAGAAAACAAATTGATCACCTTACTCAATTACTTGAGAAAAATAAAATAGGTGTTCCTGAGTCTATCAAACAAAATGCTCCAAAGGCCAAGTCTTTCACTTCAAAAGGTTCTAAATCGACAAGAAAAAAAAGAAAGGCCCTTGTAGCGAGTTGCTCCTTTATTATGGATTATAGATTCTAGTGCCTCACACCACATGGGTTCTTTACATGTTGAGTTCTCCAACATCAAGCCTTATGGAATTTCCCAAATCACGATCAGTAATGACACTAGAGTGTCGGTTTCTAGTAGTGGATCGGTAGAGATGGATGGGGGAACATTGAACCAAGTGTTGAGTGTTCCTAATCTCTCTACCAATCTCCTATCGGTTTACCAAATTACTCACCTTGGTGAAGGAATGTGAGTGGAATTTGGTCCTAACTCGGTGATTATTCGTGAGCTTAATGATGACACTATAGTGGCTAAGGGAAAGATGGATCACCATTCATGGTTGTATACTTTTTCCACTTTACTTCTGATTCTACACCCACTACCTTGCTCACTCATGAAAATTGGATTAGTAAGCTATGGCATGAGTGATTCGTACATCTAAATTATCACTACCTTGAACAATTGAGCCAAAATGAAATGGTAAATGGGTTACCCCAAGTCACATTTTCTAAGGGTCTTTGTGAGGGTTGTACCCTTAGAAAGCATCCTGATAAGAACTTTGACAAAGGAAAATCCTGGAGAGCTACTCATCCCTTGGATCTTGTTCACAATGATATTTCTAGTCCATTTCCATCTCCTTTTTTAATAGAGCTCTTTATGTGCTAACCTTCATTGATGACTATTCAAGATAGACTTGGGTATATTTTCTTAAGCTTAAGTTTGAAGTATTCAAACATTTTCGGGAGACTTTAAGGATCTATCCGAGAAACAGGTGGAACGGTCTATCAAGGTTCTTCAAACCGATAATGGAGGTGAATATATAAACAATAGGTTCATGGATTTATACACTTATAAAGGGATCTCCTTGCAGCATACAGTTGCATACACCCTTCACATAATGGATTAGTAGAAAGAAAGAACAGTACTCTTAAAGAGATGGCCACTTGTATGACTCACTCAAAGTCTCTTCCTATGTAGTATTTGGGTGAAGAAGTGCATTATGCTAATTACATTTAGAACCATGTTCCACACAAGGAAGTAAGAGGGATGACACCCTTTGAATCCTTGTTTGGATGCAAACTTGATGTTGAGCACTTTCGAGTCTTCAGATCAGAGGCTATGACTCGGATTCCCAAGAAGAAACATAAGGCTTTGGAACCGCAATCCAAACCTTGTATCTTTGTAGGGTATCCCGATCACGTGAAGGGATATCAATTGATGAATCCTACTTCTCATGAGCTATATATTTAGAGAAGTGTTAAGTTCAATGAGTCTACGTCAACTTTTACTTCTCCACCTATTGAGGTTCTTAAGCTCACTATTTCAGATTCGACTCACACCGGATGATTATGTTGTTGAGCGTGCTCCTCTTACCGATCCTCCCGACCATCGAACTCTAAGTCTTTTTGATTTTTATAGTAGTGATGATAAGGACTATGTCCCTTCTCACTCAAGTGAAGAAGCTTCGACTCTGAGCTTGATCCTCCTAGTCCTCTTTTAGCTAGGAAAACTTTACAAATTGTTGGAGATTTAGTTGGAGATACTTCGTATAAGATATGTACTCACTCAAATTTCATTGGACCTAACTCCTTCTTCACCTCTGCTTCTGATCCATAGTATTTTAGGGAGGCTTCTGGTATTCCTTAGTGGGATTCTACCATGGATGAGGAGTATTCCTCTCTCATGAAAAATGATACTTGGGATCTCACCCCTCTTCCGAAAGGAAGAAAAATCGTTCAGTGTAAGTGGGTGTTCCGAACAAAGTATGGATTAGATGGAGACATCAAAATTTTTAAAGTGTGATTAGTAGCTAAGGGTTTCTCCCAAATACTTGTGGTTGATTATACTGAAAATTTTTCTCTGGTTGTGAAGATGACTTGTATTCGACTGACCCTTGCCATTGCTGCAACAAACAAATGGAAATTCCATCAAATGGATGTTAAGAGTGCCTTCCTTCATGGTGACCTAGAGGAAGAGATATACATGGAACAACCTTTGGGTTATGTCCATGATCCCTCCCTCATTTGTAAGTTAAATAAGTCTCTTTATGGCCTTAAACAAGCCCCTCGGGATTACTATTCTAAGATGGACTCCTTTTTACTTACATCAAGGTTTACTAGGTGTCACTCTGATCCAAATGGTTATATTCTATGAAAATATGACTCCATACTCATTATTGTTCTCTATGTTGATGACTTGTTGATCACAGGAAGCTCTTCCTCTATTATTGACTCTGTGAAGATCACCTTGGCCAACAAGTTTTCCATCACTGACTTAGGTCTACTTCATTACTTTCTTGGGATCTTGATTTCACAATCTGACTCAAGAATTTTGATTTCACAACCTAAGTATGCTCTTTATTTGCTAGCTCATTTTAAGATGTCTGATTGCAAGTCTTCTCCAACTCCTTTTATTTCCAGGGTTAAGTTGGTTTCTACGACGACTTTTCTCCTTAGTTGATGGTACCCTTTATCGACAGGTTGGTAGGAAGCTTTATTTACTTAACTCACACTCAACTGGATTTATTGTATGATGTTGGGATCATGTCTAGATTCATGCAGGAGCCACATGAGCTACATTGGAAAGTAGCTAAATGGATCCTTCATTATTTTCATGGAACCTATACTGATGGCATTCACTATCATGGAGGGGTGGATATTGACTTGATTGGGTTCATAGATTCTGATTGGGCCGTGAATTAGATCATCAAAATCTACTTTTAGCTATAGTTTCTCTCGTGGTTCGAGTCCTATTAGTGGGTTGAGTAAGAAGCATAATTTAATTTTGATATCATCTACAGAGGTAGAATATAGAGGAGCAGTTAATGCTGCCACATAAGCTATTTGGCTACAGGGTATTCTAATAGAGTTTGGCATCCACTTTTGGTGGCCTACCATTATGATAACATGAGCACTATCTTTATTTCTAGAAATCCAGTTCAGCATCACTAGATGAAGCACATTGATATCCATATGCACTTCATATGAGAGCTTATTCATGATGGCATCATTGACATTTAGTACATTCAGACAGCTGATCAGATTACATATTTATTTACCAAGCCCTTCACTGAGATGAAGTTTCTTCACTTACGGTCTCTTCTTGGGGTGAGGTCTTCTACAGCTGCTCATCTTCTTTGGGCTATGTAGTCATTCTTTTCTTCTTCTTCTTCTTCTAGGAAGATGTTGTTTGTATATGGGCACCTTATCAGGCCTTTAGTTGTTGGGTCACATTGAAACATCTTTCTTAGCTGTTTAGGAGTGTCTTATCCTTCCGTTTGTCTCATCGTAGCCACTACCCCATCTTCGATGAAGGGGGTGTTGGTGTGAGTTATCGCATGTGTCCTCTACTCACATATGGAGGGTCATCTCACATGGGTTATTTTTAGGGTTTTCTATTGAGTCATGCACTAGGGTTACTTAACACCCTATATGTATCCCTTCATTTGACATTTATGAGCATGCCAAGACACTCCGTTTTCTTTTCTCTACATGTGCAAGCTTTTTTCTATTATGTAATTTATTCAGTTGTTGATTGATTCTTCCTTGTGATTACATTGGAGCCATTATGATTCAACTAGAGTGCAAATTCATCGTGGTGCACGATTTCGATATGACTCAACTCTTTCAAGAATGTTCTAGAGGGCATCACATATTTGGAGTGAGTAAATGTGAAATGAAAATTTAGCATTTCAAAATGTTTTGTGATGATACAAATTAACATTGTAAACAAAATACCTTCATATGTTTTAGTGTAGTTATTTGTAAATATTTAAATTACGATTGTATAATTATAAGTTGGGAGAATTTAAATCTTCCTTGTTAATAAGTTTAGAGTGTGAGTGTATAAGTTACAAATGCGAATTAACAAAAATATTTAATGTGATGAATCATTGAGCATTTATCATTAATTAAATATGTTTTCCTAAATTAATTTCGAGCATGCTTAAATACTAGTTTTTACTTCAATATTAGAAAACTTATACCACTTTGAATGCAATGAAATAACTACAATACGGTATGTAAAGACTCATTTCATTGAAACATTACATTCTATTCAAATAAATTCTTCACAAAAAAATATTCCTAGTATAACAATAAGAAATGAGGAATGCCCTTATATTTTACCTTTGTCTCCACCTATGACCATTTGATTTTTGATATAACAATATGAAAAGGAACTTGTTTTTATTTTCTAATTGATTAACCACCCTAAACCATTTGATTTTGTTTTTTTCTCATTTGTAGATACGAACACATGCAACATGAAACTGATCATATCTAATACAAACAGTGTTTTGGCACACACCCTCCATAAGGCATCTTCAACATTTAAAGAGTTAAAAATGTTTAGCGGTGCATCGAGATCGAAAAAAATAAAATTCTTTGATCTAATGTGAAGGATTTCATGTAACGGTGAAAAATACATTTCAACATAACAATATGGACATTGATGAGAAATTTTAATGTTGATGACATGATGACTTCATTCCTTTAAAACATATTCTTGGAGGCTATAAGCTTATAGTTCATATATATATAGGAATATTGCATCGAGACTCAATGCTTCGATTATGATGGTTACTGGGAATCCCGGTTTATATATCAAGAATCTTAACTTTGTTTGGTCATAGTTTAATGCATCGTACAATTGTAAAAATACGGTGCTTGTAGGTGAGTCTTTAGAGATAAACAAGTTCAATGATGTTGTGAACTACATAATTACTCAAACATTTAACATAGATTCTAAGTCAAAAGACACATACTTTTTATATATTTTTTGGCCTTTGTTAGCAACCATTGAAGGATGTCAAAGATGTTTGAGATTATATCGAGATCACAAAAACAATTATAGAGTGATTTTTATTGGAGATTTACTATTATTTTTATTGTTGATTTGGAATCCCATCTTCGCGAATAGTGTTATATTATAAATTCAAATTATTCATCAAATGTTTTACTATAATTCTACCTACCTTTATTAAGGGAATTTAAATTTATTTTATAGCTATATTTAAATACTAAAATATATATGGGACAGTTTTACAATCAATTTTAAATAATTTTATATCCATATTTGAATATGAAATTTTTTATTCCATGTCACTTATAGCTGATTTTATATCTAAATTTTAATATGAAAATATGTCTATTATGGTTTTACAATTAATTACATTTTCCTACACTAGATCATCACCCTTTGCTAATTTATTTATAACATCTTTAGAAATTCTCTGGTTACATCGAGGTTCAATCGGAAAATAAAAAATGAAGTAAATATGAGATCTAACTTTAAATATGAAAATATATATGGAATAGTTTTACATTTAATTACATTATCCTAAATTGAATCGTTTCCCCTGTTTAAGTGTTTTCATAACATATTTTGTTATTCGTTGGTTTCCCAAGGTTCAATTGAACTATAGTAATTGAATATGGAAAATTCTCACATCTTGTGAATTTCATTAGCGTAGTGACCGCTTGCTTAATGGCATTTGAAATATTTAAATTTACACAGTTTAATCTTAAAAACAGTTTAAAATTGATATGAGCATTATTACAAATTAATCATTAAGACTAGCAAATGATAGAAATTTTACAACACCAAATCAATCATTAAGCCTAGCCATCGCTAGACGTTATAAAACATAGCATGTATCTATTATATATGAGCTAGCATTCGTCATTCATTATTTATCGAGCAATGTTTGATTCCTTAAAATCATTAAACATTTTTTCACATCTTCATAAATTTAACTCGTTACAAATATATTGGACTTCACTAGGTTATTAACGAATTACACTATATGTGATTTCAGAGTATAGTTAATTCCAATATAGGTGATTTTGGATTCCAATATATGTGATTCTGGATTCCAATATATGTGATTTTGGAATCCAATATGTGTGATTTTTGAATCTGATATGTGCGATTTTGGAGTGTAGATAATTCCAATATTTGACATTTTAGAATCCAAAAATAGCAATATTGGATTTTGATATTGAGTATATTTTTTAGTTGTTGGGACTGTAATAAGTCTCAATTTAGTGAAATCAGCATTACGGGTAATGGTAGGCACGGCGGCCATGGCGGTCTGAAAAACAGCGGGGATGATGGCAGACGCGCTCAGGAACTATTGCGAACTGAAGCAGATCATGTCCTTTCGTGGATTGATCAGGCATTCTGTGATGCTAAGGCGGCTCCCAACCCTGCTGGTTCCTCTCATGGGGACGGATCTCATCTGACGCCTTTACCGAAGACACGATCTTCCTGTGCTGATCACTCTGCTGCTATTGGGGTTTGCAATAGTGGTAGAGCTGTAGGCGGTGGATCTCCATTACAACCTCTGAACCACTCTTCTTCAGTGGATTTACACACGAAGCTCACTAAGACAGACTGTCCTGATACCAGGGTTCATGTCCTGAATAATAACCCACACAAATCGACTACATTTAAAGATATTTTACAGGGCAGGAGCATCGCGCAAGGGACGAGCCCCATCACACCTTTGACCCCTGCGGTTACAAACCCCAGCGTTGCATTTGGGAATGAAGTCCTTGATTCAGAACGTTTCTACCTAGAGCATGCCCTGATCGGGAGATTCAGCGGGCTCTGGCCAAACCTAGCTACCCTTCATGACTGGATTACAAAGCACTGGATCCCGATTCTATCTGGTAAGTTAGATCTTTATCCATGTGCGAAAGGTACTTTTATTGTTGTTTTTTCCTCAATTCGGGATAAGGAAGTCATAGATAAAAAACTCTGGGCTTTGCAATCCCACTACTTGGTTTTGAAACCCTGGTTCCCAGCTTTTAACCCAATCACTGAATCATTTGCCTGCAAACCAGTCTGGATTAGAATGCCCCATTTACCGCTCCAATTCTGGGACCGTACTTGTCTAACTGCTATTGGAAATACTTTGGGTCATACCCTTTTCATTGACCCCCAAACCACTGGTTTCACGCACACAACCTTTGCTAGAATCCTTGTTGAGCTGGACACATCCAAAAATTTACCTGCAAATATAGAGCTTATAGTCCAAAACAGAACTTGGACACAATCATTAGATTATGAAGGCTTGCCCTTTAGATGCAGAAAGTGTTTTGCTACCGGGCATACCGCTGATGTTTGCGGAGTAGAAAAGCGAAAGAATGGAAAAAACAACTGGTGGAAAAATGCCCTTCCTGAACACCTAATTTTCGAAGCCAAAGAGGAGTCAAGTACAGATACTGAAGATGATTTTGTCTTGGAAACCCCTCTTTCAGAAATTCCAGTTGTTGAATGCGCCAAAGAATCTCATTCTGTTGGTGGCATTAAGAAAGATACAAAAGAAGATAATGAATCCGCTGTCCCAGTTGGATCTATGGAGGATAAGGAAAATACGCCTCCTTGTTTCAATACCCTAATCACGGAGGCGGCTACAGGCTGGATTACGGTGCGTAAAAATAAAAATTATTCTCCAAGAATACCGCTTCTCCGCCTCGCTAGTTTCTCGGTGCTGCTATGCTGATCATCAATGTTTCACTTTCTTTGTCGAGCAGCAGTTGTTTGATCGCTGTAAACTAGTTGTTTTTATGCTGATTTGCAGCTGTCCGTCTTGAGTTTTATTTTGTGCAGGTTTTTTCCTGCTTCTGTTCTTGCTCTTGTGAGTTGGGCCTTATTTGTTCACATCTGGCTTTTTGAGCCTTCTTGTATAAGGGTATAGTCCCTTTCAAAAAACTATTTTCCAATAATAAAAAAAAATGGTAGGAACTTAGTAGCTACTAAGCTAGACCATAATTTATCGTTCTATAACTATTTTCAATTTCAGAAAATGTTGAAACTAGAGACCGCTATGCCATTCCTTTCAATTAGTAATGGAGGATGATAGTCGTTAAGAATTTTATTTGATAGGAATTGATGTGATTTATAATTTACAAAGATATATCTTAGCATAGATAAATAAGTCTTGATCCATATCGATGGAATGTAGTACAACAATTGGGTCTTCCTGGGATAGTCCATCCAATACAATTTAATTACAATAAATGAAAAACAACATCGATCCACAAATATAAATATAGTATTTAAGATGATAAGATATAATGGTTGGAACTATGTGGTTTCTAATCTAGGCCATGATTTGTTATACTACCACTATTTTCAAATTAAGAAACTATTGAGCCTAGCAACTGTTATGTCATTCCTTACAATTACTAATGTAGCATAGTAGTATTTAAGTATTTAATAATGTAATAACCTATGTGTATTATATGTCACAAATAATATATCTTATGAGAATTAGATAAGGCTTCATCCCTCTTAAGTGTATGTAGTACAACACTTGGATATGTCAAGTATAGCAAAAAAAATATGATACAAATATAATTAGTGAAAAATAGTATCGATTCAAATCGCTAGAGATAGAGTTTACAATGTCAATACCTAATGATGGGAACCTGATGACTATTAAGCTAGATAATGATTTGTTATTTTATCAGTGTTTTTAAATCAAGAAACTAATGAGCCTAGCGGCCACTATGGAATTCCTTTCGATTTCTAATGTAGCTTAGCGATTGATAAGCATTTTGTTTGATATAAATGTATGTGAATTGTTTTTATGAAAATTATATTATAAGAAATGATTTCAAATAAGACTCATTAGCTCTTAGTGACCACAAGTTATTCCTTGCAATATGTGTTAAGGAACAACTAATTTTTTTTATGTTTAACAAACACTTTGCTTAACGACTACCATCTCCATTATTCTAATTTGTTTCTCATACACTCTACTCAAAGTATGAAAAATTAAATCCTAATGACCTCTATGATATTACATTCAATTGGTGTAAGTCAACAAAAAGGAATGTTTGAAACTGTCCATTTATATGGAGACTAAAACCCTACTTCGCTAACATCTATATTTTCAAATGTTCCAGCCATGTCATCTATGTAATGGGGATGGTTGTTAGAAAAAGGATAATCCTTCCAAAATATGTTTCATTTTAATTGGAAAGAACACTTTTGCATAGTTTCTGTTATTATTAATGTGATCCATAAAATATTAATTATTGTAACTTGATTGAAGGCTAGATATCATGTTTGGTTGAAGCCTATTAGTCACTAACCATTACGTTAATTACTCTCCAATGATAAAAATTAATGAGCTCTAAAGGTTAGTGATCATAGAGAATAGTACAAATATTCAGTACCAGAAAATGTGAAAAAAAATACTCCATATGTGAAGTAATTATTAATATGTTCTAATCCAATTGCGGTAAAACATCTTCCATTGTTCGCAATCCATTCTTACAAATTCAATTCATTGAAGGCACTTGAGTGCTTACGAGAAAAGGGATGAGGAAGGAATTGTTTATATCAATTCATCTAAAAATACTACGTATACTTGTGGCTTATTTTTATTATAGATGAAAAACATGTGAAAGTATCTATGGTTATATCCTCAACGAGTTATTTATTTGAGTACATTGTCTCATCAGGTTGAATTCAATGACTATGAAATAATAATATTTTTATTTTGGATATGGAGTTAGATGTTTATTTATTCAAGAAATACAAATGGAATCCTCAATAGATAAACAACCATATTCCTATTCACAATATGGTTGGAATTTTGGGTTGTTTATGGATTACTGACAAAACTATTTATTCAAATGTGAAATACATTTAGAGTGGCATGCTTACATTACTCGGAAAATTTATAGAAATGATAAAACCTATTTTGGTTGTCATTTTCGAATAGAGTGTGTTCACTTCCACCAACATGCCATGCTATTTACTATGCTAGGGATAAAATATTTGGATAAATTGGAGATCAATCCATCCAAATAAAAGGTAGAGGGGTTAAAAAGATTACTAAATCATCTGCACTACTTAAGAAAGTAACCACTATATTCACTAAATTAGAGCCTTCAACTATTTTGTAGTTTATTTTGTTCTTGTTCAATGGTGAATTATTTTCTATTGATTTTTCAAGGTGCCATGTAACACCTCCAAAATATCAGTATCATCTTATAGATGATGAGAATGTTGACCTTCTTGTCCACTCCATGTTGATAAATGTTATTCCTACACAAAGGGATGTAATTCTTCTTCCTTCTTGTAGTCTATGAATAACATTGTGTAACTCCAAGATCAAAACACTCGTAACAAGATGATATGAAATTTAATATACTTGATGGATAGACTACAATATGTGCACAAAAAAAATTGGGCTCATATACTTACAAATATTTACATACAAGGCTATGGTTTCGAGAGGGATCTCATTTTGTCTAAAAACATAACTAACGAAGCCATTACTAATATTTGCAAACACGATAATGAAGTGAAAAAAACTTGGATAGAAACCAATCTTTTTATTTGTTGTACAAAACTAGATTAGTTTTTAAATTCTTTGGATGTCCTCAACGCCCGAATTGTCAAAAATAAATAAAAAATAGTTGAAGGTCATGCATTTATATATTATTGCATTGGTTATTAACATTTACTTTTTTCATATAAAAATATGAAAAATATGATTTTAATTTGAATGTAGAACTTTGATAATCAATTTATTTTTATTTTAAAAGATGAAAAATGGAAAGTATATATGATAAATGGACTTTTCTATTGTTTCTAGATGATATATGGACTAAATGGACAACAAAATTTCATTTTTTAGATCAGGTGGCCTTGTTTTTTACCTATTAAAGATAATCAAGTTAAATTTCAAACAAATTCATTGGATAAATTCACACCTAATTAATTTAGGGATGTTAGAGGACTAATCAACAAGGAACTATTTATACTAGGAGATAATGTACAATCAAGGAATGTCTAGTTAATAGGATTTTTTTAGGTAGGTATAATAGTAGAGACATTTGATTCTTACTACCGAAGACTAAAAGGAGGCATAAACATGAGAGAGAAAGTTCTAATTTATTGGAAAGATAGACATCTAAATAATATTCTACTACTAGATCTTGTAGTCAATCTAATGAAATTAAAAAATTTAAATTACATGAATCACACTACCTCTAGTTTTCTATACTAATGGGTGAAGAGATAAAATGTAAGAGAAAATATGATTCCCAAATACGGGGAAAAAGGTGAAATGAAAATAGGACCATGTGGGAGAAGAATTTCTTCCCGTTGAGCCTTAGATAATATTAGACAACTATGTGATGTCAAAGGAAGAAAATATACCATGAAGGACAGAGGACAAAAACTATTTTACTTATCAATGTGGATACCTATTCAAGCTTCTGTCAACTTTATTATCTATTCCTTCTACCAATCCTTTCAATGTTGAATGTATTATCACTTAAGTTTGTAATATGTCTAGCAATATTTTTTGGATGTAATAATGGAGCTATTAACACTTATTGGAACCAGTGTTTCTGATTGTATTATTATTGTTCTCATCTGAAGTGATTATTCTAAAATGTTAAGAGAAAAACTAAAAAGATACATGGAAAATGTTAGAGACAGCGGTTAATCAATTATGGATGGATGTTATAAAATCTATGATAGTAGCGGAAATTTAAAATTGTGTTTCTTATGTACATAATAACTAGTGTGTACAACTGCAAAAATAACAATGATAAAAGAGAAGAAGTCACTAGGGATTGGATGGAAAAACTACCACAAAAATATAATAAGCTGTAAGAAAAATTGTCGTATAATGGAGAAAACATCTTTTTCATGTAAACAATCATATGATTTCTAGGATGAGATGTTCATAAATGTTTTTCCCAAAATTATTTATTATTAGTGCCTTACGGTGGTAGTGTTGCACTATGTGCATTAGATGAATCCACTATATCTATTGTTTTTTATTTTTGAGACACATAGTCAAGAAATGTTTTCGCAACATTACTATTCTCATATGAAGAAAGTTTCATCATAGAATACAACTTGAACAAGTGATTTTTTTAATGTATTTTAACATATATAATCTTCTTACACATTTATTATTTATGTAAACAACAAAAAAAGAATAGGATTTGATGTAAAACCCTCTCAACTTGTTACTACACAATCAATTTAACAAGGTGATTGAGCTTCAATAATTTATTTTGGATTATCAGTAAAGAAGGGTTAAGGGGATGCTATCACATTAAAAAGTAAGTTAAACCATAGAGAATCATGGCCAAGGGTATATCCATTACAACTAGCTAAAAAATTACAAAATTTTTAATAATAGCAAACCAAACCAAACTAACATCATCATAAGACATGGATATCGAAAAAACAACAAAACACAAAATAGGAATACAACCCCAAAAAAGGCCAGAGGTAGCCATAAAAATTTTATTCATTGATTATTTCTCCCGTAGAGTGCATACACTCATTCCACTCTTTAACAAATTTTGTAATCGTGATCCTCCAATTCTTGTAATTTGGTTCGATCATCTCTTTCGTTGGCATGACTCCTTTATCTAGCTATTTGGACCTCTACAGAGCAAAGAACAATTCTCCCATCATCTTAATGTATTGAATGGTACTCTTCATTTTAAGAAAGTTTATTTATTTAATATTCATCAAATTATCCTTCATTTTTAACATGTCCTTCTCATGGACATGCATCTTTCATTTGCATTTTTTAGATTCTCATTAACCATGATCGAGGTCAATTTTTCCATCTTCTCTTGTACCTCCCTCATCTCAATGGCTAAAATGTTTATCTTATGCCTGTTGATGTTTGTTTTAATTCTATAGTTTTATAAATCCTTGAAGAAAAAAATGTCCTTGATCCTTGAATCCAGAGTAGTGAAGAGATCCTTTTGTGCAACCTTGAGCACCTTCCAGGACTAGTGATATCTTCCTCCATTCTTTGAATGTGTGTTTTTGAAAAATATTCCTTCTCTTCCATTTTATGGGTTTTTTTCTTTTGTCTTTCTTCATATTTTATATGTTGCTCCATATTATCCTTTTTTCCTCTCTCTCTTTTCCTTCCTATTCAAAATCCTTGGTATCGCTCTTCTCTTACCCTAAACTAATATCTATTTTCTCTGCTTGATCTAGGGAAAATATTAAGGATCCGTCCTTAAAAACCTTATAGAAATCATAACATATCTGGTGAGAACAATATTTTTGGGTTGGCCAATTATCTAAAATATGAATTCATGGCATTGGAAAAATATAATATATTTCGTGAAAATTATATATGGAGTGGAAAATAAATGTTAATTAATTGTCATGAAGAATAGTTATTACATAATTCACATTTTAAGTCCAAATGGAGTACTTCCATGTGTTACCCTAACTAGCTCTTTTCCTTATCTAACCACATACCGTAATCTTTATTGATTTTTTTCACTCCATGGGCTCAGAGTCCAAAAATGCCTTTTCTTTCAATATGCATGGAATCCAACCACATTTCCACATGATATTCAATTCAGGTGTTATGGATCTTTTCACATAACTTTATGCTCGGAGTTCTTTGAATGGGTAACATTTAGATGTTCCTCATGCACTGAGGCTTATCAATAGTTTTAGCGGATTGCTAGGTAGTGGAGTATTTTAAATTTCATGGGTCTTATAAAGGTTTAACAGACTCCAAACTAGATCTTTGTGTGTGTGTGTGTATTTCTATATATATGGTGAATTTAATCAAATTTTAAGAAATCCCTAAATATGTCGGTGAATGAGACCAAATGAACAGGAAGGTTCCATACATTTCCTGGAAATCTATGAATGTTATAAAAAATTAAACCATCTCTCACGTGGTGATTCAATTAAAAATATATGTTGGTATTGGATATCTATTCACTAATCACGTTAGACAAATAATTGTTTGTGGAATTTTTGTGTGAAACTTGGTCACTACCATGATAATAAAAAAAAAAAAATTCATATTCCAAAATTCATTATTTTACAAAAATTATAAATATTAGCCACTAAAATTTTCCCTTCTTGCTTCCCTTCTAAGCCCTCCACTCTAATTTTCTTCTTAGGGTTCTCCCTGATAAAGAGTGATCTAGTATTCCTATCAATAACTTTATATTATTCCTCCTTCTTAGGGCTCACTCTTTTTGCCCCAAATTTCTCACTCCTTCCAATTCTAGGAGTACCAACTTTGACTAAGGACTTAAGAATCCCTTGGTGAAGAGGAGTTGTAAAGGTCCCTTTTCTAACCATTTCAATGGATTTAACATAGGGATTTATACAAGAAATTGGGAAAATTATACAACCTACCATTCCTAATGTGATTAAGCATAGGAAAGTGATATCCATACACCACCTTAAAACAACCTTCAAGGGTTACATAAAAATTAACAATAGAGTAATTCCATCATAAGGAGTGGCAAAATCTTCTCGGTCATAGCCATTATAAGGTTTCTTAAGAGACTCCTTATCTTGTAGAAAATTTTCCACATCCAACATACGATCGATCTTCGATTTAAAGCTACATCTACCCTCCAAAGATAACCTTGTTACTTTAGCTATCAAATTTTGTGAAATGATGAAGGAAAGGCTTTTAGACAAACTGTCCATAACTCCAAGAATTAGCTATCTGGAGGTTCCAATCTTCATCATGGCCATCAAAATTTAAATTTTTAAACAAACCCAATCTCTTTGAGAGATATGATGCTTCCTCATTGATATTAGACATAGTAATAGGCTCCACCCTCACTAAGTCACCTCCCATATTGGTTCTAAAATACTTGCTTCTACCAATTCTATGAGTTTTGTATAGAAAATGTAGAATCAAAACTAGGGGATTATCAAAAATTGGCTCCAACATGTTATCTTCATCCAGGAAATGATTTTACCCATACTTATGATAATTTCAATCGTACTCTTTGAATCCTTTCATTTATGAGAGGATAGCTTTTGCATGTGTTTACCGTCACTTTTAATAATTATTCCTCTTTGCTTTATTTGTACACTACTAACCCGAAAGCAATACCTTCATTTCTTCTTCCACCCCATTTTATAATTATACCAAATCATAAAACTAATATGGAGGCCTAGGTTAGGGATTTGAATCCTCCTCAATAAACCTAATGGCATGCTCATCCAAACTATCTAAGTTATCCACCAAATTGAAGTCTCTCACAAACACTCCCATATTAGAAAATTTATCAACTGACCCATTTCCTTCACAATAAATGTGTGGGAAATTAATGGATTTTAATAATGAGAGCCTATTCCGCGTACGATTAATAAAATATTCAATTGTAATAGAGGTAATGTTATTTCTATGCATGTTGGATATTATGTTTAGTGAATATCCTTAAATAATCAAGGATTTGAAACCTTTCTCCTCAGCTAACTTCACCCCCGTAACATTGTAGTAGCTTCTCTCACATGATGACTTTGGGTACCCAAATTAAATACATAAACTAGCAACAATTTACCTTTTAAATCCCAGAAAACTCCTCCACATCCCACTTTCCCTAGATTCCCTTTCACAACTCTATTAAACTTTAGTTTTATAAAGCATTATAGGAGTCCTATCCATCTCACTCTCTCTCTTGAGTTTATTTTTTTGTCATTTACACATTGAGGACGTTTCACCTTCTTGAAATATGTGTTTCTCATTCCATAATTTCAACTTCCTATTATTTTAGGATAGAGAAGTTGTTTCTAACATCATGTATGCATTTTTTTTTAAGTGAAGGAAATATTTTCACCTTAAGTTTATTCCTATTCCTTTCTTTCCATACCTCCAACAAAAATTTCCAAGGATGAGGATCCCTAGCTTTTAAGGCCTTGGCTATGGAAGGGGCATCACCATTGAACCCTAGAATTTTTACCTCTTGTAGGATAACCCAAGTAACCAAGAATAAGGATACGATAGAGGTTATGACCTGAGAATAAAAGGGGAATCTGAATAAGAGGTGATTTAAAATATTGATTTCGTTTTCACATAAGAAACATCTATTTACCATGTGAAAACCCCTTTTTGAAAGGTTTTCAACTGTCAAAATATTGTTGATCAAAGTTAGCTAGCTGAATATATTAACTTTAGGAATGAAATTTTTATTCCATAATTTTCACCATAATATATCCTCATGAGTTTCATCTTATTAAAAAAATTGAGCATAAGCATATTTGAAATAATAAACTCATGTTTCTTCTTTGTCCCAAATTACTCTGTCTTGTTCTCTTTTGTTATAGGTCAGCTGATTATGAAGGAAATCATTTAGACTTTCCACTTGCATTTTTAAATTTTGCCTATCCACCTCCAAGAGATTCCAAATATTAAATCTATCCTCCTCATGTATGTAGTTTCTTACCCAAAAACCATATTTTCTTTCCAATAGTTGTGAGAATTACGGAAATTTATCCTCCATCTTAAAATGGCCTACCCACTTATCTTTACAAAATAGATTTTTTTGTTCCACTTCCAATTTTCCATCTACAACCTTTTCCCAAAATTTCCTTTTCCCAATTTATAGCCTTCCATATGATTAAACCATTGAAAGTAGGATGTTTGAAGATCCATCTTTCATCATTTTCATCCTCCCAATATTTTTGTTTTAGAATTTTTGTCCAAATAATTTCTTCATTAATTAGTCTCCATCCAATTTTAGCTAATAGTGATTTTTTCATTTTCATCCAATCCCTTAAACCCAACCCTCATATTTTATTTGGTTTACATACCCTTTTCCAAGCTACTAAATTAATATGATCCTTTCTTTTAATTTTTCTTCATAGAAAGTGTTTTTGAATACTTTCTAGTTTGTTTTCCGCTTTCGAAGGGAGCTGAAAAAGAGACATAACATAAATCGGTAAGCTTTGAAGTGAACTTTTAAAAGAGTGACTTTACTTTCTTGTGAAAGAAGGTTGGCTTTCCATCCTTTTAGTTTCCTCTCAAACCTCTCAATTAGGAAATTCTAGTCATAAATTTGAGGTATTTTTCTCCTAAGGGCATGAAAAATAAAAAAGAAAAGACTTATTTAATATCACATTTGAAAACTTTTACAAGTTTCCTTTCCCTGCAATCTGTGATATGGAGAAAAAATATTGAGATATTCCTATAATTAACAAAATTCCCCAAAAATTCCATATAATCAAACAATAACTTCGTAACCAAATGATCTTCTATCACCGAGGCGTCAACAACTAGGATAGTATCATCCATAAAATGTTGATGGGAAAAAATATCCACTACCATTTCAAGAGATAAACCATTTATAGTTCCATTAGAGGAGGCTTCATTTAATTTCCTACTAAAATATTTAGCCATTAGAATAAAGAGAAATGGGGACCATGTGTCTCCTTTCTTTAAAACCTAAGAACTTATAAAAAAACCACAAGGGGACCGATTGAGAAGAACTAAGAACATAACACTTTAGATATAAACATTGACCAAACACCTAAAAGAACTGTCAAAACCAAATTTATCTAAGAAATTTTCCAAGAAAATACAAAAAACCTTTGTCATATTCTTTAGTTGTATGTAATTTGATGATCATTATCAACTTCTTACTTAGTTTGTGAATGAATGAATGGTTTCATGAATAGTTATAGTACCATCATGTATTTTTATACCCATGACAAAGACCCTTGTTATTTTGAAATGATGGAGGGGAGAAAAAGCTAAAATGTAAGAGCTAAAATATTCATACAAATTTTTATGAGGAGTTGCAAAGACTTATTGGGTGGAAATCATTGAATTCCATCACATTTCCAATTTTTGGTGCTAGGGCCAGAAAGGTACAATTCACATCTCTCAATATATTTTTTTGATTTAAGAATTCCACCACAACCTTGTAAACATCCTTAATAATTATATCCCAAAAATTTTTGGTCAAAAAAATGTAGAAAACCATCTGATCTTGGAGCCTTATCCCTACTAATATTTTTAACCATAAATTCAACCTCGTCCATGGAAGGATTCAAAGAGAGAAGTTGTTAATCTTCCCTAAAAAGAGTTGGAATACAATTTAATAAGTCATTAACATTTTCCAAATTATTATTTCTTTGATATTTCAATAGAGTTTTGAAAATAGAAATTGATTCCTTGTTTATTTCCTCTTTTTCTTCTAGCGAGGAGCCATCCAAAATACAAATTTTGCCAATTTTGATAAAGATTATTCTTTTGAAGGTATTCATGTGAAAGAACCTTGTATTTTGGTCACCTTCTTTAAGACAAATTACGCTAGATTTTTTCCACCAAAATATTTATTCCTTAGCAGAAAGGTTATAATATTATGAAAGTAATTTTCTCCCCTTTATAGTAAACTTGAGCTCTAAATCGAAGTCATCTCGTTCACTCTTCATTTGAAATTTAATATCTATTTTAATCTTAGATTTCTTCTGGAAAATATTTAAAAATTAATTTTTATTCCACTTCTTGAGAATCATTTTGACATGATTCAATTTTTTTGATAGTTTAAACCGGTTAGTCCCTTGAGGATTAAACATCCATCATTCTTTTTAATAAGGTCCCGTAATTCCTCACTTTGAAGCCACATTTTTTCAAACCTAATAATTGTTTTCCTTCTGTATAATATTTCACCATGAGAAGAATGGGGTTGTAATATGATCCTATCAAGGGGAGATAATAGAGGAATATGTATATTTTAAAACATTCTCATGAAGCTATCATCCTGTCCAGTCTCACTTGAATAAGTTGGGATCCTGCTCTCCTATTTAACCACGTATATCTGCTTCCTTTAAAATAAATGTCCATTAGTTTTGAGTTCATGAAGAATTAATTTAGTTCCTCCATACCCATAGAACACTCCATGAATCCCCTCTATTCTCTAAGGAGAAGCTAGGGAGTTAAAATACCTAACCACCAACCAACCAGATCTAGAAATGAGGTTTCTAAAATTATGATTTGTTTCCATAATACTCGATAGAACCCATATTTTTCCATTTACAACATTTTTTTTATCATTATAGCCATATGATTGGCTCTTTTTTAACAAAAGTATATCTTTGAAAATAGCAGATTCCAAACCACCGCTATTCCTCTTGAGGCCCCATTTGAACTAACAACAAAGACTTGAATTTTCCAAAAAAATTGAATGTTTTGAAAAAAATTTCCTTCATTTTTGTTTGAGTAAAGCTAATACATATAAATTATGACTTTCCACAAGGTATTTTAGAGTCCACCATTTTGTAGGGTTATTTATCCCTCTCCCATTCCAAGAGATGTAATTCATTTCTTAGAATTTAAATTATTTATTCTAATAGAATTTTGATCCAGAACAGACATGTTTTCCTAATGTAATTCTTTTTAGTTATTACTTTTCCTTTACTCTTGTCTATTTAATTTGTCTTTTTGCTACTAGGGGTTTCTATATTTATGGGATTACCACCCCTTTTACCTTTAGATTTCCTCATACAAGTTTTTCAAGGTGTTCATTTAGAATAATCACCTCTTAACAAAAGAGACATTGGTTCTACTTTCTTTTCTTCCACTCTCTTATCTTTCATTTCCATTTATAATATTCACTTCACATTCAACATTTCCTCCACTATAAAATTTATCATTTCCCCTACTATTTTATTTTCCTCCATTCTTACTAGGTTAGATGAGATTATCTGGCCTTTTCAATCTAAATGTTGCATCAACTACACACCTATTTATTCCATTACCTCTCCTCTAATCCTGTTTACTTTGTTTTTCTATTGTTAGAAGAAATTGTCCCACTTTCTTCCTTTTTGTGGGGTTTTTGTTCCCCTTTTTTGGGGAGAAGGGCTAAAATTTCCTTGCAATGAGGGGTCTACTTTCAAATCTCCATTATTTATTTCCTTAATCTTTGAGTCTAACAGGAATTTATTTTTATTACTTTTCTTATTAAGCATGAGAGTGAATCCATCATCCTCCTTATCCTAGAATTTTTTTGGAGGAGTTTTTAAAGTATATTGTCTCTAAATTATATGAAGATTTCTATACCCTTCAGATATGATTTTTAAAAATTAATCTAAAATTTTGTATTCCACTTTTCATTATTCCTTTCCATCTATCCTCCTTTCCTTCATTGGTTTTAATAGCAATATAAGTCTGAGAGATTTTGAATTTGTAGTTTTGGCTAGAGTGTCCCCAACCATTACATTTATCACACTTAATTGGAATAATGTCCAATTCTATTTTATATTCCCATATTCCTAGTTGAGATTTAAGTTTGATGTTGCTTTAGGAATATCGGTGCTTGAAATAGTGTAGATGAATAACCTTTCACACACCAGTCTAGTGATATTGAGAGTGGTGTTATCAATGAGAACCAATGACCAAAAGGAGTTTGATATTACCTAATGATATCCTCATGCCAAAACTCTAAAGTGAATACTTGGCCGTAAACTCACATTGGGAACTGATTCAAGTTTTCCTTTTCCATGTTGAAATTAGGTTCCCATTTCCTTACATACTATCCTAATTTCTCCTAGAATAAGGGTTCATCATCCAAAACCCTATGCATGTTTTCCAAAATAATAAAAATGAATAGTAAAAAAGTGTTTGGTAAAGAAATTACCTCCATATGGCCCTTTGGGTTCCATTTTTATTTTTCCATCTTCAAACAACATTGATATTTTCCTTACACCAACCATCTTACCCACTAGTTACTTATTTATATTCTTCATAGTATTTTAAAAATGGAATCTGGGATATCCAAAATACGACTAAAGCTTCATTTCTAACTTATACGAAAACTTTTTAGCCGTTTGAGTAAGATTGATTTATCACAAAACCCGACCATGAGACTATGCCCTAAAATCTGGAAAATTTTCCCTTTTGAGAACCCCACAGGGGTCCACTCTCATCTACATCAGTGATAGAACCCTTGGTTATTTGAAAAATCTCTCTTTCATCTTTTTCCCGCCCTTCATATTTTGAATTTTTTTCCAACAGCTCCTTGTTGGCTCCTCCTCCTCTCGCTCGCTTGCTCCATCCTCCTTAAATCACATTTTGATCTTGGAACCAAAAATTAAAAACTTTGAAGGCATTATTTCTATATGAAAAGGATTCTTCCCTTTGTCAAATATTTTTTCATATGCAGGCTCACCTTAAATCATTTTATAAATATGTTTAATGAGCTCTATTTTAAATTTCCATGGTTTTCATTTTTATACAATACTCTATGTTAATCGGCTTTGATGATAGATGAGGATAACTTGGGCACATATTGCATGAATATAAAATCAAATCTAGGTATGTAATTCATCTACATTTATAAATAAAAATACTACTAATCCCCACAAATTTATAATAAAATTAATGGTTTATACAGACATAACCTATAATTGAAAAGTGTAATGGTCGAGTGTGCAAGTAGTAACAACATGAATATGCAAATCAAAACCTAGTATTTTATCCATGCATATTTTTAAATAGAACATTAATAAAGATTAAAATTTATAGAAAATGATATCAGCTAAATCGAAAAGAGGAACCATTTTTAAAGATGGAATAACCAAATGACATATTTACAAAGTTCATGGTGGTATCCAATGCTCTATATTTTTAGTTACCATTTCATAACAAACAAAAATTAGTATCAATGCTTATTCAAACCAATGATGACATATCCTAGTGGTCTCTAATCCACATCAATATCTTAGAAATGTTGTCTTCCAATGGTTGATTCAATGAATATAAATGAACGTTAGTGGCTGCTAAAATTCATTCACAAGACAAAAAATAATTTATTTTGTACTTATCATATTTTTTTTTATTATTGGTAAATAGTTTTTTGAAAGGGACTATACCCTTGTATACAAAAAGGGGCCTAGAAGCCAGAATAGGAGTGAAAAACAATATAAGAAGGATCAAGATCCAGATAATACATAAGAATCCAGTGCATCCAAAGAGTAGTTACCCCAAAACCACTAACCAGTTCGAACACTGCAGAAGAGTAGCCAAAAAATAGCAACAAAATAGCAAAAACCACGATAGAAGTCAGCAAGAACATCGCAGGTCCACAATTACTTCTTGGTGGCTTTGGAAATTCTAGATTTGATAGTCTGCTAGGAGGTGAACATAGCCAATGCCGTCATGTGAGAAGGGTCAGTAGTGTCCAGCTTGTTGAATGGTTTGTTTGCTTTCTTTTTCTGAGCCCCAAAGAGTAGTTGGTATGCCACTGAGATTAGAGATGCAGTGGACATGCTGCTCAATAAACTCCTCAATTGCACTAAAAATAGCAATATTATGATCATGACGAGTCTTGGTTTTTCCAAGTTAGTTGTCTAGGGAGTAATGTTTTTTGTAAATATCCTCAACCTGATTGTTGTCAATATCAGCCTCCTCCTTCATTCTCTTACCTTTTTGCTTACATAATTTTTTTACTTCTTCTTTCAAGCAACATGTCAGTTTCTAAAGCTTCCATCCTTTTAGTGGAACTCTCATCATGTTTCTCCTGAGAACCCATGCTACTAATGTGTATGAGATTATGAGAAACCTCCAAATCCTGAGGCACGTTCCCCGAAATAGGGGTATCAAGGTTCAACCTTTTAGAAGATCTAATGATAGGTATTTTCGAGGTGGAGGTGAAAGGGGTGGGAGCAGAGGTGGGGGGATGATAGGTGGAGCTATGAAGGAAGTCAAAGGGGTAGCAGCCGTAGTGACGGGGATAGAAGAAGTGGTAGTGGCAGCGGTGATGGGAAAAGAAGGGACAAAGATGGGGTAGGTCTGGATGTCGGGAAGCTTAAGAAGACACAATTTATGCAACAAGAAAATGAGACCTTGATGTAAAGGGACCGAAAAAATGTTTTTAAAACTCCAAGATGGAACACTCAAGAGAATTAAGCAAATAATGAGGGAAGCATACCGTGTAATTTCTACGAAAGTGATTGAGGAACACAAGATGCTTTAAGGGCACTGTGACAAATCTCCCCTCAAGAGAAATGTATCTCACCATCAAACGGGTGACCTCGTCAAAAGGCAGAGGGATAGAACTGACTTACAGACATCGTGACAAAAACCAGTTTCTCATTTCCCTCCACAAATTTCCTCTCCTCAGCCAGCCTGTCAATCCTTTTATTGAAGAATCGGTATCCATCCATTCCAAGGCCAGTAGCTTCAGCGATTAACTCTTCGTTGATCAAAATTTTCTGTCCTCCATATTCAACTTTGCGGTCTTTCCAGTCCTTCACAAATTACATGGAGATGCTTTGGTCGTGACCCTGTATCTTCTCAATGAAATTAGTGATGCCTCCCTGGTTGAGGAGATTCCAAAGTTCTGCATTATTTTTCCACTTCGGGTCCGCGTTGGGCTCGATCTGACAAGGGGCTCCTCCCATTTTCACCGGGCTTAAGTGATTGACAGTGTAAGCTTCACAATCCCTATGGGTGATTCGATAGTAGCCACAGTTCCCAACCCGCCTTTCTCTATTTTGTCTCACGCTATGGTAATAATGAATAGTGTATTTGTTGCTGTTATAGTGCTTCCCATGAATGCCTTCTTTATTGCTGCTCTGTACCTGTGAGATCCTACATGTGCGAGCATCAGTCCCCTTTGAAATCCATTCCAGATCATCATCAGCCTTACCACGACTTGAAAATCCATAAAAATTATTTAACAAGCTGTTATAGGCATAGAATTTCCCGCATGTGTGGCTTTAATTTTTAGATGAATCCATTTTATATCATCATTATACTTTATATAACTTTGATTGCCCATCAATATCTGATTAAGTGTTGCTTTAAACTTATCCATGCATGTGAAAGTCTTATTCATAAAGACCCACTCCAAATACTTATTAATCTTATCCCAAATTTGTATGCCCATAAGTCTCCGCTTGTATGTTGTTTTGAATCTACTCAGGAATGTGGTCACTATTATCCCAAATAATGTGATTAACATTTATGCCATAGTTAGCCAATGCATCTGCCACCTTGTTACCCTCCCGGTAAGTATGCTTGATCTGGATATTATTGAAGGTTTGGAAAATACTTATGGACTCCAAGATGAAGTCTTTGATGTTCCAACTTGGGGAAAACACTGGTTAAGATGATTGATTCTATTAAGCGAGTCTCCTTCCCAGAATGATATTTTGGATATTATGAGTCTGAGTAATTCTAAGGCCCCATAAAGCAGATAATACTTCAACAAAATGATTATTTAGAATTCCCATTTTACCGGCATAAGTAGTCATCAAAATACCTTTATGATCCCTGATCACTCCTCCCCCACCTGCAATTCCAGGGTTACCCTTAGAGGCCCCATCAAAGTTCAACTTATACCAGTTAAGATCAGGAGGATGCCAGTGTATCAAATATCTATCAATATTATTACCTGAATTATTTCGGATATTGTCAGCTCCAATCTTCCATTGGGACAATATATGATCTTCATTTTCTGGATAGCTCTTGTTCTTGGGGGGTTTAAATCTAGCAATATTCTCTTTAATAGCATTAGAAATTTTCCCAATACTGAGCTTATAATTTTGTTTTTGTTTCTAAAGATGATATCATTTCTATCTTTCCATATCCTCCAAATAATATGAGGCATTACCAAATTCCAGAGCCTTCTCACAACACAATGTTTGTATGGTGGGCTCCATTATATCTAGAGCTGACTGAAATCCCTCGGAACCACCCAGGAAGCTTTAAAATTAGAAAGGGAAAAACTCCACATTTTGGTAGCATATTCACAATGGATAAGCAAATGACTGATATCCTCAGAGTCTTTTTTACACAGATGACACCTATTAGGCATTATAAAACCTTTTCTAATCAGGTTGTCAGTGGTAAGAATTTTTCCCCTGAGAGCAAGCCAAAAGAAGAAGTTAATTTTAGGTGTTAGCTCCTTCATCCAAATTCTATTCCAATTAAACTCAGTTTGACTATTGTCAAAGAAAGTATTATAGCTAGTTTTAACAGTGTAGTTCCCATCAATAGAACTACTCCAGACCAACTCATCCTTAACTTTGAGCTGACTTAAGGGGATAAGGTCCAACTGATCTTGCAGAGAGGAAATAGTTTGGGTCAGATCATCTCCATCCACAGTAAGTTTTTTCCATTTCTTCTTGTTGCCATTTCTTACAATATAATCTTTGATTCTAGTGCCATACTTGCTTTCAAGGTTGTCTTTGACTGTTCCAAATCTATCCATGAGGCTGCCATTAAACCAGTTATCGTCCCAGAATTTTATATCACAACCATCTCCCACTTTCCACTTACTTCCTTGTTTTATGAAATTTCTGCTGTTGACTAAGTTATTCCAAAAAATGGAACCATAAGGAAGATGCTCATCTTGAAGAAAAGAAGATACAACTTGTTGATTAAGGTATTTTGCCTTAATTAATTCTATCCAGGGTTGCTTCTCAGTTAGCATTCTCCAGCCCATTTTCACAATAAGAGCCTCATTCATTTTCTTGATGTCTTTTATGCCCAGACCTCCTATAGATTTTGGAGTACAAACCTTATCCCAAGCAACTAAGTGATATTTAAATTTCTCCTCCATGCCTTGCCATAAGAAGTTTTTTTAAATCCTCTCAATTTTATCCCTGAAGGTAGCAGGGATCTTATAAAGAGACATTATATAGATAGGAAGGTTTTGAAGAGTGCTTTTAATGAGTAGGCATTTACCAACACTAGAAAGAATGGCTCCTTTCCAGCCAGCCAATTTTTTTTGAAATCTCTCCAACAGATCAAACCACACCTTGGTAGTAACTTTTTTAGTACCCAGAGGAAGTCCTAAGTAAGTGGCTGGAAGTGCACTTATTTTACATCCCATAATTTTTGCAATTTTAAGTTATGTTTCCTCAAGTGTATTGAAGAAGAAAATGGAGCTTTTTCATAATTGATCTCTTTCCCGAGCGACTTCATAGATTTGTAGAATAGCTTTGTTAGCCTTACCTTTAAGGACGATGCCATTAATAGAAGAATTGTATCATCCACAAATTGCTGATGAGAAGCTGTGTGGATAATGGAAGTGGGCTTAGAAACTTTCAAAATACCATCAATAATTGATTGACCAATTGATCTACTAAGACTGTCTTCCATAAGAATGAAGAGCAGGGGGGATATGGGGTCCCCTTGTCTTAGCCCTCTGTTGCTTGTAAAAAGCCCACCACCTCACCACTAACCACTACTGAGAATCTGATCGTAGTGATGCAAGCCTTAATATTTTTTCTAAATTTAGCAGGGAAACCAAATTTAATTAGAACTTTGTCTAAAAAAACCCAAAAGACCTTATCAAAGGATTTATTCATATCAAGCTTAAGGACCATATTCACTTTTTTGTTATTTTCCACGAGTGTATGGTTTCATGAACCATTATCACTCCATCTTGATAATCCCGCCTTTAATGAATCCACTTTATTGCCTTGAGATTAAATCATTCATAATAAATTGAAGCCCGGTAGAAATGATTTTGGTAAAAATTCTATAGATAACATTCATAAGGCTGATGGGTCTGAAATATTTAAAGTCCTTAGCATCGATTTTTTGGGAGCAAGCACAATGTGGTTGTTATTCAACTCTTTCAAAAGGTCACCAGTTCTATATAATTAATTCACCGCTCCGAGAAGATCATCTAAGTAGATTTCCTAAAAAAATTTAAAAAGGTTAATAGAAAATCCATCTAGGATTGGGGCCTTATCACCTTCTAAATTAAACACAAACTTTTTGTAGTTCTTCAAGTGTGACATCTTTAGTGATATCTTTAAATCTCTACTCCTCAATTTTGTTTTGGGGAATAGCCTCCGTCATGAAAGAGATTGCCTCATCAGTAATGATACTCCTCTCATTGAGAAGTTTTTTATAGAAATTGAGAGCTTCCTCTTTAATGTTGTTGGGATCTTTTATAACTTGATCTTTGTTACTTTTAGTGACTTCCATAATTCTATTACAAGATCTGTGCTTCAAAGTGGTCATATGAATTTTTTTGTATTTCTATCTCCTTCTTTTAGCCAGATAGCCCTAGATTTTAGTCTCCATAAGGATTCTTCTCTACTACAAATCGTATGCAGCTCTGCAAGAATGTTCTTTTCCTCAGTTTGGTCTTCAAAAGATCTCCCCATTGTATTCATTTTAATTTCTAGATCTTGGTGATTTTGTTTTAGTTTTTTTTTTTTCAAATACATTACCAAAAACTATTTTATTCCAAATTTTAACTTGTTTTTAACATTTTTGAGCTTCTGAATCAATCTATATTGAGCAGTACCTTCACCATTCCAAACCCACCATTCTTTAATTTTTTCATAAATGTCATCATGCTCCATCCACATCTTTTCAAATTTGAATGAGCTTCTGATGGGCTTAGTCCAATTGAAAAGATTTAAGGCAATCCAATTGTGGTCCGATCCAATTATGGGTAGTGAAGATAGATGAAAGTCCTGACTAAGAATCTAACTAGCAGAAATCAGGGCTCTATCTAGTCTAACTTGGATAAGATCTTTTCCCAACCTTCTATTATTCCAAGTGTATTTATTCCCATGGATATACACATCCAAGAGATTGAGATCAATAACAAAATCAGAAAATTCCTTCATACCTGTGGAAAAGCTGGAGATTCCTCCATATTTTTCACTTGGGTTTAAAGGAGAATTAAAATCACCCATAATAAGCCAGTTGGCTATAGTATGCTAGGTTCTAAAGATCTTAAGATCAGTCCATAGTTTACATCTCCCACTAACCGTATTAGGTGCATAGATATTAGAAAGGATCCATTCACTTTTGTTCTCAATAGCATGAAATTTAATAGCAAGATGATTAGTGCTAGCATTAAGAATCATACCAGTACAGTGTCTTTTATTCCAAAGATTAGCCAGACCTCCAGATGCTCCCTGAGAGTCCACCACAGCCATGTCAGAGTTTTCCTAGAAATTATTTTTACTAATTTCAAGGATCTTAGCTTTCATCTTAGTTTCTTGCAAAATAAAAATACTAGGACTACTAGATTCCCGTAACTCCTTAATGATTCTCTGTTTGGAGTTTCTATTTAGAACTTCGGATGTTCCAAGAGATAATCTTCATTAAATAGGAATGGGGGCTAGTATTGCCTGATGGCTTCATTGACGTTGAGTTCCATCTGCGATGTCTCTCTCTGTTCTCTTCGATCTAAGAGTCTTCTTTGACGGTCTTCCTCTTTTAGAGATACTTCCAAAATCTACCAGTATTCTAATAGAATATTTAGTAGTTCTTGATGTTGAAGTTTCCCAATTGTCAAGTTTCTTTTTCTTCTCCTTTGTATAGCAATTCAGGATCATTTCAAATTCTTTCATTCTCTTTTTTTTTGAAATGATCTCTTTGAATCCAGAAGTTAGTTCCTCATATTATTTAACTGTCGTTACTTCTCCCTCCTCTTTCTCTTTCTGTTTACTATCAATTAAGTGCATATCTACTGATTTGTTGTTGAAGCAAGGAGGTAGATCTGCAGATTTGTTGTTGAAATAAGAGTTTCCCTTTTTGGTTCATATTTTACTTTTACCCCTTGGAGTGTGTAATGTTTCTTCTGAACTCATGATGTTCTTTTCTAGCATTTCCTCAATAAAGCCCAGAGAATTATCTATCTCAGCCTCCTTAGTGTCATTTTGGGTCTTAACTAGATCCGTAGGAAAGATATTCACCTTTACAATTTCTTTTTGTTCGTCCACCTCCAAAGTCACCTTTACTGGATTTTGCATTTCTAAATCTTCTTTGTTTCTGATTGTTGCTCCATGCAACATTATTGCTGGGGTTTTAGGACGCCAGACCAGGTGTTTCCTTATTGAAGTTCTGAACCCCCTTTTTTTTTCCCTTTTCAGCTCAGGCTGGTTAGGGGATTTTTCTTCTCTCGGCTTTCACTGTCTAGAACCCTGCTTTCCTTTGTCATTTCTAAATCCCCCTCATGTTGTTCTTTCTTTTTGTGTTTATCTTCCTCTGTGGAGATCTCCTTATTAGGACATTTTTTGGTGAAATGTCCTATACGATGACATTGCTTACATCTTAAATGGAAGGTTTCAAATTCAATTTTTTGGGTCCACATTCCATACTTAGATTTTAAGATGATGTGCTCTGGTAACTCCTGCTCCATTTCAGAAGAGATGCAGAATCGAGAAAAGAAAGTCTGGATCTATTTCTCGTGGGTCCGTCCCCGATCGGAGCACCTATGGATTTAGCAATGTTTAGCAAGATTTCATCATCCCAGAATTGCAATGGTAGCCCAGGGAGTCTACACCAGATTGGAATGGTGTTTATATTTTCAATGTTTGGGTCGAACCCTGGATACCATTTTTTCAAAAATAGGCCCATATTACCCAGCCACCATGGTCCTCCCAGAAGCACCGATTCCAAATCAGTCTGCTGATTAAATTTTGCCAAAAAAACCCCGTGGCATGATGGTAATACTCAGATCCCCCTTAGGTTTCCACTTTCTAATAGCCCATTTTCTAATAAAATCAATATTAGGTCTGGAGCCTAGAAACTTACCAACAAGAGAGAGATTCACTTTGTCCAAAGCCCTATTCACGCATCCATCTAGGACCATTAGATAGGTAGCACCTTCATTGTTCTTTTCCCATGTGAACTGTCCTCTTACAGCCGACTATGGACCCACTTTACTATTAGGGTTTTGGAGAATCTTGTTCCAGGCCAAAGGTGTGGATCCCAGCGTGTCCACCTTTTCAGTTTGTAGCTTTTCATCCATCCGATTCTTGTCAGTAAGCAGCCTCCCTTTAGCTATTATTGGCCTAGAATGTAGACACTCTACAGCCAAAACAACAAACCACACCGACTATACCTCATCGCTATCTCCATCGCTCACTATCTCCATTGTACTTATCATATTACCACTAAGATTAGCATGCTTTTTTAAATATGCTTTAATTTTCTAGAGAATGAAATTGATTATGAATTGAGTAATGTTTTCTATAACACATTTTTCACTCAAGACGGAAGCTTAGTCAATAAGTGGTAGTGTCCTAAAGTTTTGATATTGAATTTACCATTTTACCATGTAGATCACGATGTTTTTTCAAATATGATTTCACTTTCCATAACAATAGCTAGATTATGATTAGTGTAATGGTTATTTTAAATAGATCTTATATCAAAGGATCTAGCTCTGTGTAAAGAAGATACAATCCTAGAACCAAGATCTGTCTAAAAGTGCTAGCCACGAGATAAAATTTTGATTATTTCCATTGTTCAAAATTTATATGAGGTTGATTACAAAAAAATTCACTTCCCTAAATTTAGGTAAAAGAATTATTTACTTATTTTATATTTGGAGGGTTTTCTATATGAGAAAAACCAATCAGCCTCTAAGGAGATGTCATTCAAGTTCAACAATAAGACTATCAAACTACGAGGTGGCTTGAAATATTTTATAAATTCATTATCAACAAAATTTTAAATTGGATTCTGGTCTAACAAAATCATGTTTGTTGATGATGAAAATATGATAAAGGCCTTCACTATGAAATTATTGACCGAATTGAATCTAGGACTCATGGGGAAAATAACAATACAATATAGTCAATGGAATTGCAATAAAAGATGTAGAAAATTCTTGGAGTATAAATCCTATTCCCTATCTTTATAAAGACACATTACTTATTACATTAGGTGCAAAGGGAAACCCTCCTACAAATTTTATGGTTGGGATGAAAATAAGAGGAGGAAATTGTTCAAAAGATATGTGGTTGATGACCATTTTTTACAAAAACTTATAACTAATAGTGTCTAAGGGATTGAATGTGATAGAGGGAATTAAATATTTGGAGCGATAAAATTCTAAATAAATACTTATCATTTCAAAATGTTATTATGATGATATTTCTTAACATTGTAAATAAAATACATTCATATGTTTTTATGATGGTTCTTCTTAACTATTTTGTATGTTGAGATTGTATGAATATAAGTTGGGAGTATTTATATTTTCCTTGATTATAAGTTAAGAGTATGAGTGTATAATTTGTGAATACGAATTAACATAGAAACTTTATTGTAAAAAATATTTCATCAATTTTTATTAATCAAATATGTATTCCTAAATTAATTTTGAGCATGCTTAAATACTATTTTTTCTTCGATAATAGAAAACATATACCACATTAAAATGTAATGAAATAACTACAATACGGTATGTAAAGAATTTTCACACTAAAACAATACATTCAATTAAAATAAATTTTACAAAAAGAAATATTCCTAGTACAAAGTAAGAAATGAGGAACATCGTTATATTTTTTACCTTCTTCGCCACCTATAACCATTTGATTTTGATATAACAATACAAAAAAATGGGCATGTTTTTAATTTTCTATTGATTCACTACCCTCAAAAATTTAATTTAAATTTTTCCTTCATTTGTAGACAAGAACACGTGTAACATGAAACTCATCATATTCGATATAAATAGTGTTTTGGTGCATACCCTCCGGAAGTCCGATTTAATTTACAAAAAGTTAAAAAAATTGGTGGCATTGAGATCAAAACAAAAAATTATTAACTCAAAAAAATGTGAAATATTTCTTACAACAATGTAAAAGACATCTCGAGAATACAACTATGGACATCAATGAGAAATTAAAATGTTGATGAAATGATGCCATCATTCCCTTAAAACATTAGCTTAAAGGTTTGAAGCTTTGACTTCATATTTACACAAGAATATTACTGATGAAAGAGCATCATTCCATGCATATGAATAAGTTATGAAGAATATTCCAAATCAAATGGAAAAAACCTATGAACATAATGTCCCAAGAGAGAAAATTAGGATCTAGTAGGCCTAATAAACAAGTTTCTAGGGAATAGACAACTATGGAGCGCGAAGAAGATTTTTTGAAGTTGTTTGGGAGGGAAAGTGATGGAAGGGAAATCCTGCCTAGACTAGAGGAACAGGATGCAATGCGTGAGGAAGGAGAAATAGAAGTATCTACTCTCAGTGAAAGGAATGTATTAACAAAACCCAAAGAAACATGGTCAAATGTAGTCAAAAATGATGAATCGACCTTGAAAAACAAAAATTTTTTTCTTCAAGCGATCAAGGAAGTTTCTGGTTATGTCCTTGAAATTCCTGACCAGCTTCTTCATTCTACATCAAAAAATTTGAATAAGTCATTAGTAGGGAAGCTGATGGGTGGGAGACCTAATATTGATGTAGTCAGAAGATGGACTAAATTGAAGTGGTCCCCTAAAGGGAATTTAGAGGTAAGTGCTCTTTCGAATGGATTTTTCCTTTTCAGATTTAATCTCCAAGAAGATATGTAGAAGGCTCTGGAAGAAGGTCCCTGGTTTTGGGGAAAATTAGGATGGTATCTCCGGAAATGGGAACCTACTTTCAACCCGAAAAAGAAAATCTGAATCAATTCCCGGTTTGGATCCACCTTCCAAACCTCCCTCTAGAATTTTGGCATGAGGATATTGTTAAAGGTATTGTGAATTCACTAGGAACTTTTGTAATAATTGATAATGCCACCAGAAAAATGACTTGCCTTATTTGTGCCCATTTTTACATATACACTATAGTGGATAGAGAAATCCCCAGTAGTATAAAACTCAAATCTAGACTTGGGATCTAGGATCAAAAGATTGAAATGGAAAGTTCTCTAAAAAAATGCTCTAAGTGCAATGGGTGGGGCCACTCCTCTTAGAGCTATAAGTTTAAAGTTTCTAAAGTGTTTATCCCTGTCACAATTAAGGAGGGTAATGGGGAAAAAGGGAAAGGCATTATGCAAAGCGCGAAGGATCATAGGAAATATTTTTCCAAAGTCATGTTGGAAGTTTTCTCTCCACTTCGCATAAAGGAAAAGACTGTTTCTAAAAACCCCATTTTAAAAGATGCAATGGAAAAGGATGAGGAAGGTTTCACATTGGTGACCAACAGAAGGAAATCTAAATACCTGTCTAAGTCAGAAACAAAGGTAAAGGAAAAAGAGGAGGAATACTTGAAGGATATTTTGAAAGGAAGGAAGATGGAGTTTGGTAAATATAATGTGAAAGAAGGGATTCACAATGAATTAGTCAGGAGTGATCAAACTTAAACTAAAGAAAGCGAGTTGGAGGTCAAGTCTGTGGAGGAATTGGTAAAGGACCAAATGGAGCTTGAGGATACTCAAGGCTAGAATTTGGATCTGGATCTCATCAAAGGGGTAGAGATTTCTCCCTCTATTGAGGTCCTTTCAAGTGCACAAAGAACCCTAATCAAGGAGACTGAAGATAAGAAAGAAGGCCTAAGTCCTGGAATCAAAAACCCTTCTGGGGATAAAATTATTTCTAGAAAAAAGAAAATAGATCCAAAAGGAAAAAAGGGGACTCTTCAAGCTCTGTCCCTTACCAGGAGGATGAGAATCCTATAAATGTGGAAGCTACAAATAACAAACAAGGCAGACTAAATAAACTTGAATCAAGGAAAAAAACTACCCAAAAGGAGATAGATTCAGGGAAACAGATGTGCTTGGACCAGAAGGTCTTCAAGAAAAATAAACCCAACCTAAGAAAATGAATTGCATATCATGGAATGGGAGAGGGATGAATAGTCCCGTGAAGTGGAGGATCCTAAAAGATATGATTGAAAGATAGAAAATAGATGTGCTTGTAGTGTAGGAAACTAAAATGAAAGAAGAATCCTTCCTATCCTCTTGTAAATTATGTTGGAAAAACTCTAAAGCCTTTGTTGTTAGTTTGAAAGGAGATTCCAGAGGATTAGTAGTGGTTTGGAGCCTAAACAAGTTCGAGGGAACCTTGTTGGTTAAGAGAGATAACCATGTGGCGGTGATGATGAGAGATCTTGAAAATAGGAGTATATGGGTTCTTTCAAATATCTATGCTCCCACCCATCACAAAGAAAGGAAACAACTTTGGCACCATCTTCTATCCTTTAATCACTCTATTAAAGGTTTTGGCTGGATTGTTATGGGGGATTTCAACACCCCAAGGACTCTCGGGAAAAAAAGGAGGTTCTAAGGAGTTCTCTGTTGGCATGGAGGATTTTAATCATTTCATAACATCTTCCCAACTCCATGATATCGATCTAAAAGGCAGCAGTTTCACATGGTCTAACAGAAGGACTGACACTCAACATATTCAAGTTAGATTGGACAGGGCTCTGGTTTCAGAGGAATGGTTAAGCCAGGACATCTCCCTTTTTTCTCTTCCTCGATTGGATCTGACCACAATCCCATTCTTCTTCAAATTAAGAACCCTTCTCAAAGAAGAACTCCCTTTCATTTTGAGAAGATGTGGCTCCAAAGTGAGGATCTAAATGATCTCATAAAAGAATGGTGGAAACTAAAGGTTAAAGGAACAATGATGTTTAGACTCTCTAAAAAACTTCAGAATGTGAAAGCCCACCTCAAAGTGTGGAATAAATTTTTTTGTAAATATCTTCCAGAAGAAGTCAGAAATCAAAGATGAATTATAGATTGTCCAAAGAAGAACTGAAAGATAGGGTATCGAGAATGATCCTGCTGATCAAGTTAAGGAAAGATCTCTCTGACTGGACTACCACAATATCCTAGGAAAAGAGGAAATCTTCTGGAGACAAAAATCTAGAATCACTTGGTTAAAGGAAGGGGACAAAAATACTAGATTCTTTCATTTATCCACCTTAAAGTGTAGAAGCTTTAATAGAATTAACAAAATCAGTAAGGAAGGGGGTGTCTTGGTTGAGGAACAAGATGAAATTGACAAAGAGACCATATCTTTCTTCCAAAATTTGCTCTCTAACAGCAAGGATCAAAACCTCTTGAAAGAACAGGATTTCTTAAATTGCATTCCTAAGTTAGTCTTAGTTGAAGACAATGCGATGCTCATAGTGATTCCTTCCATGGAGGAAGTGGAATTTGTCAAACAACTCATCCCGGACAAGGCACCTGGCTTGATGGATTTCCTGCCTTTTTCTTCCAAAATTTCTGGGACATAATTAAAAAAGAGGTTTTTGAAGTAGTGAGGGAATTTTTCAAGAAGAAGGTTATGTTAAAGGACATGAACTGTACCTTTCTAACTCTGGTTCCGAAATGTAGTAATGCAATGGAACTAAAAGACTTCAGACCTATAAGTCTTTGTAACACTTCCTATAAAATCTACATAAAAATTCTGGCCCTCAGGCTTCAGATGATCCTGCCCAATATCATTTCGGAACAACAAGGGGGTTTTTCATAGGAAGACAAATACAAGATGGGATAATTTCTATCAAAGAGACTATTCATTCGGTAAAAATCAGTAAGAAGGCTGTTTTTTTCTTAAAACTGGATATGGCAAAAGCTTATGACAGGTTTTGTGGAGCTTTCTTGACAAAATCCTTGACAGGTTTGGCTTTGAAACAACATTGAGACATCTGGTTAAGGCATGCATCTCTAATGCATGGTTTTCTATCCTCATGAATGGAAGTCCAATTGGGTTCTTTCCTAGCACACAAGGATTACGGCAAGGGGATCCCCTCTCCCCGTTCCTCTTCATTTTAATGGTAGAAGCTCTCAGTAGAAGACTTAATGTTGAAACGGAAAAAGGCTTCATCAAAGGGATTTCTCCGGCACTTGATATGGAAAAATTTACTCACCAACACTTTGTTGATGACACTTTCATGGTGGGGGAAGCTACTATTCCGGAAGCAAGAAAACTTAAAACCATTTTTGATGACTATATGGATGTCTCGGACAAACTGATCAACTTCAGAAAAAGTTCTCTTTTCTTTCTGAATACTATGGACAACCACTGTAAGAAGATTGTAGAAATTTTGGAATGTACCTATAAACCCTTCCCTACCTTATATTTAGGAGTTCCTCTTGGGGATAGGACACCTCCTATTCGAATGGAACTTTCTAATTGAAAGGTTTGAAAAGAAAATTAGCTGGATGGAAAGATAATCTGTTATCCCAAGCTGGGAAAATCACTCTACCTTGATCAACTCTCTCTAGAGTCTTCCAAAGTGTATCCCATGTCCTATACCAACTTCTTGTAGTAATTGGGGAAAGGTTGGAAAAGATCCAGAAAAGATTTTTATGGAGCGGCACAAAAAGTAAAGATAGAATCCCTTTAGTTTCCTAGAGCAGAGTGTGTAGACCCAAAAATCTTAGAGGACTTGGTCTCAGAGATTGGTCTAAGATGAATAAAGCTCTACTTGCTAAGATTGGATGGAGACTAACAAAGGAAAATGGAGTTTGGGCCATAATTTTTAAGAAAAAATATTGGCTGGATGATAATGATAAAATATGGATGTTTAAATAGGAAACTTTCAATGGCTCATGCATATGGAAAGCCATTAACTGGGCCAAAGAAATTCTAAATAAGGGCAGCAGATGAAAATTAGGAAGAGGCAATGAGATAGGTTTTTGGAAAGAAAAATGGGCTAGAGACTTCACCCTTCAAGATAAATTTCCACAAATATCTGCATTACTGGAAGCTAAGTATGGAGAAAAAGTAAACAACTACATGGCTAATGAAGAGAGTTTTTAGACATGGAAAATTATGGAATTGGATAGACAGAACTAAATGATCAATTGAGAGGGATCAATGAGTTTTTAAAAAATTATGTATCATCTAATAGCAAGGACCAAGATAGAATCATTTGGGATAAGGAACCATGTGGAAATTTTTCTGTCAAATCAGCCTATGGCCTTTTTTTTTAGGGACAAACTGGAGAAGAAGATTTAATGGCTGGAAATATTTGGAACAAGAATATAACACCAAAGGTTAATGTGTTTAGCTGGCTCACTTTTATAAATAAAATCCTCACGGTTGATAATCTTGTAAAAAGAGGACTCCAATGGGTTAATAGATGTGTGTTATGCGAAAGAAAAATGGAATCAGTAAACCATATGTTTCTGGAATGTCCGTATGCACATCAATTGTTATCCTCCATTTTGGATTGTTTCTCGGTAAACTGGGTCATCCCCAAAGATATAAAGGAAGCTTGGAACCAATGGAAGAGCCCTTTTCATAGTCAAGGGATAAAAAATCTATGGGCCATGAGCTTAAGTCATCTATGGTGGGAAATCTGGAAGGAAAGAAATAAAAGGATATTCAAAAACAAGAGTCTTCCTATCAAACTGTCTATAAACAACCTCTTTCAGAAGTTAGAAACAATTTCTCTATCCTCAGGAATAAAGAATTGGAAATACTGGATAATGAACAACATTTCTTAATGAATTGGAATGTTTCTAGGAACCCTCAAACAAATAGGCCTAATCCCAGGTTGGGGATTAAGTGGAATCCTCCTTGTGAAGGTTCTCTAAAACTCAACTTTGATGGAGCGGCTAAAGGGAATCCTAGGAAAGCAAGGGGAGGAGGAGTCATACAGAATCTCTTGGTCATTTTATTCTTGCTTATTTCTTTGACCTTGGACAATAATCAAATAATGTGGCAGAGGTAGCAGCTCTATCTTGGGGGTGAAGATTGCAAAAGAAAAAGGTTTCAACCTTCTGGAAGTGGAAGGAGATTTGTTGTACATCATTTCTTGTATGAAGGGTTCATCCAGACCTGCCATATCTATAGAAGACTTCATCAGTAAAACTAAGTTCTTTTTAAATTATTTTGTGAATATTTCTTTCAAACATGTGTATAGGGAAGGCAATGCGGGTGCTGAATTTGTTGCTAATCTGGGGTTACCGCTAGTGGTCTCCAAGTTGTTGAGCACCTCTTTGGTATGAATGCCAATTTCATTGAAATCATGAAAAGGGAGGGAGTCTCTTTTGTTCCTTCCAATAATAATTTTGTAAACTCTCTTGCTCGTGCCAGTAACCTTTCATGATTTTTTCTTTCGTGCGTGAGTTGGCTCCCTTTTTTCTCACGGGCAGCTTGGTCATTTTGGATTTGGGGAAGCAGAAAAAAAAGCTGATTTTTGGTCCAGTTTCATGTAAAAAGTTTTTTGGGTGTAGAAGGATGGGGGGACCTGGTTCACACTAAACCATCTAGGTTTCCAGAGATCTCCAGGGATGCCGAAGCTCTTTTGGATGCAGTGGGATTGTTGTCTTTTCTCCACACTTTTGAGGGCCATGATGAGAGTTTGAGCAAAGCAGTCACAAAAACATGGAATGAGGGAAAGGTTTAGGTTGGTAATTTTTCTCTCACAATTTCACCTAAGCTCATCGCTAAAGTGACTGGCCTCTCTTTGGAAGGTAGATGTATTTTCAAGCCGAAATCTGACTACAGTCTTGAGATTGATTATTTCTTTCAAGGAAAAGGGGATCCCATCTCTCTGCATAATGGATATGCTTGGAGTAAGTTACCTTACCCTTTTGATGAAATTTCCAAACTGATAATGTCTTACATAACTTTGGAAGGAAGATATAAAGTTATCTATGGCTACCATTTCCCCATGTTAAACCATATTCGCAATTCCAAACCATATAACTTTCCTTTCTACCTATTCTCTTCTTTGGCAAAATCAATTGCTATGGTGAAGAAAGGAACTTTCATTCTCCCTTTACACTAGGGTCTGATCAAAACTATCATTCAGCTGAGCACTCCCCTGTTGGGAAAAAATGATAAATTTGGGGCTTCGGCTTCAAACATCTCTCTGGGAAAAAGGACTGGGAGTTTGGACCCTAAGGAAGATAGTTGTGATGATTTTGGGCCTGGGAATCTAGTGGCCAAACGTACCAGGTCAAGCATGGGCAAAGGGGGGGATAAGTTTCAGAATAGGAAAGAGCAGTATCCCTATCGGGCTGAGGAGGAAAACATCACCATTATTTCAGGTGAAATCCCTGGTGACACCCCGACCCAGAAGGAATCCTTTCATGAAAAATTTGAAGGGGAAGGAGTGAGTAGTGAGGATGTGGCCAACATAAAAGAATAGGAGTCTTCCAAGGGAAAGCATTCCAAGAACATTGAGGAAGTCCCACGTCTACATAATCTTAAAATGACTCAGAGGGATATTTTCTTGGCCCAGGAATTAGCTGTTAAAACCCATGCTTTTATGAGAGAGTTTGAAAACTGCAAACTGACTATTGATATCAATAGGCACAAAATTAGCTTGATCTCCATGGACCTTAAGGAGCTGCATGACAAAGTGGATAAAATGTCTTCCCTTATCCTCAGCGAAAACCTCAAAAATGCCAATGCCAGAAGCATGGAAATGGAAAGTGAGTTGTTGAAAATGAAAGGTATTATTATGCAAATCAGGGATGCACATATCCTTAATGTGAAAAGTACTATTTACCATCTCAAACTACTGGCAGAAATGATCCAGTCCATGGAGTTGGCAAAAGAAAAGGAAAAGGATGGAACAGGGCTAAAGGTGGTGATTCAAGAACCAAACTACAAGTACTTGGAAGGAGACAATAACAACACTGGTCAATGAATGGAATGGTTGTATGGAGACGGTGGAAGAACTGGTCAAAGAATAATGAAATTCAAAGGTTTTTAATCTGTTGTTCATTTACCCCTATGTTGTTAGTATAATCCTTTGGACTGTTATATATTGTAAGTCCTATCTAACGGATATCTTATACTGTAGTCTTTGTTTTTGAACTTTTGGAACATGAATGGCCTTTAAAGGTAAATCCATTGGCCAATATGTAAGTATGTTGTAACTCTTTGTAATGGGGTAGGGTCCCCTCAACCCTAAATTTTACCTCTAATCGAAAAAATAAAAGTTTTGAAGAAATCAAATTTTTTCTTGCATACATAATTTCATAAGTTATTGAGATCCTTAGAGTCTAAATATGTTACATTTTTAGTTTAGGCCTTTAAGAATTCAAATGGAGTACTTTCCTCCATTTTTTAATATTTGAGTATTAGGTCATTTTTGTCTTGTTGTAATGTTTTCAAATGTTCTCAAGCTTAAAATTTTTTAAAAGTGACAAAAAGAGGTACAATTGTATGTCTTAGGTTCTCTTGAGATTCTATAAATCATATCATGAGTCAAAATCAAGGACTTGAGTCCTTAAGCAAAGAAACCTTGTGTTAAGACCAAAATCAATCAACTCACCAAGTGGTATAGGTTTCTTATTCGGTTATCACTTGAGATAAAGATATATAAATTGTAAAATTTAATTGAATTACCTCATTCAATTTGAATGAGAATAAAATAGATGAAGATCCAATAAGGGTATTGGGAAGGAAAAGTGTTTTTGTTGCAGTATTATGCATCTTTCTTGAATTTTTGGATGTGCATTTAGTATTATTTAGTCTTATAATTTATCCTAAATTTTTTATCAGGTTTGAACAAGGATATTTTTGTTTAATGTGTTGATTCTTGGGAAAATACATTTAGTTTATGTGTCTTGAGGGTTACTTAGTCCATGTAGACCTTCAACAATCAATGAGTGAATATGTAATCCAATTTTCAATATAGTTTGAAAATGGGTTTAAATATTTGTGAGATTATAATATGCCTAGAGAATTAGGTTTTAAGTCCCTTTAAATGTTGGATTGAGCCTATGTTCTTTAGTTCTTTGTTCAAGACATTCTAACAATGCGTTTGTTAGTAGACAGCTTAGACTTGTTAAATGCTTAGAGCTATTATGGAAGGAATGAATCAAATTGAATTCTTGAAAAATGTTTTTGAGGAGTGCCTAAATCCTTTTAAGTATTTGAAGACTTCACGTACTAAAAATGGTAATAATTAGTTAAGTTTCATCAAACAAGATATAATAAACCATGTAAATCAAGATAAAGTGTAGAAGCATTTAGAACAAAATATGAAAATAAGAGATGGATTTGGAGCTACTGGTAAGATAAATATGAAGATAATTTTACAATAGGCATAGGGAACAAATTTTATCATTTGAATCAAAAACTTACTCAAGTTATTGTATTTCTTTCTTACCTGGTTTGTAGGAGAACCCAGCTTAGGGTTTCATGAGGGTTTGAAGTTTCAACATGACAAAAATGGAGTTAAGACTTAAAATTTTGAGAAAAATTTGAACACATTCCTTTCAAGGAATATTTATTTTTCAAGAGGTTAATATGGCTAATTTTACCACAGTTCTTGATAGTATGCAAACACAAAATGTGTCATTTTGGAGGTCTAATGGTAAGGGAAAAATGAGTTAGAAAAGAAGTTTGTGGAGAAATATCATATAAGTTTTGTCATGCAAGGATAAGACCAAAATAGGTATTGTAAAAAAGTTAACATTTATTTAAGTAATAAATAAAAATTGAGAAGAACAAATCATTGTAGACATGGCTAAAATAAGCTAGACCAGTCTTACATCAAAAATATAATTTCTCAAGGAATTGATAACTAATTTTTTACACATGACTTATGAGGTAAAGGAATATTTAAGGTGACTTTATTTTATATTAAGAACTTATAAATATATCCAACAATGAATTACCAAATGGAATTTCTACTTGAGTATTACAATGGGTAGTTTTTGTAAATGTTGGTGGATTTTGAAATTTTAATGGTTTGTGATTAATCGATGACTTGAGATATTTTTAGCGAGATAAAAGTAATGGGGAAGGATTTTATAATTCCCATGGAGTACTAAAACATAAAAATTTACCTAGTTTGATAGATTTCTCCTCAAGAAGGTGGATCTAATACAAGTCATTCAGAGTAGTTGAGGAAAAAAGAGTTATCAAGACTATTGGGTAATGATTGATCATGTATAAGATGAAAAATGGGAACTTTAGAGAAAAAAATACAAGGTAAGAAGATAGTGATATTAAGTTCAATCTTAAATAAACTAATTTATTGCATACTAAAGTCTTGTTACTCTAAGGTAGTTTATGGCAATTATTAAGGTATGGTATAGTATGGTATGATTACATGTATCTATTGTGGTTAATAATCATTTATATTGATGTCATTACATGTATTTAAGTCATATGAATAGGATCACCTCATTATAAGATTTTCTTAAAGATGAAATTCTCAATTTGTGTGAAATGAAAATTGAATATTGTTTGGATTAGGTTATGAAGGGGTAGAGTCAAGCTTGTTTATAACTGACTCGAGTCTTGAATACATGAAATATATTATGGTATGCATGAATTTTGGTATCAGATAAAAGGGAAATATATTGAAGGAGTTAGAATAGGTTTGATATAATGAAGATAATTAATAAAAGATATTGATAAGAAGATGAGTGAAGAAAAGAGATTGAAACTAGGCATAAAGCATGGATATGTGATTCCCAAGTGGATGAAGAAACAATCATAGAGAGTGATGTGATCAACACATATAAAGTGTATGATAAGATAAACAGAAAGAAAAATAAATAATATTGGTAAAGATGATGTCGAGAAATAAGACATTTTATCCAAGTAAAGCAAGAAGAGATTGAGTTGATAGCTACTAGGCCTTGGAAATTAGATCACAGAAGATGAAAATGAGAGATAACCAATAGAATACATGGTTAAGGGATTTTTCAATATATTTATCCAAAGGAAAAGATTTCAAGAAGAGAGAGAGAGAGAGAGAGAGAGAGAGAGAGAGAGAGAGAGAGATAGGAAAATGAAAGAGGAAACAAAGAAGCAATTTGAAAGAGAGAGACAATTAAGGATATAAGAAGATATAAAAGAGCTGAAAATGGAAGTGGCATAGTTTTTTGGATATAATGGAAAGAAAAACATAATAATATGAACAGTTGGAATAATTATTAATAAGATAGCTAAGTGGTCATTAGAGATACTTGTGAGGAAGAAAAAGAGAGAGTAGCTGAGAAGAGAGATAAGAGAAGAAGAGAGGAAGTTGAAACAAGAAGAAAAAAGGATGAGAAGACAAGAGAGATAAGTTGAAAAATAAATAGTGTATGAAGAAACATATAGTTTATATGAAGAATACACAATTGCAATATTCTTATCTTTCCTTGATAAAGAGGAAGAGAGTGATGAAGTGGAATAGTAGAGTGATGAAGAGGAAGAGCTCATTGATGGAGCATCTTATGAGGCTATAAGGCCTCCTTATTTTTGTTCTAATTTTTCCTTTGAGTGTGTGAATGTAGGTGATTAAAATGAGGCAATAATAATAAGGGAAGTGACTAATATATAATATGGATAAAATGAAATTAAAGGAGGAAATTAAGGGGAAGAAAAGTTAACACTTGATGAAGAGCTTTTTGCAGCGTGCGTAGAAAACAATGAAATAATATATGATTTAAAAATTGTTTGAGGGTGAGGAAGATTACAAAATATAAGAGGAATAAATTATGAGGATATCACAAGATGGAGAAGAATACAAAATCTATGAAAAGGCCAATTAATTCAGAGATGAGGAACAACAACAAGTTTAAAAGGAAAACATGATGATTGAAGAGGAGAATAAAAGAATAATCTCATGTAGCATCTCTAATAGAAGAATACCTCCACTATGAGGATATAGAGAATAATGAGAACAAATAAAGGTATTTTAATGAAGAATAGAAGGATGAACCAACTAAAGATGAAGATCGATTAGAGTGAAGATGAAGGTGTAAATAAATTGGAAAAGGAAGAAGAAAACAAGATATGGAGTATAATATTTCCTACTCCTAGAGAATGATGAAGGATCATCACTCCATGTATATGAGAAATTCATGAGCACATAAAATCTTGGCTTGCGAGATGTGATCATATGTCGAAATCCTTAGGAGACTAAATATTTTACTTTTTTTTCAGTTTAGGCATTTAAGAATTCAAATGGAGTACTTTATCTCCATTTAGTAAAATTTGACTATTAGGCCAATTTTTTTATTGTTGTAAAGTTTTAAAACATTCTTATAGCTTAAAATTTTGAAAAAGGATAAAATGAGGTACAATTATATGTTTAAGGTCCTCTTGAGGTTCTAGAAGTCATAACATGAGTAAAAATCAAGGACTTGAGTTCTTAAGCCAAGAAACCTTGTGGTCGTCTCATCAATTTCCACAAAAGATCCTTTTTATTTATGAATTTCGATGAAATAATTCAAGAAATAATTACTACCATTTTGGATTAATTAATTATATCTTTCCCAAGTACCTACTTAGGTATGCCATTATTTAAAGAGATGATGGTTTTGGAAAGTTGGAATTTTTAGTTGGAAAATATAAAAAAATTAGCTTCCTAAGGGATATCTACTTTCTTAGGATAGGAAATTATAATTACTTCAAAGTTCCTATATAGTTTTTCAGGACCTTATGTCGATTTCAAAATTCCATAAAAAAATAAGGACCATTATAACTCGATTTAGAGAATATTTCTTTCATCTAGAGTGGAGTCTAGGGATAGGATACCTTTGATGGCTTGGGAAAAAGGTAACCCTCTGTAAGAGTGTTAATGGAATTGGTCTAATGTACATTTAATGTATGAATTTGGCTCTAGTTGAAAAATTTAGATCAAGGATTATGAGGGAGGAGCTTTTATGGGAAAAAGTCTTAAAGATAAATATATGCATGGATATAGGGATCAAGCTATGTTCCTGTCTAATAATGTGCTATCGGAAGGATCTCTTTTTGCAATGGGCTTTATAAATGAAAAATTTTACTCATGAAGGATAGAGAATGGGATTACGGGGATGGTACTAATACTATATCTTGGATGATTGGTTGATAAAATATTCTCCTCTAATAAATCAAAGTCGATGAAGTGTTTTATCTCCTCGTTACATATGTTCATAGGAATCCTTTTGAGATATTACTCGATAAAGTCATATTGGGAATGGACTCAAAAATATTTGCATTGGGAAGAACAAGATGAGGAATCCAAAGAGGATATAATATGTATGAACTATAATTTAGGAGGCCTTCATATTCCTTCATTTCCAAAAGAGGATTCTTTGGTTTGGGGTTTGAATAGTGATGGAGAGTATTCTGTCAAGACAGGTTATGGGATAGCCCATAATATTCCTCCTACAATTCCCTTTTGGAATTTTTTTGGGGAAAATTTCTTATTCCTAAGGTAACATTGTTCTTGTGGCATGTGGTTCAAGATAAAATTTTAACTATAGACAATTTTTAAGCTAAAGGAATGATGATCCCAAATCGGTAAATTTTATGTAAGAAGGATAATGAATTAGTTCAACATCTTTCCTGTAGTTTTCTTTTCTCATAAAGTTTTGAGCAATATTTTGAAATATTTTCAAGTTGAATGGGTATTTCTTAGAAAATTTTCTGACTTTTATTTCCAATGGGTTTCACACTTTTCTTCTCTATGTCTTTCCAAAGCTTGGAGGATTTTTGTCCCTCATTACCTATAGGGTATTTTGTTAGAAAGGAATAAAAACATTTTAAAGGAGAAATAGAGAATTTATTCTAGGGTGGGAGTTATTTATCTTGGAGATATGGCTAACAACCTTTCCATTATTAAGTTCAAAGAATTTAAGGGTTGTTCGAATCATGAAACCATGATAATTCAGTCCTTAGGTATCACTTAGAGTCTTCATCCAATTTCCAATAAGAAGAAGGATATTCAGATTAATAAAAAGTGGAAAAAACATCTCAGTAGGGTTGGGTGAAACTCAAATTTGATGGGGTTTCTAACGGTGGTTTTGGAATAATAGGTATTAGAGGGATTATCTTGAATAATGAGAGTTCTCTCACAATTACTAGGTAGGGTTGGGTGAAACTCAACTTTGATGGGTTGGATATTCAAATTAATACAAAGTGGCAAAAACATTTGTAGGGTTGGGTGAAACTCAACTTTGATTGGGCTTCTAATGGTTGTTTTGGCATAACTTGGTATTGTAGGGATTATCCGAATGTTAGAGTAGGTATTTACCTTAGCTCATGTTCACCTAGGTACTTTATTTACCTTTATTGAATTTATCCTCACCCACTTATGTGTGTGGATATTTCTTTTATCTTATTTAGATATTAAGAGATATCATCTAGTTGTTAGGTATAGTTCTTTCCTTGATCTATGGTATTCACTAGTTCTTTTCTTGATCTATGTTATTGACTAGATTTTTGATGTCTAGTTCTCTTCTAAATCTATGGTCTTGACTAGTTATTTGATGACTATTTATTTCCTTGATTTATGGCTTGATCTATAACCTTCACTGGTTCTTATATTGTTATTCCTTGCCTATTTAAGCAAGGCCCATTCTCAATGTATTGCATTGAGTTCCATAATAATATATGATATTGCTACTCATTTATTTGAAAAGGTTTATGTAAACTTATTCTCGGTGAATTTCTTTCATCTTATTGATCATGGTGTTTTATTAGCATCTGTGTTCTTAGCTTGGTACGATCTAGTTATCATTCCTTTCAGCTTCTAACAGTGGTTTTGACATAACAGGTATTTGAGGGATTATCTAGAATAATGAAGTTCTCTCATAATAGCATATGAAGAGCCTATAGGTAATACGACAAACAACTATGCATAATCTTTTTCTCATTCTCCAAGAGGAATTACATGGGCTATTTATCAAAAAATAAAAAGCTTTATATTGAGGGGGATTCTTTATATATCATCAAAGCTATGAAGGGAGATACTAAGCTCTATATTAGTATTATATATATTATGGAAGAAATTATTGTTATTTTACATAAAAGTGATGAGATTAATATTAGGCATGTGTATAAACACATGAGTCAATGTGTGAAATGTTGGAAAATACGGTGTTTAGGCCCATGCCAATTCATCATGGAAAGATTAGGGTAATTTACCTGTCAATACCAAAATTATTGGAAATACAAAAATTAAGTTTAATGTGTTGTGTGAGGAGGATATGGGATTTCCTTTCCATTATTTTGTGTTGTGTGAGGAATCTTTTCATTAAAATCAAAGTTGAGCTCATATATTTTTGGCTATCTTTATCCCTATTTTTAGGTTTTGGCGTTGAATTTTTGAGATGGGGGAAGTAGGGTAAGATTTGAACCATAGTCCTATGTGGGCCTTGAATGAGATATTGTCATTTGGGGAATTTTTAGGTAGCGAGGGATTACTAGGTTTCTCTATAGACTTAAAGGGCATGATGAAATTTTTTCAATGCAATTTGTGACTTATTGAGCTAATGGAGTTGTCAAGATTCATGGTATTAGTATTATTTTTACCGAGAAGTTTATAGGAAGAGTTCCTAATATGGATTGATCTACCAATAAAGTTTGTAAAGAAAAAATAGACTTCATCTAGAGGTCAAAATATTTATTTGGGATGATGAAAAGATATGTTATTTGGAGGATGGTATTTCTCATCACTGTTCTTATTTGGTGATGGCCGAGGTCCGATTCCACTCGATGAAGTATAATACGTTGATGGTAAGTTTATGAAACTATATTCACACATTTTTATGTTGCTTAATCACTTTTGGTGGGATACGAAGATTAGTTTTCCATTATTCATTTATATATATCTCTAAGTTTCTATAAGGGATTTATAAGAAGAGAAATATTTTTCCCCTATTCATCAAGGACTTATTTAACTTCTTGTGAAAGTGGGTACACCAGAACTAGAAACTAGGGTTCTAAGCTCCATTTTGAGATATGATTGGGAATATTTTCTCAGGCTGACTGAAAAGATAAGACTTATGAAGATAAAGGAAAATTCCCAGAAGGATTTAGATACCGCTACTAATCTTCAATAGTTGGCTGGTCAGGAATTGGATGTGGGTAATTCATAGGTTTTCAAGGAGGAAAAACATTATTAAATTTTTGGCTACCAAAATTGAAGTGTTAGAGGACAAGGTGGAACAAATTGAGGCTGAAAACTAGAATTTAATTATAAATACACAAAGAACTAATGTTGAGTTTGTGGTTCAAGGACAAAGGCTTGAAGTTATGCAAGGGGAAGCATATTTGGACAAAGGGAAAAGGATGAAGCTAATGATTAGTAGTTTTGAGGACAAACACTCTTCTAACATTCACTTGAAGGAGGGTCCTAACATGAGAACAAGGGGAAAATCTTTCTAAGGCACCTTTACACTAATTTTTTTCTAACTTCCCGTTGGTTTTGGTCTTTTGATGAAATGTTCTAAATCCTAGTGCTTGTATGTATTTAAATCTTTGTTTGATATTTGTTATTCAATTTATTTTTGACTCAATATTTATGTTGGTTATGTTTTTTTCTTTTTGTGAGATTCATTGTAATATCTTTTGTACTTAGTGTTGGAGCCTTCTCCAAGCATTATCCATCAAAATAAAAGAAACCTTGTGTTCTGACGAAAATCACTCAAGTGACCAACTGGTGTAGGTGTCTTATTCAGCTAGAACTTGATAGAAAGAGCTAAAAAACTGTAGAATGTAACTATATTACCTCATTCCATTTGAATGATAATAGAATAGATGAAGACATAATAAGGTTATTGGGAAGGAAACTAGTGTTTGTACTAGTTTATGCATGTTTCTTGAATTTTTGGATGTGTATTTAGTAGTCTTTAACCTCATAAGTGATAATAGAAGTTTTTATCAATTTTTAACAAGGATATTTTTGTTTAATGTGATGTTTCTTATTAAAATACATTGGTTTTTGTCTATTTGCGGGGTTTCTTAGTCCATGTTGACGTTTAACATCAAGATGAGTGAATATGCATGATCATATATTGAAACTTGTTTGAAAATGGGTTTTGATATTGGTGAGAGTTTTAGATTTCTGGAGAATTAGTTTTTGAGTGCCTTTAAATGTTTGATTGAGCCTTAGTATTTTAGTACTATGTTGAAGATATTGTAATGAGTTTGTTTGTTAGTATACATATAGACTTTTCAAATGCTAAGAGCTAGTATGGAATGAATGACAGAGAGTGAATGATTGGAATTTTTTTTGAAGGATTTCCTATATCCTTTTAATTATTTCAAGACTTCATAGTCTAAGAAAGGTTAATAATTATTTAAATTTCCTTAAGAAGATTTGAGAAACCCTATAACTCAAGAAAATGTAGTAGTATTTATAACCAAATACGAGGATCAAAGTTGTATTTGGAGCTACTTGTAAGATAAATATGAAGAGATTGTTATTACAGTCCTAGGGATTAAATTTTAGTATTCTAATCAAAAAATTTCTCAAATTATTTAATTTTTTTCTTACTTGAGTTTGTAGGAGCACCCAGTTAGGTTTTCATGATGGTTTGAAGTTTAAGAGTGACAATGGTGGATTTAAGACTTAAAAGGTTTATAAGACAATCTAAATACATTAATTTTAAGGAATTTTGAGTTTTTAAGAGGTTTATATGGATAATTTTTACACGCTTCTTTACCGTATGCAAACAAAGGTTGTGTCATTTTTGGAGGTCTAATGGTAAGGGAAAACCAAGAGTTAGGAAAGGATTTTGTGAAGGAAGGTCATATATGTTTTTGCATGAAAATATAATACTACAATTGGTATCATAAAAATTTAATAGTGGATTTACTGAAGGGATAAATCAAAAGATAGAAGATTAAACTATTGTAGATGGGGATAGAACAAACTAGACTAGTAGAGAGGGACTTACACTAACAAGTGTACTTTATCAAGGAAGTGGATAACTAAATTTGGTACATGTCCCTTATGATGTAAAGGGATCTTGAAGGTGACTTGAGTTTTCATGAATGACTTATACATCATGGCAAACCTTTAATTTACAAAAGGACTTTCTACTTGAGCATTGCAATGGGGAGATTTTGTAAAGGTTGGTGGATTTGGAAATTTCAAAGGTTTGTGATAAATCTGATGAATAGCATAATTTTTTAGGATATTAAAGGAATGGGGAAGGATTTGATCAATATAAATAAGGAATAAAACAAAAAAAATAAAAAATAATATATTTATACTTGAGAAGATGGATCTAATAAGGCATTCCGAGAAATTGAGGGAAAAAGAGTTGTGGATACTATTGGGGAATGAATTATCACGGAGAAGATGTAAAATGGGAAAATTAGAGAACAAGATAAAATGTAAGAGGATTAAAATTTTACTTTCAATCTTGAATAAACTAAGTTATTGCATATTAGAGTCTAGTTACTTTGAGGTAGTTCAAGGAAGTAATCAAGTATGATATGATTACTTGTATCTATTGTGGTCAATAATCATTTCAGTTTATGTTGTTGCATGTATTTAAGTAAGATAAATAGAATAATCCCATTACATGATTGTCTTAAAGTTTAAAATCTCAGTTTGTGTTAAATTAATCTTAAAGATTGGTTGGATTATGTTATGAAGGGGCGAGTTGAGCTTTTTTATAACTAAGTGAGTCTTGAATTCATGAAACATCTTATAGTCTACATCTATTACGTCTAGATTAAATGCATAAATTTTGAAGGTTTTAAGAATCCCATATTATCTATTAAGAATATAAACTATGTTTGGTAGTGGTTTAATGCATCATACTATTGTAAATATACACTTGCTTGTAGATGACTCTTTAGAGAAAAAAATTTCAATGATGTGGGGAACTACATAGTGGTTAAAACATTTAATATAGATTCTAAGTCAGAAGACACATACTTTTTAGATGTTTTGTGGCCTTTGTTGCCACCATTGAAGGATGTAGAAGATGTTTGGGATTTAATTAGATAAAAACACAATCATAGGAAGATTTTTGGAGGTTCACTATGATTTCTATTTTTCATTTAGAATCCCATCTTCATGAATAATGCTACATATAAATTCAAAATATTCTTCAAATGTTTTAGTATAATTCTACCTTTAGTAAAGGAATTTAGATTTATCTCATAGCTATATTTAAATTCTAAATTATATCTTGGATGGTTTTATAGTTAATTTTAAATTAATTTCATATCCATATTTAAATATGAAAATATATATGCCATGTTTTTACAGCTTAATCTGATATCTAAATTTAAATATTAAAATATATCTTCAATGATTTTACTATTATTTTCATTCGCATACACTAGATCATCACCCTCTCTAAATTTATTCATAACATCTTCATAAATTCTCTCGCCTATGTTGAGGTTCAATCTCACCATAGTAAATGAATTTAATATGATGTCTAAAATTAAATATGAAACTATAGTTGCAAATGGTTTAATAGTTAATTCCATTATCTTACACTGGATAATCACCCTCTACTAATTTATTCATAACATCTTCATAAATTATTTAGTTGCACTAAGGTTCAATCACATCATAGTAATTGAAGTTAATTTGATATCTAAGTTTAAGTATGAAAATATATAGGGAATGGTTTTAAAATTAATTAAAACCTCCTAAACTGGATCGTTTCCCTCTATTAGTTTCTTCATAACATCTTTGGTAATTCTCCTATTTCCCGAGGTTCAATGACATCATAGTAAATAAACTTAAAAGTGTCTCACATCTTGTGAATGTCATTATCATAGCATCCACTAGGACAAAGGCATTTTGAATATTCATATCTACATAGTTTAATCTAAAATAAATCTTAAAATTGATAAGATCGTTACTCCAAAGAAAAATTAAGTGTATTGGCCTCTAGCCCATATTAAACAAAACATATTTTTGTTTTATACGGGCTAGCACCGCTAGGAATTACTTCTCATATCAATTTCAGATTCCATGAAATAATTAAATGATTTTTGTAGATTCATTAATTTAATTCAATATCGATATATTGGAATTTGGAAGGAGGATTAATAGATTGTAATGTTGCATTTTCTAGATTCCAATATTTATATTTTCGGATTCCAATTTATGTGATTTTGGAGTATAGTAAATTTCAATATATGTGATTTTGGATTCCAATGTATGTGATTTTATATTCCAATAAATGTGGTATTAGAATCCAATATGTCTGATTTTAGAGTGTAGATAATTCTAATATTTAACAATTTTGAATCCAAAACGAGTAATATTTGATTCCAATATCTCGCTATATTTTTTTATCTTCTTAGAGTAGAATAAGTACAAATTTAGTGAAATAAAAGTTTTAATCCTATGATACCATACCTATGAGTATCCTAATATCTATGAGTTGTACATGATTTTTCATCTAGATCTCATGAAAACACATGTAGATAGTCCATAATCCTAGAGGAAACCATAAATTAAGAAACTATATTTAAAATTCTTTTATTAAAGTATTAAATGTGACAAACACTTGGAGCATATGAGGTATGATAAAATAAATAAATCATATTTTACAAGTAACCATACATATTAAAACAAATTAAATTCATGTCAAATATTTTTAAACCAACTATTGTAGTTGAAATGAGAAAAAAATAGTTAAGCCAACTATTTAAATTTATTGTTTTATATAAATAGACAATTTTAAGTTTCGAAAAGTATCCAAAAGTGTATATTTGATAGAGTAAATTTATTTCCATATTTTTATGTATCCCGAAATAACTTCTATGCACTATTGATAAATATTGATAGCTAGTATGTGGAAAGAATTTGAATTTTTCATTAGTGCCTAGAAAACATTTCATCCCTAATCTCAAATTGATCACGTCACAAATAAATTTTATATCATTTCCATGTATTTACACACCTTTCATGATTGGAAGACATCAAAAATTAGATAAATAATTCATATTTCTATTATTTTGTTAATTGTAAATCATGTAATCATAACATTTAATTCATTAAACGAATTGAAAATATGGTGTTTAATGATGTTATTATATAGTCTTATTTTTATCTAAGCTATAATATTTGTATATGACATTGTATCATATAAAATAATGAAAAAATTAATAATATTAAAATTAACATAAGAAGTGCCACATAACTAATTACAAAAAAATCATTGTTTCTCCTTAACAAAGGTAATTTATACATATATCTAAGACTCCTTAAAAGATACTCGAAAATCTTAATAAATGAAACCCCTTTTAGTTTCTTCCAATGCAAAAAGTGTATGCATGTGATTTTTTATTAAATAATCATGATCCTAAGGCATATTATGATTATCATCAATTTGCTTCACATGAAACTAACTCATGTTTCAAATCGTGCCATAAAATTCAAGAACTTACTAACAAAACCCTCCAAATTTATGATACACCTACTGAAGTTGTTGTATGAAAACATAATTCCTTAATATGTGACATATTCTTTCCCTAATAATCACACCCATAAACTTAAAAACAATGAGGTACACATGACTTATCATAAAATCCCTTATAGGACCTACATTTTTTATTCATACCCAAAATGAAGTGACATATGCATGTTATAAAATACATGATAAAAATGACCTATGATTACATTTGATGAACGTAAAATACTAGAAAATATTGAGTCTAATAGTGATCCTTTATTTATATGTTTTTGATTGATTAACCCATGATATAAAGTGTTATGGTTAACAATCTATCAAGTGAAAATGTATACACAATGGAATTTCTCGCTAACATTGGATACACTTCTAAAATTTATATAGTATAAAATCCATAGTAAAATGATTGTAATAATAACATCAAAAATATGTTAAGGTAGTTTTATTACAATTACAATAAAGGACCAAGTGATTCATTACATGAATTCTAGTTTTTCTTCCAAATAATGTATTTGACATGTTACATGGATACTCATGGATCAAAAGATGGTGGTTGCTACCTCTATCTAAAATATATGATTGAATTAAATATAATAATCAAGGTAGTTACCATATAAAATGTCTATTTTGAGTATCTTATGTGACCTATGATATACCTTATTTTTCATCCAAAAATCAATAGTGCAACATGTATAATTCCAAACCCCTCAACTCATCTAGGTATAACCTCAAAGATAATTAATTATTCTTTTCCAATGAAAAATCATTGAGTTACCATTAAATAAATGGCCCTATAAATTTTAACTTACATTAGAATGTTCCCACAATACCTACTCATACAAACCCTATGATATTCTTATAATAACTTTGTGATCATATTCTAATTAGAACATTGATGTATTATCCTTACATAGTGAATTCCATCGGTCGATATGGATATTAAGTATTCATTAAATATATATGATCATTCTCCTATTCTAAACTATTTCACACCATATGAAATTATGACAGCTTCAGCATCTATACTCCTTTCAACATGTGATATTTACATTGATTGGTACATGACCTTTACATGAGTATCCAATGACATGATCATAGGTAAGTATTCCTAATATACTTATCATGCTAACTTAATTTCAATGACATGATGTGATTGATGACAGGAGCGGGCTATTCCCACATGTGATTTTCCACAGGCTCAGGTCAGCAGACACGGAGCCGTTCATGGGAAAAGAAATGGCTCTCATTTCCAATCTTGTGTGGATTACAATAGTAAGAAGCGGACGGTCTCAAAGACTCACAAGAATTTGGGAATTTGTTGCAATCGCCAAGCATAGAGAAGATTGGGGGACCTCCCCGCCAAATTGAGCCATGTGTGGATCCGGACCGGAAGGAAAATTTTGAGCTATGGAGCATTCTTAGCAAGGGTGGCATCACCAACTTCATGGAGAAGGTTCAGGGGCATGATCAAAGCATTTCTGTGTGTTTTGCAAAGGAATGGAAGGAGCGGACTCTTGATTATGGGGGCATAAGATCTTGGTCAATGAAGAACTTATTGCTGAAGTAACCACCTTAGTTTAGAGGGCTATTGTTTCTTTAACAAAAGGGTTGACAGAGATGTCAAGAGAGGATATTTTTGAAAGGATCTAAGAAGCTAATATATGTTACATCGTGCCTTCTTATTAGATCGATTCCTCCACCCTATGATGAGGTTACTCGTATGATGATTCGGTTCATCTCCTTGGAAGGTAGGTTTGTCACTGTTCCTGCTAAACATCTTATCTTTCTTAACCACTTCCGTAGGAATCACTTGGTTTGTTTTCCCCATTACTTGCTGAAATCTCTTGAACGCTCCATTTTGGAGTTTCAGAAGCATACCCGGTGGTTCCCTTACACCAAGGGCTTATTTTGTTGCTTCATAAATGTTGTCTTCTTAAGTACCCTGGTCTCCCTTCCTCTCCTAGCTCGGATCCCCCTCTGCCGGCTCTCGCCGCCAGCCTGCTTCTCCATCCGCCCCGCCACCCCAGTAGTCACCCCCTACCGACTATCCAAGCTTCTCCTTCCATTCCCCCTACTGTTGCTCCCGCCACCCACCTCGCCTCTACCTCTAAAAGACCGGTTACCAGGGCCTCTAGAAAGCTTAACCTTGAGACTCTTGCTGTGGAGAAGGGGCCTCATGAAATAGAAATTGCACATGACCTTCTGAATATTAGCAAGTGCAATCCCTAGATGTGCATATGGAAATTTCTTCAAAAAGGTTGGATGCCTTAGAGGCTGATATGAAACTGTTGAAGGATGAGGTTAAGAACTTGGCTAAATAGAAAGGCAAGAGAAAAAAGGAGGAGGAGGGGGATTTTGATAGCAGCCAGATTGGTGATATCTACAAGAAGTTGACCTCCTTAGACTTCCGTTTAGGGAAGGAAAAAACTCGACATGATTACAACATGGCCATCTTTAGGGCAATTAAGGAGTTCATTGAGCAACATGTCAAAAGTGTCTCCAACCTCAACAAGTGTTCGGCTACACTTTGGGGTAACGAAAAGGAAAGCAAAAGGACCATTGAGCAGCTGGATAATACTGATGTTGCCCACATGACAACTTTGGGTATGTTCCACTCCTGGAAGAATGTCAAGACCAGCATTGAAAAAGCTGCCAAGAAGTAGGTGGTTGCTTTTGCTATTCTTGTATGTTTTTATGCTATTTTTTTGCGGTCTCTCTACTGCTCTTTTGCAGTAATTTTGTTGTTTTGTCTCGTTTGGGTAGGTTTTTTTGGGCTACTTCGAGCTTCATTATAAAACTTGGATTTTGATCCTTTTCTCTCTGTTCACATTCCTATTCTCGCTCCTAGGCATATTTTGTTCTCAAGGGTGTAGTCCCTTTGAAAAAACTATTTGCTAATAGTAAAAATAAAAACTCAATTTCATATATTAATGTACATATATTTTAATTTTACATAACCTCTTAGTGTATATAGATTCTCAATTGCTTCTTTAAATGCTCACAAGTTCACCCTCCTATGAATTGACCATTTTTATTGCTCTGGGATTTGACATGATTTTTTTGTTTCACTATCCTTTTCCCAATTATTTTTATTTCATCCTATAAACCCACTCCATCTATCCAATGATGATGTATTATAATCAAATTTTACAACAATGTGACGTAAAATACATACTTTGAGGCCTTGTATACCTTATTTCATCATATAATTTTCCAACCTATCCATATTGATTATTCTACGATTACATTTGTCAAAGTACACATTAAGCTTACATCAGAATATATTTAATATACATACACACATTATGAAAATTACATGCAAATTGAATATTTTCCACTAAGGGTGTGCTCATGTGATGAGTTTTTACAAAAATTCCTTGTAGATAATACTTTTATATTCACAAATATATTCATATTGCGGAATATCACTTGATGTCATTCTCCTAATACTTCTTATGTATCAATCCTTGATGGATAATATGATTTTATAGATGTTATTGGTTATAAAAGACCGAATTATCTCCTCTATTTTCACAATCATTTTCCCTTTGGAATTACTTAATTAAATGATTTTTTTGGTTACAATGTTTTAAGTAAGACCACAAACATTCAAAGATTCCAACAATATAAAAAGCAATGTTCCTAAAATTTAAATCCAAGACCTACACGTGGCTACATTTATTGGTATATGAAATCATATTTTTTATTTATCATGATATTATAATTTACATATATGTTATTATACATGAAATTATTTTAATGAGTAATCTATAAATTTTCAAATATATACATACTTCATAATGTTACATTAGCTAATACTTCGGCCAAATTTTTCTACATTGGGGACATGCATAATTTGGGTACATCTTGTAGGAAATTTTTTGTTATTTATTTCCAATCTATTTCATTTATGGTGGAGATCAAATTATTATAGTTATAAATGTATTTCTCTTGCTTATGTGTTTCAAATATACATTGTTTTAGATATAATAATGTGTCCTTACTTGATAATGAAATTATTTTACCATGTGATAATTTTATTTCTCCATTAATATTGATTATAAACTATGAAATTTATGAGTATTAATTATTGTTACATTATTATTGTGTGATCTGCACTTCTTTATTGATTGTGTACTTGTTATGTACTAACTACATTGTCAACAAACCATGTTTTTCTAGCTATATTGTCAAGTGTTGTCAAGCCCCATGAAAAGGTGGATTGTATAATGTATCATCATGTAATATTTATATGTTTTCAAAGGTCCTCTTGTTGTGACATGTTTTGGTTATAACATAATAATGTGTCCCACGTTTTTAGAAATTTTTGAGTATAGTTATTTTATCAAGTGTTGAATACTATAGTATAAATGCAAGGCTTACACATATGATCATTAAATTAAATAAATGAGTTGTAATACTTATATTAATTGATTAGATGAGTTAAAAATGATTTATATCACATGATTAGTCAATATATATCTCCATGATATAATGATATCAAGATTTAATTAAATTTGACTAATGTAGCCTACTCGAACTAAACTAGATAGATCACACTAGTGAACTAAAATCCTAAGTAAAATAAATCTATAGAGAAATAAGAGTAAAAAAATAGTTACAAACACTTGAGGAGGTGCATTAATATCCACATAATTAGATATCAAAATTTAAATTTGTATTCTAAATTTCTAGCTTTATCATTACCCCGAATAGTTTTAAATTATTTCTAGTCATATGGAGAGGAACTATTTGTATGCCTCTAATTTTTTTAATTCAAAGTGCCCTTGTAAAAACATCTTCACATTGCTCTACTATCAAGGAAAAATAGAGTTAGATGTGGTGATCTTAGTTTTTCTCATGGATGAAGTGTACTTTCACCTCAATGTTCTTTAGAATTTACTGAAATATTGTATTACAAAAAATATTGATAACAACATCATCATCACATTACATGATTGTAGGTTAGTCTATTATAAATCCTAAACCTTATAGAATAAAACATAATCATACCACTTAACTAAAAAAACATTTTTAAGCACGATAATAATATTCTTTCAAGATCTTGATCCATCAATTTATTTCTTTCTCCCCATAGAAATAATCCACATTCCAATTAAAATAACACTATTAAATGGTATATCCTATCATTTATAATCCAAATGATCTTAATTAGCATATCCTTATAAAACATTATTGTTTCTCTTGTATTCTACATCAAATTTTATGGTACTCGTAGATATATTTGAGATTGTAATTTTATCTTTTTAGTGACTTTGTTTTATAAACTGCTATCAAAGTGAGGTCCAAGACTAGGAGGATCACTAGATAAACAAATGCATAGTTCAGAAAGATTCAAGAAATTACACTAAGAAATCTCTTAAGTGAAAAACCAACACAAAATATTGATACAATATTATTGTGTTATAATAACTCTAGTGACCACATGAATAACTCATAATAGAGTTATACATATATGAGAGTGAGTGTGGAACCAAACCTATAATAGTGGACAACAAACTAAGAATAGGAATGAGATTTACATTCCTATAATATCTGGTCACATAGTCAGTCATTCAAGTCTAATTCATATGACACACTAACCTAATAATGATAGTTAAAAAATCCCATGATACATGAAGCCTATGTATAATGCATGCCACATAAACAAGATTACACATGAGAGTATGGATACTACATATATTTAGGAATAATCCTAATAAAATAATCAAAGGAAAATAATATCATATACGAACAACCCCTTAAGTGTAGCTCATTTGGGTAGAAGAAATGGGTCATAATAATAAGGCATGATGATGTGGCCAAATAAAAATGATCTCTCATAAAGCGGATAGAAAGACAAAACCCAAAGGATAAATACAATCTAAAAGAGAGGAAAGATAAATGTATAGAATATCTCCCTCGGTAGAAAACCTTGTAAGAGAACATAAAGAAGCCCCACAAAAATATAGAGAAAAGTAAGTATAGAAGACTAGCTAGCCCTCAAAATATGAAGCCTCGTGAACTCCTAAAAGTTACAGAATCCTACTATTAGTAATCAAATAAATGAATACTAAATCCCAATCTAGAATGTTACATTTTAAATTAAAATACTGATGATCATAAGACGAGGTGTTGAAGAATGCCTTGAGACGTTACTTCACAATTGGAGAAGAGAATACATATAGAGTAGAAGATGGAGGGCTGTCGATAGATTTCTCAATTAGTGCAATAGATAATATATCAAGAGATGTATAAACAATTCTATCTATATCTACAAGGGATATTCCACAGTCATATTTGTATTGTATAGTAAGTAGAGATCCCAAGGAAGTGTATCTTGTAGAAATAAATCATACTACTCTTGAGAATCATTGGAAGCTTTTGGACAAGAAAAGCTAAACTTTGAACTACCTAAGCTCACAAAGGAAACAATATGAACTTTTAAGCAATGGGTATGAGAAGTGATAGGTAAAATCTATATATTGAATTTAGCATTATATTTTATTTACCATAGGTAATTACTTATTACTAAGATATTATGTAATTTTTGTTACTTTGGAAAATAGTGGTTGATTATATTATTATGTTATATTATAACAATATTTTTCATGTTGTATTCACATATACATTTTTGGTCCATTTTTACACGTGTGTAACATTTTGTTTTATACTTATGTGTTCAATAACTATAAGTATCATGCAGCTACCATTGCTTTCTAGCTTTTTTTTTGTAATCAATATAATTATAAAATTTACCTCAATGATTCCCGTAACATTTGGTATCGAAGTCTAGTTGGATCCTAAAAATCAAGTAAAATTTAGTAGTAAGGTTATAGAAGAGTGTGTAAGATTTTGGAGAAGATTATTTCCCTCTTGAGAGCCTGTTCTTCCTTCAATACCTTCCTAGACCTACCCCCGCATCCCCACAATTTGTTGTTTCCAAATCTAGGAAGTTTACATATTTTTTCTATGCACTTGGAAATGAGGGATCCCTAAGAACCGCATCATGCACCAAGGTTCTCTATACGAAAAAAATGGTTCATTGAAAATGATTTGTTTTTCTCTAAAATAGGGTTTTTTCCACTAAATTTAGTGGCCATCTTATTTATAACTAACTATATATGCTCTTGCAAAGTTAGTAGAATGAGTAGTAGAATTTGGCAAGATAAAAGAAAAGTTGAGGTGATATAGGATAAGTTGCATTTGTGGGTTGATCATCGAGATCCTATTGCATTGGAGATTTAGTGTTATTAATCCCAAAAACATCACAATGCCAACTCACAAATAAGATGAGCCATCAACCTTATATTCCTTATTTGAGCCCTTAGTAAATCCATCAAGACCATCTATATTAGTTGAGTTATATCCACTGATACATTTCCATACCAACCCGCACTCCTTTTCTTACGAGTTACATCAACAAGATTTCGCAGCTGAGTTATTGCATCCTTGTGATGAGTTCAATGGCATATTGGGCGAAGCCAAAGCATCGAGCCCACACATCATGTTGATTAGGTAGAGAAATACCATTGTTTTGAGCCATGAAAATGAATGCATTAAACCATGGAGAAATAAAAACTTCACATCGATTGAGCCAATATAGTTCATTACCAACTTTGGATCGACACTTGTATCATGTCGAGCCCTAAAATGGGTTGAGTGACACCGCATCACCAATTTTGACTGTTGGTATCATGTGGGAAACCCTAACAACACTACTTGAGATCCTGATCCATTGAGCCCACACACCATCTCCTATGCCATCCATCAAACTATGATCCAAAAGTGGTGCAACACAAATCATATTAAAAGGAAACTAAGGATTTAAGAACAAGGATCTCTTTCTCGGGCTGACTTAGCACTAATTCAACTCACCCACCAAGTTGAGCCAATATTCCAACTAATCTGCGCCAAGTTAGAAAGCCAACTTGACCCTCTAAGAGAGGTAAGGGAAGTTTTTTAGCATTGGGGATTTTTTATTCTTACCAAATTTAGAGGTTAAAATATCTACTAAACTAATTAGTTGTACCAAACCCTCCCAAAATTAGTGAAAAACCCATTTTTAGGGAATTTATTTTCACTTAAATTACTTAAAATTTGATTTTGGGAAAAATTCCTAAAGGAGGGATACCCAAAAGGGTCATTTGAACTAAATTTTACATTTTAAGCCGTTTTTCTCCTTGGAAGCTATAAGGTCCCCGCACAACAATTTTTTACATGTCATACAATTTTTGACATAAGAGGATGTAATATTATTTTTAAGTGTATTATTGTATTTTTGTGTTAATGTTCCTTCTTCTTGGGAAAATTCTAACCACCCACTATGAAAAAATGCTACAAAATTCTTCTTTCTTGACTCACAATCAGTAAGGACTTTATTTTACAAAACCAACAAGCAAGGGTGTGTTGGGAAAAGTCTAACCACCTATTGGAATCCAAATTGATTCTCCTTGCAAGAAGAGAAAGATCAAATATTTAGCAAGACATTGAGAAATAGAAAGATCGTATTATGAGTCGTTTTGTAGCCGGGAGGGGATTCATCTTACTCTTTGTCACTTAGGCATCGGAGAAATGGATAGCACCTTCATTAAGGATTTGATCTATCCTCACTGCTTTAGGTCGTGCCTTTTGACCAGGGTGAGAGGACACATTTTATAACCTATTTCGGTGAAGGAGAATGAAGATATCCTTCTTTGCACAAATTTGAAAGGAGACCCTGAGAAAATATGATCAATGCACCACAATTTAACTCTCATGAGTTGTCACTTCTAAATAATGGTGATATTTTCTAAACAAGGCTATAGGTTACTAAAGACATTATGGGATCATGATTGCTTCTACATATTTTGGCAGTAGAATTTATACGTTTGTGGACATATAGGGAAAATAGGGGTAGTTCAAGTGGGATTCATTGTTTCGACAAATGTTGGTGGTAGATTAAGTATGATAAAATTGATTATGCTAGATCTTTGAGAACCTTCACGACATTTAGAAAACTAAATGATAGAATGCTTCAAAATAGCTAAAATATTCCTTCAACCAAAAGGTGTGCATCAATAGAGGCCCAAATTTGTACGCTTTCACATAATATCCAAGAATTTAAGAATAATGCTCGATCTAAAGTCTCAATTAAACATTAAGAGACCCCTGGTTCCTCATGCCTAAGATACACTCAAAGGCTTATAGACAATCTTTATCAACAAATGACAGTAAAGTGATTTTAAATTGTTTATCTCATTACAGGATGAAGGCTCTTCTCGTAATGAAATTACAAATGCCACTAAACTATCACAGGGATGAGATCCTATGTGATTTAGAGGGATTTTAACATAATATTGTAATAGGAACAAGAAAAACTACTTGTAGACATTCTGAAATAAAGCAGACACAAATTTTCCCAAGATTGACACAGATTAATTTGAAGTTGATTAGATTCATCAGTAGGGAAAAGTTTCTTTGAACAATATCAGATATTTTCAATGGTTGTACACTCACAACCAAATTGACGTGATTGAAATATAAAACATAGGAAATTAACAGGTTTCTCATATTGGTCTCTCAAGAAGATGGGATTTGAAAAATTTCTCATAAAAATTAACCCTTGACCCTTTGCAAGAGTATTCTCATTGCATTTATACATTTCATTTGCTCACTCATCCCAAATTTTCCCCCCCAAAAATAAGAATATTCAAGGAACCTTTTCTTGTTACCAATTTGTCTCATAAAGTGACGTTTAACAAATTTACACCCGTAACTTCCAGGTGGAAAAATCATGAACTGATCACATTTCTCAGACCCTCAACTAATGACTAGGATGCCATGCCACAAATTTTTGACAGTCCTTCTAATCATTATTTTTATTTTTTCATGTGAGAAATCCCCATTTTAATCATTTTCTGGTGGCTCTATATAGTTGGATTTGATAGGAAATCCTTTTCACCCTCGAGGCAACACCTTTTTCATCCTTTGCACCTGCAACCTTCATCATTTCATCCTTTTCCCATTCTTTCCTCTACAACTCTGCCCTACATCCAGCTTCTCTAGTAATTCATGTTTTTGCAAGTGCCCGAGAAATTCCAACTTCAAAATATCAACCTTAACAATCCTTGGACTCATAATTTAAGCTCTTAAATCCATTCAATTGTACTTTCCAAATGAAAACGATAATGATTTTCATCAAAAATGATGAAAAAAATGCATATTTTCATCTCCGGAGTCTTTGAGGAGAAAAATTGGTAAAATCAAATGTAATGAATAGAAACCATTGATTCTTCCCTTTTCAACTTTATATTAGAGCCGTCCATGTGTTTATTTGGTGCAACAACAAAGGTGAAGGAAAAGGCAAGTTTCCAAACAAGCGTGGGCCTTCCACGTGCCTTGAACCCAAGAAAATTTCATTTTGGCATTTTAAAAGTCTCAAGATAAAAGGAGTCGCGAAGCCTCGACGTGTCTCTTTGGTGCACCTTTCACATGGTGCCCAAAAGTGGAGACCCCAAACAAGTGCGAGCTCACCATGTGTCTCGGTCTCATAGAGTTTTTGAAAAATTTGAAGGACCAAGTGGAAGGAACCATGTGTCTAGGGTCTGAGAAAGTTTCGTCGACCATTGAAAAGTCCAAGCAAGGGTAGAGTGAGCGGAAACCTCCAAGTTTCCTCCGGCACTTCTTTAAAAGTAAAGTATAGGGAAATTCCCAAACAAGTTTGGGCCCTCAACATGTCCCGTGCCTTAGAAACTTTGTTGAAAATTTTAAGTATAGAGAAGACCTAACGGAAGCCTCCACATGTCTCCCTAGCATAACTTTGAGATGGTGACCAAAAGCGGAGACCCTAAACAACCATGGGCTCACCACGTGTCTCCTTGGTGGAATTTATAAGGTAGGACCCAGAGGTGGATCATCAAATGAGTGTTGGCCCTCCATGTGTCCATGGTCTGACAAAGCTACACCGGCCACATGAAAAAATGTCTAAGTATGGGTAAGGCATCGAAAACCTCCAAGTGTCCTCCTAGCACTTCTTCAAAAGTAAAGTACAGGGAAGTTCCCAAATAAGCGCAGGCCCTCCATGTGTCCTAGACCTTAGAAAGTTGCTTGAAAATTTTAAGTATAGGGAGGAGCCAAAGTGGAAGCCTCCACGTGTCTCCCGGCATAACTCCAAAGGTTAAACCAAGAGGTGAATTTTCAGATGAACGAAGGCCCTCCACTTGGACAATACTTGAGTTGAAGCGGGCCTTAGAGTTTCAAAGTTCCCCACCAAGCCACATTTAATCAGAAATGGCCATGTTTCCACATATATTGGGACAAAATTGACAGGAAAATAAACCATGATCATGGAAAAAAAAGAAGGGAAAATCCCAAGTTTATGTCAAGGTTACAAATTACTTCACATGGAAAGAGGAACAAAAAACAAATATTGGACTTAAAGTGATCCTCAACCAAAGGAAAGGACTAATCATGACAACCAAATTAAGGATAGAGCTTTCACGCATCAATACGGGAGACATAAAATACGACAGAGCCCACAGTTTGAATAATTTCAAGAACAAACAGGGGTGAGATCAAATTGAGCACCAACATCAGCTCCGACTCGGGATGGGCACTACCTACAAGTGTCACAACAAAAATAATAGACCAAGTGTAAAAATAAACCATTAGGAAATGGATTCATGAGCCAACCCTCTAGGAACAAACCGAGAAACCTAAAAAAATGCCGCCAAGAGCCAAGATGAACCAAAAAGAAAAACATGAAAGAAGAAAGAAACCAAAAGACTATACACTATACAATGGTGCATACATTGATTTTGAGAAATCAATCAAGGAAATTTTTCAAATGATTTCCATTAATGAAAAATTCAAGCAATCGCCCATCTAGGTATTTTAAGGTGAAGGTATGCTCATCAATTCAAATGTCAATTGAATAAGGGCCTATCCACAATGCATCAAACTTTCCATGTTTGCCCTTATCCTCATGCCTATTATCCCATAATAGAACATTATCATCCACAAAGTGAAATCTCTTGGAGTCACTTTCTTATCAAACAACTTCTTCAATTTCTCTTTGAATTTTACATGCCTTTGATGGGATGCCCTTCTTTCTTCATCTAACTCAACAATCTGATTTATGTGAGCATCATAGGGACTAACCTCTTGATCTTCCAATTGTTGAAGAAATTGAAATGAAGACAATTGCATATGCAGGGGCAACAGAGCTTGAGTTCCATACACCAACTCAAATGGGCTTTTTCCAGTAGCTTGTTTAACAATGATTCAATCAGCCCAAACAAAAATTTCAACTACTCACCCCACTTCCTTTTGTTCAAATCCAAAGTTCTTCTAATTATCTTCAACAAATTTTTATTTTGGACTCTTCTTTTCCATTTCCTTGGGGATTATAATTGGAAGCATATGTCAAATTGATCCCATATTCATGGCACATAGCCAACAAAGGTTTAGCTCAAAACTCATGGCATTATCAACAAATATTTTGGTAGGTACCCCAAATCTATAAATCATGTAATTCACAATAAAATCCATGAAAATTTGGTGAGTTTCCTTCTTTGTGGGGATTTCCTCCACCCACTTGGTGAAGTAATATGTGGCCACTAGTATCCACTTATGGCCTGTACTTGAAGGATCAGAAATTTACCCAATGAAATCCATTCCCCATTTCCTAAATGGGGCTTAAATGATATAGGCTGCAAAGGAAGGGATTGTGAAGCTTTTAGTCTTCTAGAAAAGCGTTGGCAACTTTCACATTTTCTTACCAACAGAGTTGTATCTTTGAAAAGAGTTGGCCACCAATAACCATCCCTTAAGATTTTATGAGTTGTGACTCTTCTAACAAAATGTCCCCCACAAACTCCTCCATGGAGATCAACAATTATTTTAGGGGCTTCATATTCAGTAATGCATCTGAATAGAACTCCCTCGGGGTTCTTCCAAGTTAACCAAAAATTAGTAATGACATATTTTTAGGAAGCCAACTTAAGTTCTCTTTTCCTATTCTTGCTCTAATGTTCAATGCATTATAGATGTTTGAGATAAAACATGATGTCCTTGTACCATTCAGAATTTATCAGTTTTTCAAGGACATTCATCCTTTCTTCTTAAACTTCATTTATCTCAATTGTCTATAGATTGTTCTCTGTCATAAGTTTTTCAAGGCCCAAACATTTAACCAATTTTTTTGTTTTCATATCCATATCATACTCTTACAATTTTTTTACTCACAACATATTTTACTTGAAACCTCCATTTCTAATAGGATATCTTTCACCATGGTGTGGGGAACATAATAAATCACTTTGGAATGCAAAATATATGGATTGAAGACCTTTGTTGCATTTACCAAAGAAAATTTTTTCTTCTCCATGACAAGTATACTTTATCTCACTCCTTGTAATGCCTTACTTGAAAAGGCAATTGGTCTTCCAGCTCCTCATCATTCTTCTGCAACAACATAGATGCAATAGTACTTTATGAAGCAAAACAAAACATTTGGAAATCATTCTTATAATATGGAACTAATAAAACAAGGGCATTCTTTAATACTTCTTTGATCCCAACAAAATCTTGGACACTTGCTTCTTCCCATTTTATACTTTGGTCTTTCTTGACATGCTAGTTATTGGGATATTTAGTTAAAAAAACTTGGAGATAAATATCCTAATAAATTTAATCTACCCAAAAAGGATTGAATTCCCTTCTTGGTTCTTAGAATAGGGACCTTGTTGATGGATTATACCCTTTCGTGATCAATCATGGCCCCTTCTTTTAACATAATGTGTCCAAGTAGCTTCTCTTTCTCGAACTCCAAAATTACACTTCTTGGGATTTAGTGAAGTACCATACTCCTTGCATCTTAACATAATTTTTTCCAAGTGTTACAGGTGGTCAGTCCTTTTCTCGGAAAACAATCACATCATCTTGATATACAACAATGAAATCATTAATATAGCGAGAAAGCTACATCCATTGCTCTTCGAAAGTGGCTCTAGCATTCATTAGAAAAAAAAGGAATTATGACATATACATATGTTCCTCAAGGAGTGGTAAAGGAAGTATTGATTCACTTTGATTCATTCACAACTACTGGCTATATCAAGAAAAACCATCCAAGGTGGATAAAAATTCTGAACTAGTAACCAATTTTAACATATTGTCTTTATTTGGTAGAGGGTAGTTATCCTTCATTGATTCTCTATTCAAGTTTCTAAAGTCCACACAAAGCCTTATATCTCCATTCTTCTTTTTGACAGTACCAAGTTTACAATCCATGATGAGTAACTTGTGGGCTTTATGATTCCTCCATCCCTCAATTTTTTCAATTCTTCTTGCATCTTCAGGGAAAGGATTGGATTGATCAACCTTTGTTTTTTCCTAAATAGCTTGGCATAATATTTGAAGAGAATTTCATGCTGGATAAGATCCTCTCTTGATGCTTTCAGTTCATAATAAGACCATGCTAAGTAGTCCTGTTATTTCTTCAATAATTGGACATACGATTGCTTTTCTTCGTTGCTCAAATTTCTACCTAGCCCAATCTCATGTGGTTTATCCTTCGTGCCTAGGTCATGTTATTCAACATCCCTCAAGGCTAAAATGTGTCTCATTAACAATACAATCAACATTAACAAAGTTTACTTCAATTGCTACCAAACCTATGGGGATATTATTAGTCTTCAACTAAATGATGTCTTAGCCAAATAAAGTCTCTTTTCCATCATCCACACAAACCGTTGGCTCCAAATCTTTATGTTGATCGAAAAATTCTCCTTGGTTCTGTAAAAACCTTTACACCTGGGCATCATCTTCAAACACTTGCTAGTGTTTAACATTTTTAGGAACAAATGGCCTAGTCAATACCTCAATATTATACTCACAATAGGAAGATACAAGATACATTTTCAAATCTGAGCCCAATACATGACCAATTTTTCTGCTAGAGTATGTTACCTCCTATCATGATGTATTATGTTGAAGGAGTCAAACATCTCAATGAAATCCCAGACTGCATGCTTATACTACTTCATTCTCTGATTTTTTGTTGCATACAATTTTCTAACCTGCTTGACAATTAGCTCTGAATCTCCTTTAATAATGATGTCTCTAATACCATATTTCCATGCAATCCTTAAACCCAATAACAATGCTTCATATTTTGTAATATTATTAGTGCACTCAAAGTTGAGTTTAAAATTAACAAAAACCCTTCCTGGCCTGGAGATATCAGAATAATACCAACACCATTTCCAAATTTAGAGCAATCCCCATCAAACAAAAAAGTCCAAGGAGAACCTACTTGATTAAGAGACTTGCGTTGATCAATTTTGTGCTCTTTACCATCAACAAATCCAACAATGTTATCTACATCAGTGTCAATGTATAACACTTCATAGGAAGCATTATTCGGTTCCTCAATGAGATGTAGCATCTCCTTGTCACCATAAAACCTTACAAGGCTTCCCTCAATAGGTATAGTGGAAAAATAAATATCCATTTGCACACTACCACCAACACTAGCATCCCATCTTATTGATAACAACATTCCCTATTTGGCAGGACAACCAACAATAACAACATCTAGTTTTACGTTATTGCCTGGGAAGGTTACAAGTCACACTATCAAACCTTTGAAACATTCAACCACTGGCACCTTTCTGGAATCCATGGCAGTGCACTTCTCATAAGTTTTTTTCACTTTGATATCTAATTCATTCATTACTTCAAGAGGCATAACATTACATGATACTCTAGAATCAAACATATAGTTATGTAACAATATGTCCCTAATAATTAGAGTAGTGAAAAATGGATCTACATTCGGTTGGTACTCAACCAAGGATGTTGTCAAATATACTTTAGGTGGCTCACCTAGTTCTTCTAGCACTTGAGTTTTTTCCAATTATGTTATGGTAGGAGGAGTCTCAACATTGTTTGCATTTCTGCCTAAAGTATTTTTTTCTTATTTCAATCCCAAATAATCAAAGACCCTTTTCTTATGCTCAGGAATCCTAAACAGTTTGACACTTGCAAAAAAATCTTGATCTACTCAAGACATGGGAAATGTCATAAGGAACATATTTGGGAAAGGAATCATTTGGAGTAAAACTAACAAACCCATCGGCACAAAGAAAGGATTTTCACGGTCGAGCATGGACAAGGATACTAGTTCTATTTGGGGACTTGGGGATTTTTCCACATGTATCTTTCTTAGGATTTTATTTTGAGATATTGGTGAGAACTGGAGTTTTGGTTTGGCTTGAGGACTTTCTCCTTTGACAACTTTACTCATAGTTTTATATTCCTTTTCATGGCCAACTACAAAATTCATTAACAATGGCCTATCCTCCTCGAAAGGATTCCTCCATCATAATTTTTAATCATTAATGACCTTAAGTATTCAAAATCATTACTAGGAAATTCAAAATCTTGTACCATATCTATTTCAAAAGTATGAGAGGGAGGAAGGGGTAATACCTAGTGGATGCAATCCCATAAATCTGCAGTAGTTCTGGCACTAATTAATTCAGTTGAAGTTGCTCCTTTCCGTGAGCTTATAGAGCACCCCATCATGCACACATCATCATCAGTGTCATCATCAGCTTCATCAACTTATTTTCTTCATCACATGGGGCATGTGGCAAGAAACATCTATCACACCACTCAATTTCATTAGCTTCTTCCACAACAACTACTCTAGCAGTCAAAGGATTAGGCACCAATTTGTTTTCTTGGGGTTGGAGTTGTCTATTTCCTGATCCCACAAGTCCTTTTCCTCTGTCATCAGATATTTTATCACCCATAGGATGATTTGAAAATGTTTCTTGACTTTATTCTTTATTATTACCTTGGGAACCTTGTCTAATCCCCTTCTCTTCTCTAGCTAGTTTATAGGATATTTCCTTAACAACTCCAGCCAAAGTATTTACAACCTCAACTAGATCTACAACTTTAATTGACTGAGGCTTATATGGATTGATTAGCTTGATGCCTTCTCTGTTAGGAGGTTAACCAATTACGTTGATGTTATTTTCAATCTACAAAGCCTTGATGAAGGCCTGCCATAATGTTGTTGGGTTCTTATCCCTCAAATAATAGGCAGCCTTCTTATCAAAAGCATCAGAGTATTTTATTAAACAAGAAACATCACTTGGCATTAGGATCAAACTTATCCTATTAAGGGGCTTATTGAACCTTGTATTGAAGTCGTAAACAAACTCATTAGGATTATTTTTATATTTTGAAATTCGATAAAAGAAACCTAGGTTCTATTTTATCTCCATACTACAATCTAAAATCATTCTTCATTTATGTCCTTGAATCAATGGAGTTGTTTGGTAAAGATTTATACCAGTCCCATGCATCCTCCTCTAGATTATGAATAAAAAACTTTATGTACACATCCTCAAATTCAATATCAGAGTCTTCCAACATATTGAAAATAAGATTTAAGTGCTGATCACTAGTAATAGCATTATATCCTTTAAATTTATTAGCGATATGTTTCTAACATCTTTGGGCATAGCATTTGAATATCTAGCCATACCTCTAAAATATATAGGACCAAAAGTGTTCACAACAAATGAAGGTCTTGGTGGGGGTTGGACCATATTGTTTTGGGGAGGTGATCTTATAGGAGAAACAAAATGATGAGGAGTGAGGGGTCTGCAGGGGCACAAGAATGCTATTCACATAATGAATGTTCTCTAAAAACTCTGTTTCTTGGAAGATCCTATCACTTTGGACAAAATGAAACATAAATTTTTCAAATACAAAAGAAGGACCCTCACCAGTTGGAGAATTTAGATCTAAAAAAAGACTACTTAATTCAGAAGCACTTGAGGAAGTATGGAAATATTCAATGACATCATGATCAGTTTTCTCAATTGATAACTTTTTTCTTGATTTAAAATCTCAAATAACTTTCCAAATTCTTCTTCCTTCATAATTTGTCTTTCCCACTCTGAAACAACCTTATAAAGCAATGTCTTTAATGAAGAAATATATTCTTCCTTCTAGTTTTACAGATATTAGTGATAAATTTCAATTGACAGAGGCTAAGACACCGACATTTATCAAAAATAATTTAGCATAGAGTTCTACTAAGGATTTTCACCTTCGTTGTGTAAATGCTCTAAAATTGGTCTATCAAATTTCTATCAACAATAAATTCACGTAAATATTCACATATCTTAACTTCCTTTACCCATATTTAACATTGATGATGTAAACTTAGCATAAAGACCAATAGAAACTAGAAATATTACATGCAGAACTTGTAACTTTGCTTGATTCTTACAAATATTAACACAAGATGACATTTCAACAACGTATTTACACTTTAAAATTTGTAAGAAGAATTTACCAGGGTCTATATGCATTGTTGATGGTGTTCAAACTTTACACACAACTTCATATCCCCGACAACGGTGCCAATCTGGTGTTGGTATCCAAATTGATTCTCCCTTGCAAGAAGAGAAGAATAAAAGATTTAACAAGACATTGAGAGGTAGACAGATCATATTATGAGTTGTTTTGTAGCCAGGGAGGGGATTCATTTGAATCTTTGTCACTAGGGCATCGTAGAAATAAATAGTACCTTTATTAAGGATTTGATCTATCCTCACGGTTTTAGGTTGTGCCTTTCCACCAGGGTGAGAGGACCCCTTTTGTAACCTCTGTCGGTGAATGAGAATGAAGATATCCTTCTTTGCAAAAATTTGAAATGAGAGCCTCGAAAATATGATCAATGCACCACAATTTAACTCTCACAAGTAGCCATTTCTAAATAATGGTGTTATTTTCTAAATAAGACTAAAGGTTATTAAAGACATTATGGGATCATGATTTCTTCTACATATTTTGATAGTAGAATTTATACATTTGTTGACATAGAGAGAAAACAGGGTAGTTCGGGTGGGATTCATTGTTTTGAATAATTTTTGTGGGAGATTAAGAAGGATAAAATTGATTATGCCGATCTTTGAGAACCTTCAAACATTTAGAAAACTAAATGACATAATGCTTTAGAATAGCTAAAATTTTCCTTCAACTAGAAGGTGTGTATCAATGTAGGCCCAATTTTTTAAGATTTCACACAATCTCCAAGAATTTTACGTGAAGGCTCGAGCTAAAGACTCAATTAAACACTAAGAGACCCATGGTTCTTCATGTCTAAGATACACTCAAAGTATTACAAACAATCTTTATCAACAAATGAAAGTAAAGTGATTTTCAATTGTTTATATCATTACGAGGATAAAGGCTCTTCTTGTAATGAAATTTCAAATGCCACTAGGCTATCACAAGGATGAGATCCTGTGTGATTCATAGGGAATTTAACACAAGATTGCAATAGGAACAAGAAATACTACTTACAAACATTTTGAAATAAAGTAGACACGATTTTTCCCAAGATTGACACAGATTAATTTGAAGTTGATTAGATTCATCGGCGGGAAAGTTTCTTTGAATAGTCTCGAGCTTTTCGGTGTCTATACACTCACAACCAACTTGATGTGATTAAAATCTAAAACACAGAAATTAATAGGTTTCTCATATTTGTCTCTCAGAAGATGGGATTTCAAAAAAATTCTCATAAAAATTAACTCCCGATGCTTTACAAGAGTAGTCTCATTGCATTTATACGTTTCACTTACTTACTCATCCCAAATTTTCCCCCTAAAAAGAAGAATATTCGAGGAACCTTTGCTTGTTACCAATTTGACGTTTAACAAATTTACACTGCAACTACCGGTGGAAAAATCATGAACCGATCACGTTTCTTAGTCCCTTGACTAATGAATAGGATTACATGCCACAACTTTTTGATGCTCCTAATCATTATTTTTATTCGTCATGTGATAAATCCCTATTCTAATCATTCTCTGGTGGCTCTTTACACTGGATCGACAGAAATCCTTTTCACCCTTGATGAAACACCTTTTTCAGCCTTTTCCCATTGTTTCCTCTGCAACTATGCCCCGCATCCAGCTTCTCTAGTCATTCGCATTTTTGGAAGTTCCTAGAAAAATTCCAAATTTAAAATATTAACGTTAAAAATTCTTGGAATCATAATTTAAGCTCTTAAATGCATTCAATTGCACTTTATGGAGACAAAATGACAAGTAATTTCATCCAAAAACGATGAAATACAATCCGTATTTACATCTCCAAGAGTCTTGAAGTAGAAATAGCGGTAAAATAAGATGCAATCCACAAGGTAAAATCGATTTTTCCCCTTCTCAACTTTGTATTAGATCCATCCACATATTTCCTTAGCCCAACAACAAAGGTGAATTACAGAGGCAAGTTTCCAAACAAGCGTGGGCTTTCCACGTGCCATGGACCCAAGAAAATTACCTTTTGGCCTTTGAAAAGTCTCAGTATAAAAGGAGCCGGTGGAAGCCTCCATGTGTCTCTTTGGCAAACCTTGGGTATGGTGCCTATAATGGGAGACCATAAACAAGCACGGGCTCACCATGTGTCTCAGTCTGGAAGAGTTGTTGAAAAAATTTAAGAACCGCGGAAGGCGCCATGTGTATAGGGGTCTGAGAAACTTTCATCGGCCGTTGAAAAGTCCAAGCAAGGGTAGAGTGAGTGGAAACCTTCAAGTATCCTCTTGGCACTTCTTTAAAAGTAAAGTATAGGGGTAGTTCCCAAACAAGCACGGGCCCTCCACATGTCCCAAGCCTTAGAAAATTTCTTGAAAATTTTAAGTATAGAGAGGATCCAGCAGAAGCCTCCACATGTCTCCTTGGCGCAACTTTGAGATGGTGTTCAAAAGTGGAGACCCGAAGTAAGTGCAGGCTCACCACATGTCTCCTTGGTGCAACTACTAAGGTAGGACCTAGAGTAAATCCTCAAAATAACACCATCCCTCCATGTGTCCATGGTCTCAAAAAGTTGCACCATTTGCATGAAAAAATGTCTAATTCTAGGCAAGGCAAGCGGTAGAAAACCTCCTAGTGTCCTCCTAAGGCTTCTTCAAAAGTAAAGTATAGGGGCAGTTCCCAAACAAGCGCGGCCCTCCAAGTGTCCCAAGCCTTAGAAATTTTCTTGAAAATTTTAAGTATAGAGAGGAGCCAGAGGAAGCCTCCATGTGTCTCCCTGGGGCAACTCCAAATGTCAAACCAAGAGGTAATTTTTTAGATGAGCGCAATACCTCCACGTGGACAAGGCTTGATTTGAAGTGGGGCCTTAGAGTTTAAAAGTGCCCCATTGAGCTGCATCCAATAAGAAAGGCCCACATTTCCACAAATATTGGGAAAAAATTGATAGGTAAAACAAACCATAACTGTGGCAATTATAGAAGGAAGGGGAAAACCCAAGTTTATGCCCAAGTTACAAATTCTTTCACATGGACAGAGGAACAAAAACAAATTATGTACTTAAAGTGATACTCAAACAAAGGAAAGGACTAATTGTGGTAACCAAATCAAGTACAGAGCTTTCACGCATCAATCCGGGAGACAGAGAAAATAGGGCAGAGCCCGCAGATTGAAGAATTTCAAGGAAAAATGGGACGAGATCAAATTAAGCACCAACACCACCCACTATAGAAAACAATGCTCCAAAATTATTTTTTATTCATCTATATTTAAATAAAAAAAATCTTGGAAACAAGGGATAATTGATGCTTCCATAATTCATGATTTAATTCTGAGTCTTCATGTAATCATTATTTAACTCAATTATGCTTTACAAAAACATGATTTCTTGAATAAAAATGACATAGTCTATAAACTAATATGTCTAATAGTATCTAAGGACCTTTACTAACAAATTGAGAAAACATACCTTTGTTAGTTGGTTTGGTGAAATAAAACCTTATGGTTGAGTCATTTATACTTCTTCATTCATGTATCCATTTAGAAAGGTGGATTTTACATCCATTTAATGAAATTTCTAACCAAATTCATAATTCAGGGAAAAGATCATTCGATTGTGGTTATTTATATGTAGGAGTAAATGTATCTTCATAATCTATTCCTTCCTTTTGAGAATAACCATTTGCTTCAAGATATACCTTATAATATTATATTCTTCCATCTATAATTATCTTATGTATTAAAATAAATTTTTATATGATTAACTTCCTCATTGGGGAAGATATATAAGCTACCATGTCTTATTTTTCATCAATGACTAATATTCAATCTCAATGATTTATTTATAATGTTGAGAATATAGATCTTCCTTGATCATTGTTGGTTAGTGGTATTATGCAAAATATATCATCAAGGCTTTGTTTACTACTTCACAATATTCATTTCATTTAATTTTTCGATATGTAGATGTGTTTAGAACTCCATATTTGTTGGCATCTTGTGTTACATTTTTACACCATCTTGGCATAAATTGGGAAGAGGGTGGTGGAATTTTAAAAAAATTTAAGATTATTATAGTCATCATTTTCTTCAACCATGTGAGATATTTCTTCTATTTTTTGCAAGTTTATAGCTGGTTAACTTGAAACACCTATCTCTTCAATCATAAGATAGTTGTTGATGAATAATTTCTTTGTTTTTTATCAATTAACTTATAAACCATTAAGTTTAACTATATACCATTGATATGTATGGATTTCACCTCAAATATTTTTTTCCTTTTATGCTCTTGGATTGGCATATGTGACTTACTTCTCAAACCTTAAATATGAGAAATAGAGGGTTTCTTCATTAAACATGATTCCTATGTAGTCGTATTATAAACTAGAAATGTTACTGATCTTTACGAAGATACATTAGTATTTTGGATAAATTTTCCCATGAGTTATTTAAACTTAAATCCTTAATCATAAATCACACCATTTCCATAACTATATGGATTCACCATTGTGCAACATCATTATGCAAAAATTATTTCACTTGAATTGGAAGTTATTCCAGTCCAGAAGCAAAACAATATAGCCAATATTGCAATCCAAAACTACTTATTGTGGATTCCGAAATGTTAAATATTGGAATTATCTGGACTCCAAAATTGCACATATTGGATTCCAATATCGCATATATTGGAATCCAAACTCACATATATTGGAATCAAAAATCACATATATTGGAATCCAAAAAGTCAAATATTGGAATCCATTATACGGGCTAGTGTGCGCTAGGCATTGTCTATGCTTTGGAATAAATAGAACATGTATATGTTTTATATGGGCTAGTAGCCACTAGGCATTATTTATGATTTGTTATGTACAAAACATGTTTCTATTTTATAAGGGATAATAGTCTCCACCAATATTTAATCTTGTTTATATAAAGAAAAAGTTTATATTTTAAATGGGCTAGTATTTGCTAAGAATTATTTATGCTTTATTTATTATATATAGAACATGTTTTTTCTTATACGTTTTAACGGATGCTAGGAAATTTTATGACATGTTATGTACAAAATGTTTATGTTTTATATGGGATAGTGAATATTATCATTATTTGTCAATGGTTGAAACAAAGGCCACAACGTGGTGTTAAATTTGATGCCCTTCTACACGTTTTTTTATTGTTTTTATCCTTAAAATAATTACGAATATGTGAAATAACTATCACATATGACTTACATATTACAGATGTGAGCATCAATTTTTCTAGAGATTTATTTATATATTACTTATATTAAAATTTATTTTTAAAAATTAAGTATATACAGGTATAATTTTATATTTATTTTATGAATAGTGTAAAAAAATAGTATTTTACAATTTTTCAAGGGCACATTTTTGATAATTCACCACAAAATTTATTCAATCATATTGTCATCTTGTAATCAATGAAAATATAAATCTACCCAACTTATATTTCAACAATCTCGGCATAGTACAATAGAGTTATTTTGCACTTTCATAATAACATATGTATGTATATATTATTGACATTTTAAACTAGTACCATCATAACAACATTCTAAAAAGATAAATAGTTATTAAGAATTTTCTTGCTCCAAGTATTTGATTCCCTCTACCACATTCAATTCATGAGACAATATTTGTGATATTTTTTCATTTAAATCGTCTATCAACCATTTTTCTTTTGTACACTCTTTGTGTCATCTTTTCATACCGACCATAAAATTTTCAGAAGGGTTTCCCTTTACAACTAATGTAATACACAAAGTGTTTTTCAAATAGTACAAAAAATCATTTATACTATAAAAGTTTTCTAGGTCTCTTATTACTATTCCCTCGACTATATTGCAACGTTCCTTTGCCTAAGTGAATATTTGTTCAATACGGTCGATATTTATTTATTGAATCCTATTGATATCTTTTTAACATCAGTAGAAATGAGATTTTCGGAAAAGAATCCCGAGTTGAAAGTATGATGATAATAATTTTATAAATTCGACAGGACACCTAGCGAGTTGACACCTTTCATCTTGAACCTTTAATGACATATTCCTATTGTATGTTTTTAATCCCATATAGCAGGTCCTCCATATCCAAAATAAGTAAATAAATCTTATTGCTACCTACAGGAAGTAAACACATTTTATTTTTGTCGGCCACATATCAATTATAACCAATTGAAATAAACAACATTTTAGCTTATGTCTAACAATTACGAAATGAGATTACAACTTGGATTACACCACCTTTACACATGTTGGATCAATTGATGAAAAAGCTATTTCAAATAAACAATCATCAATTCATAATCTATTTCTTCCAATTGAAAATGCGAGCATATTGTATTTGAAATAAACATTAATCAATTCATAATCAATTTCATGTTGTGGTAAAATTAAATGCATAAACATATTGGTTTATGTGATGATATGGTAAGTAGAATATTAATAATTATTTTCCTTATAATTAAAAATTAGTGGTCATTAGGCTACACTTATATTCCTTGAACAACCCTTTGGCGAGAGAACAATCTTCATCTATTGATGAGGGTTTATGACTTTGCTAGGCTATACCATCATTGGCCGAACTAAACTTAGATGGATAACCTTTAATGAGGATGGTCAAGTATTTTATTACATAAGTATGAGATGGATCGAGTCATATGTATTTATTTTTAAGATGATGTGAAAGCCAAAAAAATATTAATTCAATGTAAGTAAGAAGTATGCATTAGTGAATCCATGAAACATTTTAGACAATATGTAATTATAAATCGGTGAGATATTGATGAATGTAAGGTTTTTATTCAAACCAAATATGTATTCAACATGGATGCATAGAGTCCGCTAAGCTCTATATACTTCATTTTAAATTGTTATTGTTATCTTATAAATGGATTTCCTTGAAAAATTCCTTGACCCTAAGCTAAGCATATAAAATAATGTCAATTACTTATCATTTCCTATAAATTTATGGGTCTTATAATTTTTTTTTAAAAATGCACATGGATATCATATCTTTTCCTATAAATTTGTGGGCCTTATTGGTTGTCTGCATAATCATTTATTGTCTTATAAATTTGTGGGGCTTATTAGCGGTTTTGTTTGTAAATTCACATGATTAACATACCTGGATCTGATGGCATATTCATAGATGATTTTCATACATCCCCCACATCATTATTTGAATTGTAAAAAAATAACTTTGTGAAAAAAATTTAAAACCATGGAAATTCAAGATAGAGCTCATTAAAAATATTTATAAAATGGTTGAAATTAAATCACCATGTTAAATTGGTTGTGTAAGCGTCACTTTGAAACGGTTGTACATAAAATTTTATAGCTTTGCGGTTGTCTGCATAAATAATAATTGTATGACTATCATATTTAGGTTTAAATCCATTAAAAATAATAACTTGTTGAAGTTGTTTTCAAAGACTAATCTTTATTCATATGAGAAAAAAATGTTTCAAACATATTGCTTGACTATGTGTCTCAAAAAAAAAACAACAAATAATTTGGAATCCACCAATGCACATAGTGTAACAAGGCCACCGTAAAGCACTAGTACTAAATAATTTTGGAAAAAACATCAAGTGAACATTGCAGCCCATAAATCATATGATATTTTGCAAATAAAAGGTTGAATGTTTCGTTAAAGGACAATTTCACTTACGATTACAAATTTTTTCTGTAGTTTCTCCATCCATCCATAGTGACATCTTCTCTATAATCATCGTTATTGTCAAGGTTGTGCACACAAGATATTGTGTACGTAAGATGCAGAAAATTTTGAAAATATCTGTTCTTATCATAGAGCTTGTAGCATCCATCAAGAATTTATACTCCAATGTCTTTAACATTTTCTATGTATCTTTTACCATTTCACTTAATTTTTTTAAATAACCAATTTGTATTAGAACAATAATAATACAATCATGAACACTGGTTCGATAACTATTAGAAGCTTCATTATGACTTGAAAGAAATATCGTTGGCCAAATTACAAAAATCAACGATCACGCATTCAACATTGAAAGGATTAGTTGAAGGAATAGATAATAAAGTTGATGGAATATGGAATGGATATGCACATTTATAAGAAAATTGTTTTTGAATTCCATCCTTACTATTATATTTCCTTCCAGGTGACATCACATAGTTCTCTAATATTGTTTGAGCGGTGATGGGAAGAAAGTCTTTCACCGTATGATGTTTTTCATTTCTCCATTCTTTCTACAATACGGGAATCACATATTCTTTTTCCTTTGTTCCCTTCACCCAACAGTACAAACAACAAGTGGTAGTGTGATTCATGCAATTTAAAGTATTTTATTACATTAGATTCAACTGCGCAGGATGTCAATACAATATTATTCGATGCTTATTTCTCAAATAATGTAGAATTTTTCTCTCATTTTTTTATTTCCTTTTATTCTCTGGAAGTAAGAATCAAATGTCTCTACTATTACACTAGGCTCAAAAGACCCATTTGATTTAATATTCATTTTCAACCCATACAATATTTATTTAGATGGGTAAATCTCTAATTTGGTCAATTATATTCACCTTAACATTGTAAAAAAATTTACATGTTTTGGAGATGAATGAAAAAAATTCTTTGTAATAAATGACAAAGACAATATATTTTCTCATTTCTATACAATTTTTTGAATATTGTAAATATACCATATTGAATGTCTTCTACATTTGAACAACCAATTTTTTTAGAATCTTTTAGAATCCCCAAATTCCAACCATAGTTTAAACATGAATATGGTCCACTATTTATGATGCATACATTTCCTATTTCTGAAAAAAGAAACGTCCAACTCCATATTCGAATATGAAACTTATTGTTTTCAAATTCAAAGTGTTCCTCTTAGATACATAGTGTCCCCAAATCAATAAATTTTGATGATAGAATAATACCAAATTCCTTGTGATTTTCATCTATAAAAATAACAACCACAGTCGATGTAGTAGTTTTCGGAGGAGGAATTAATTTCCAAAAACTATTCCTCATCTCTTTTCTTCCAAAAAAATACCGCATGTGATGAATTGAATTGTTCTTAATGGAGCGGGAGCAACGGAAGACATTTTACTTATATTTAGAGTAAAACACATTAATAATTAGGTCATTTCAAAACTTTAAAATTTTTTTCTCACATTATCTTTAAAAAATTTAAATACTACCCTAGTAGACACCAACCTCTAGATTTATTTACTATGTAGCATAATAGAGTAATTAAATTAATGGTTAGTGACCACTAGGATTCGATGGGACATTTTATGTATCATTCAAATACTTATAGTAATTCATATTTTGTGGATCAAATAAATAATAATTTTTTTTTCTCAAAGTCCAAAATTTTATTATGATGCATTGAAAGATATAAAACCATTTGCACCTTTTGATAGTATTACATATGAGCTAAAAATCTATAACATTAAATAGATGGAATTATAGGAATGTTAAAAATACACACTTTAGTGGTAGATAGACTTCTAGTGAACATATAAAAGAATAGCCTATTTTTTTTAAAGCCATTTACACCATCATAATAATAAACCCTAGAGGAAATTAAGATGTAATATTAGGTATTTTGAAGAGATCTTATGGTAGCTTGGGATTTTTATTTTAAAATATGATGTGATTTATTTGTATATTGGTCATACTATAGTAGTGAAGATTAGATGCTTGTAACAAGAGTAATGACCATTTTTAAAGCATAACGGTAAGAAGATCTAATGTTTGGTATTTTGAGCAGAGTATTTGAGAAAAAATCACATTAAAGGATTTAGTGATAGTTCATCATTTTTTTGTTATATAACACAATGTGAAATATATGTATATGAGACATACTTTATCCATTATGTCGAAATGTCTATAACTACTCTAAGTATGTTATTTTAAGCGTAGCGCTTGGTGGGAAATTCCAAAACAAGCTATCAAAAACAAACGGGAAGGATTACACTTTTCCTAAACGTAAGTATGACCCTCTTTACAATAGCCATTTTTCGTGGAAACAATGCTATCTATAAGGTTATGGCGGGTTAAACCTTTTTTTTTAAATTATTATTAACAATTTTTTAAAATACCACTAAAACAAAGGTCTATTCTCTCTTACTTTGACTATAAGCGAGATTTACAATACTAATTGAAGAAATTTATTCCAAATTGTTCAAACTTATGTTAATTTGTTTATAGTATTACTCTTCTTAAGCTACAAACATTTACTATTAATACACTTTTGACACGTATCCATGGCAAAAACAATTGATACACTACAAATCCTCGATAGGGATCAAGCCACATGTATTCTCCATAAAATATATTGTTTGTAACATGTAATTCACAATGTTTCATATTGTAAAATTTATTTACCTAACGCTTAGTTTTATTACTTATCGAAAGTAACGGCACAAAAAATGATATTTTAAACATTTTTTTTATATAAAATTGTGGTAAAATAATAAATCACATCCTAGTTGAGTGACCATGAGGCTCCTACCATTACAGTCATTATAAACACTATCTATATAACTTTGGATGGCTAGTGTTTTTCATTTATTATAATTATATCATGTTTGTTGGAATGTACACAGGTGGAGACAATAGTTACATTGCATACCATATATAGGGATCAAACCTTACATAGTTCCGATAAGGTATATTCTTTGAAACACATAATTCACATTAGATCTTATGGGAGAACATGCTTAATGAACACTAAGAATTTTTTTCTTATCGAAATTAAGGGCAAAGTGGATGGTAGGTTGAGCAGTTTAATAATTTGAAAACAATGATAAAATAAAATATCTTGTTCTAGTTTAGAGGTCGCTTATGCTCCCACCATTACTACCGATTACTATAAATACCATATGTATATAGCTTTGGGTCGCTACTTTGTTTTCATGGAATAAGTAGTCTTGATAAGACTTATTGTTTGTAACATATAATTAACATCTGTTCGTATGAGATAAAACGCTCAGTGATCACTAAGATTTTGTACGTATTGAATATGATGCCATAAAATATTGAATTCAATGGTATAAATTAGTGGCTGCTAGGTTCCTATCTTTACCTTTTACCAATATAAAAACTATCTTTACATTTTTGGATTGCTAGCCTTAATATGAAATTCCCATAAGATACATAGTTTTTAACTCATATTTTATATTGTTTAAAATAAAATAAAATTCTTAATTCTTCGCTAAGTTCCTTTACTTATTGAAAAAAATGGCATATCACCCTAGTCTCAATTTTTTTAATTTTGAAAATAGCCATAAATCAACAATAAATAATGGTATAGCTCGGTGGTCGCTAGGCTCCTAACATTACCTCTTCTTATTTTAAATACTATCTTTGCATTTTTGGATCCCTATCCTTGATATGTAGTTCTAATGAGATACATTGTTTTAAACTAATAATTCACATCATTTCCTATCAAATAAAATGCTTAAATCTTGCTAAGATCCTTTACTGATAGATAGAAAAGGCATATCAGACCCTAGGATCAAAATTTTCTTATTTTAAAAGTACCATAAAATAATAAATCAGGGTTTAGCTTAGTGACCACTAGGATCCTACCTTTACATCTTCTCATTTTAAACACTATCTGTAAAGTTGTGGATTGTTAGGCTTAATATGTAGTTTCCATAAGATATATGGTATTCAAGACATATTTCAAATAATTTCTTAACAAAGAAAATAATTAGCGCCCGTTATGCTCATTAACTTATTGACATAAATGACGTATTAGAGCCTAGGCTCAAACATTTCTTATTTTGAAAATAGCCATACAGTAACACTAACTGTACAGTCTTGGATCACTAGCGTTATTATGTATCTCAAATAGCTTGTTTAAACTTACCACGTGGCACATTTTAATTGGATAATTAATTTAAATTAGTATACACTATATATAACAAGGTATAAATCAATTTTGATAAATAATGAAACATAAATGTTTGTATAATATTCTAATAAACTTCAAAACCATGTTTATGATTTATTTCTTACGCTTTCTTATAATATATTTTTTTATGATTGGTTTAATTATATGTTGTATAATGTATATTTTATTATGTTTATATATTATTATAGGCTATAGAAAATGAAAAATGTTTATTTTTTAATTTTTAAACAATGGAAAAATAAAAATAGGGAAATTCAAATTCCTGCAATTTTTATATTTAAAATTTCAATAGCCCGCCCTTTTTCTTTTAGAGTGGGAAAGTGAAAAATTCAAATTTTCATATCCCTCTCTTTTTTGTTTTTGAAATTTATTTCATAGAATGTACTAAAAATATTAAATAACTCGAGAGAAAATTAAGTAGGGTTTCTTATTTTTTCGGTTAATCAAAAAGTAGGTATTCAAAATTAAAAAAACTCGTAGACTATAGATTACATGGATGAGATTTTGAATCCCATTTTTTTGCATGCGATTATAATCTTATTCGTAGAGAAAGGAACATAAAATAATCTCAGAAAGGATGTAGACAAAGTATACACATGAAGGAGGATATAAACAAAGGTTGTGAAAATAATTACGCAGATTCTTTGAATGAGATAGCAGATGGAGGTTTAATAGACAACCTAAAGTACAAAATAATTTGAAATATTACTAAACTAGGTATTTATAGTAAAGGTGTACCTTTTTTATTGTCGGATCTATTAGTTGTTCTATAGTCAATTGTTTCTTGTGTTTTGCATGGCGGTCCAATCATGATCAACACAAGCCCTACTTTTTTTGTCTTGAATCATGCTCCACAGATCAAGCCTTTCTTTCTAGCTTCATTTGATATCCATGCCAAAATGGCTTGTTTTTATGAAAAATCCTTTTTTGTGTTAACGAAAGAAATTTTAATAACTTTTCTACTCTAGTATTTGTCTTCGCTTAACACATTCCCATTTTGCCATTCTATGTCTCTCTTTGGCTATTTTCATTTTACATTTTGCGTTCTCATTCTGTGATTGTTTTTAGGATAATGATAGATTTTGGCACATTCACCTTATTTTTAATTTCTTTCGGTCAGGGAGAATGAAAAATAGCTTTATGTTTTTAATTAAGATGATGTAAATAAACCTCGCTAATTAATGCATATTACATTTTTTACATGGTTTCTACTTACATATTTTAGGTAAATATATGAGGTTAAAAAATTAATTCAAAACTATAAAACTATATTAATAATTCAATTCTATGATTATTATTTCCAATTATATACGTGGTTCCATGTAGAATTTACTAAATATAATGTCTTTTTTTTTATGGTATGTACATTGGAAGTAACACATCATATATGCAATAATATTACTAAATCTAAATTTAATCAATATGCATAAATTGTCATTAATATATTCTTCCTTTTGATCCGTTAATCTATGCTAAAAATTAACATAGATTTGAGGCTTAAACAATATAATTGGTTGTTTCAAAACCCATTTACATAACCCCATTCTATTTCAAATTACATAATGGATTCTACATGTATATTTATATATCCATTTTATAAATTTTGTATTTATTTGTCATCGTTTGTATCTTTTAAATATGTTTTATTTTCTATGAATAAAATCTATTATAGGAAAAGTTTTCCCTAGCATCTGATATGTTATAATTATAATTTTGAAAAAGAATTCATTTTCCTTGGCGCCTCACAGATCAATTGTTTTTATATAGGCAACACATCCTTAATTTTCCTAGTAGCCGCTTTTGTTCTTTGTCGGTTGTTATATTTGCAAAGATTAACAATTTATAAATTATCTTCATTATGAAGATGAGATATTTACCTTTAAGAATAGATTATTGGTGGCTAGGATGCAACAAGTATATGGCATTGTATGTAAAAACTTGTTTTATAGATTCTCGAATATGCAATTATGAGTTTCCATATTTTTCATAAACGTAAAATAATTCTACCAAAATCTTGTAAGAAGTAGATAAAAATATACTTGTATAACATATTAAAGATATGATTTTACACGTAATTTTATGTATACATTATATAGATGCTAGATTTATGTATTATCTTCTATATATTTTCAATATGATTTCTAGCAAAGAATAAGAATTTAGATTTATAACATAGCTACATTATGAACTTGATATATTTCCCATTAGGAATAGCTTAGCGATTCTTTAGGGTGCAACGAGTAGATTGAATTATATTTAGAAAATTGAAGTATAACTTCTTGGTTTCTAGTCCATGTTTCTTTTCTTGTCCTAAATGTAAAATTATTCTACCAAAATATCATAATAAATATAGAATTCTAGATGTATAGTTGTGTAACACATGAAAAACATGATTCTAAATATACACGACTTCATTATGAGCGTGATATATTTTTCTTTAAGGATAGCTTAGAAGCGGATACGGTATAACACATCCAAGTACAAATTTTTAAATATAATATACATGAAAAATGTTGCCTACTCTAGCGGCCGCTAGGCTATACTTCTTATTTGGATACAATCTTCATTTACCTTTGCGGACTCAAGGATAAGTGGATTTTGGTATAGGCAACACACTTTATTTGGGCAAGCGATTACGACCATATTTGTCTCGTGTTAAATACACAAAGAATAAAAATTAAAATCATAACAAATCTACATTATATAAATAATATATTTGCTTTTAAGAATAGCTTAGTGAGTGCTAAGATTCATTGAGTATATTGCATTGTATCTAAAAAAACTTGTTGTAAATATTCATGGTCTGTCATCATCAACTAGGTTAGCCCAAAGTATAACATTAATACCTTCTTGTGTGGGTTGGATTAAAAAAATTAAATTAAAATAGGTTGACCTAAGCGGGTGCTAATTACTTCCATACAATAATATTTCAAGCTTATTGGGTGCTTTATGATCCATCCATTTACCCAATTATATTTTGAGATAAGTGTCTGCTAGCTTATGACATAACATAATATTTTGATCTTAGAAGTCTCTAGGTTTCGGTAAAAGAAAGTAAGATATTATAATCGGAGAAAAAGGTAGGTTATGCTAAAACATAATAATACAATATTAGTGAATTCTGGTATTAAGATCATAGCGGCCACTAGGTTATGCCATAACATATTATTTGGGTATTCAATTCACTAGGTTATGCATTACAAACATGATATGCTATTTTAAATTAAGATATTTCAAGCTTAGTGTCTACTAAGTTATGATACTACATAATCATTAGAACCTAGTAGTAGTTTGTATTTAAAAACTAAATTGAGGTATTAAGTGCTTAATAATTGCTAGGTTATGCTACAATATAGTAATTAGGTAATAAATTTCCTAGCTTATGTATTGCAAACATTATATGTATCATAAATAATATATATATAATTTAGTTGAATTCATTCTAATACTTTAAGATTTTAAAATAGCATATTTCAATGATAAGTCTTCAAAAAAAAGTACATGAGGAACCATTCCATGATAAGTCTTCTAGAAATGAACTCCCATGATGATTACAAGTAACTTATCTTACTAAATATATGCCAAAATATGGAAAAGAGTTGTAATCATCTTCACTTCACCCACAAATACTTCCTATATCTATACAATTTTCTATACTGAACAATCATTCCAACCCTTAATCTAAAAATAAAGACAAATTCATCTAGGAAAGATTAGGTCATTTTGCCTCTTGGCTCTACCTCGTAGATGATCTCAAAATCGGTGTCCCCTTTACTCGATCGGATGAGGAGAAAAAATTAACATATCATTCCAACATATTCACTTTAGTGCCAACAGGGATTTCTATACCCTGATTTTCAACAACAACCTCCAAACCATGTGTAATCATTTACATCCCCATGTCAAGTAATGTGTACATGATACTAAAGGTTGACTATATACTCTTCAAACTTCTCATTCTCCTTATGCTATATAAACTTCTTCAAAGGGTTATACATTATATTTTCCACACTTAACCCTTGCGTCATGTCAAAAATGTTCCCCTCCCCTTTGGACTAGTTCATTTCAAGCATTTTCTTGTACATGCTTTGTCACAAATATCATTGTCATCTTCTTATTCGAATGACTCTACAATAAACCAAACCTTCTTGAGCCAATTCCGTATAGCTATGTATTGAATTTTTTTCCATCCAAGAAATAAAAGACTCCCTAGTATCCTTTCCTATCATATCTTTCCACCTCTTCCAATTAGGACCACACTTTGCATGCTACCCATGAAACTATCAACCCTCATGTCACCATCGCAGAGAAACAAGAAACACACCCACCAAAAATTAAAAGTGGAAAAAGGTAGTGAAATTTCCAGCCAACTTGAAGATATAAAGCCCCCAACAAACAAAACATGAAAGGAGGTAAGTGTGACGGTACAAAAGATCATTGATTACATATCCTAATCATAAATATCATGATTTCTATTAAAAATCTTAATTTCCCAATGCCATCTTACATGTCATATGCGTATAACTCTTAAATATGATTTCGTCTATCACACGAATGCAATCTATTGTTGTCATAAATGACCATTAAATCTGCAGATGCCATATCCTCTTGTATTCACCAAAAAATGTTACCCCTCAAAATAATCTAAGAATTTTTATTAAAATCTTATAAGTGGATAAGTTTTGACAAATTAAAGTAAGTTGCTTTGAGCTTATCAACCTCTACGTTAATCAACCACATTAACTTTGGAGAAATGTATATCAATCAAGATCTATATAAATTAGTTGATTTTAATAGCCGCTAGTCTATGCCACCACACAATCTTTATAGCCTCGTAGTGGTTAGGTTTTAATAAAATAAATTAAGATAGTTTAAATTTAGCGTCCACTAGGTTATGCGACAACATAATATTGGGATCTTATTAGTATCTAAGTTTCAAAAATGAATGTAAGAACTTAAGAATATAGTATTTTGAGCTAAAAAATCAACAGTATTTAACAAACAAAATAAATACATTGAATTTGTAGATATTTATAGCAATCAAGGATTTTATAAATTAGTTGAATTTTTTGTATGCATTTAAGATTTGGAATTAAGATATTTCAAGCTTAGCACTCGCTAGGTTATACTACCACATAATATTTTGAGACTACCGATGGTTTAAAATACTTTAACCTTAACAAACCGGTAGTCTATGCCACAACATATTATTTAGAGATTTAATTCTCTAGGGTTCAATAATTCATAGTTATGATATTTTATAGTAATTAACAAATTACAACAAGATATTTTGAACTCAAATTGAAGTTATTTTTAAAAATGACATAATATATGGAGGTTACGGTGTATAGGATTAAATAAATTAAATTAACATATTTCAAACTAAGTGAAGACTAGTTACTCCTATAATATATCATTTTCAAACATAGTGGTTTCTATCACTTAACATGTTCTTGAATGATATTTTGAGCTTACCGTCTGCTAGATTATGATGCAACATAATATTTGGTGTTTAGCACTCACTAGGTTTAAAAAAAAAAAAAAGAAGATATTATTTGCTTGGTTGTTGGTGGGTTACTCAAAAGCACAATATTTGAATCTTAATGGTGACTAGAATTTAATTAATTTAAGTCAACGTAGTTTGAGCTTAGCGAGACGTTAGGTACTTAAACAATATATTATTTTGATCTTTTAGGCCCCTAGGTTTTCCCACAACATGATATTTGGTGATTTCATCTCTAGGGTTTAATAATTATAAATTAATATATTTTACAACATCTAGCTAATTAGAGGTAGGTATTAATAACTCTTGTAGTGCCAAACCCACAATCTAATACAATGAGTTTAGTTTTCACTAGCACCTAACTAGTAAGAGAATTATATTTTGATATTAGAAAATGGTACATTATGCCACACCATAAATTTTTGGAGCTTGGTGGTCACCAGGTTTTATCAAAATAAAGTAGGATATTGTGATCTGAGAAGCCATTAGGCTATACCAAGACATAATATTTGGAGCATAGTGATCTTAAGGATGTAAGAAAACTCATTAAGATATTAGGAGCTTAGTCGCAGCTATGATATGCCAAAACATAAAACTATTTGGAATTAGAGTAAAAGTGAGTTTTCCCAAATGACCCGTATACTTTCACAAAAAATCCCTCACGACTAGATGTTATATTGAAACACGAAGAGAACAATCTTATATGCAACAAAAACAAAATTCAGAAAATTCCCAAACTGAACAAAGCTAAATTACATTTTATGGATATTCATGAGAGTATTTGCTTCATCCTTAGCATTGGAAATAGGGCTTCCTTAAACCAGCATGTCCACTAACTTAATGTGTTCCAGGAAGTCTTCGTTGATTTTTATCTAGGTCATGTGGATCGAAGATATCTTCTCTAAATGATCCTTGTGTTCCTAAGCTATAGTGGGGAGCCCATTTTCTCTAATAGAGGAGAGTCGGGTAAACTAAGGAGAGAACCCGTAGCACATCTTGTATTGTTTATTCCATTCTAACTTTAATTCAAAAGGTGGGAGGATAGCTACACATACTTCCATGATCAAGTGATTTGAATCGATTGTAGCCATTATAATGTCCGTCGAGATGAGAGGAGAAGTCGAAGAAGCGTCAAAAAGAGGTTGAGAGGAAGTTTCAGTTATGAAAGAGGTACAAAGACCTTATGAGAGTTCTCCAAGGTGTCTCGAAGGGTTATGAGCCTCCGAGAAAATATGAAGGAGACACAAGAGTAAAAGAACGGGGAAACCACCATACCACTTTATCTAATGATCATGATATTTGAATCGGAGTCATAAGTCGAGGCAAGGAAACAACAATGTAAAAGGAAAGAGGGATCTTGTTACGAAGAGAAGGGGCGACACAACTTTTCTTTATTGGATTAGAGGTGGAATGTGAGATTACTTTTAGGAAGTCTGTCATTTTAATGAGAAAATATAAAAGGCCTTGGTGTAGGAAAAGACCTTCATCTTACCTAGCTAGTTTAAGGGAATCTCAAGTGATTGAAACAAAAATACCCAAATTTTACCTTCGATTATGTCTAAGTTGCACAAGAAGAAAAATATGAGTTCCATCGATCACTTTGTAGCATCACTATAGTGTGAACTACCTACTTAATTTCTCGGTAGCCCTATCCCAAGGTTGTGGAAGCGAGTCCTGTTCATAGTCGAGTGATACATTGTCGAATTTTAACTAGGATAAAGGAAATCAACCATCTCCTTCTTAAGTGAGTGTTTAAAATAAAAAAGTGCCTTTCTTTAGGAGCCTTGTTATAGGTTGTAATGGACTCTATCTAAATATTAACTTCATCTTTCCCAATTTGACTCTTCCTTTCTTCCAAGTTGCCAACACACCTGTTAAATTAGTCACTCGAGACGCAGAATGACTAGACAGTCTTTTCGTAAATGACGTAACACCACCATCATGAAAAATATTCCATACTATCGGTTTGGCCATGACCTTTTCGGAAAAGGGCTAAATGCATTTGATAGTGCCACCCATAGTGAACAAGGATATTGCGACAGTGATTGCTAATGGCTCGATATTAATGGTTCTTAAATAGAGATGTTGAACACCTTCATTCCTATCTTCAACATGTTTCTCCAAGATTTCTAATTAAAATTTTACATAATTAGTAATAGTCATTAATTGGTCCTGTCCATCACATGAATGCAATCTACGAATGCCATAAATACCAAAAAAACCCACAAATGTTGTATCCTCTTGCCACCTCCAAAAGTTTTTATGCCACACCATAACCTAACAAATTTTAATCTTAGTTAATGTTCATCCAACCACAACATTAATTAGTTAATTTTCTTGCAATTATTACATTCGGTGGAGGTTAAAGGTTTGAATTTTAATGATATTAGAGGTATTTAGTTAATATATATTATAAATAAATAATTTGCAAAAAAAATGAAGCAAGGTGAAATAACTAACATTTCTAGACGTGATTTCATATTGTATAAATTATCAAACAACAAATCATAAGGAATTATCTTGTTATAATTTATTTGTTGACACATCTATTTGTTACATCTAGGTTCTCCAAGGTTGTTCATTCTACACATGGAAATGAAGTGGGTAAGCACAAATATGTTACAGGGAGCACAAGCAACAATTTTTATGGGAATTTGTTTGCAATATTTGGTGAGGTGATTTCATAAAGCATTTTTTTACTAGTATGAGACGTGGACGGTGTTGTTTCAAAAATCATTCATCCCCGTGAGTCTTCTCCATGCCAAGGTATTATTTTTCAATATAGAGTAGTGCGTTTAGTTCAAACAAAGATAAAATTAAATGTAGATATAATTACATGTACGTGGAAATAATAATATGCTTATTGGGTTTGTGTTCTCTTACAGGTATAATTACATTCATAATTACAGTACAATTACATGTACATGACAAGAATAATATGCTTTTTCATCTTTTAACTAGCCTCATGGATGTTAAAATTTCTTCTTATATTGAACCCTTACATGACTTCAGATTGGTGTGGGTATATATATTAACTTGAATCAAGATTTTTTTGTAATAGGTATAGTCGGTAGTTGATTGTTTATATTACTTCCAGTGTAGTGGTTTATTTCATTTAACAAGTTAGTGAATGATATTTTTAACTTAGTGTTTGCTAGTTAATAACACAACATAATATTTTGATCTTCACCGTCTCAAGGTTTTGACAAAATAAAGTGAAATATTATTTTAATTTTAGTAGTCAATGGGATTTAACAAATTAGATCAACTTATTTTTAGCTTAGTGGATGAATGTATTTGAAGAATATAATATTTCGAGCTAAAGAGTCATTATTATTCAACAAGCTAAAGAAAGACATATTTAGTTTAGTTTCCACTAGTATCTCTAGTGTTAATCTCGTAATGAACTTCCACCTGGTTGGAGGATTGAATTGATATAACAAAAAAAGGTATAGTAGTTTGGGGTTGAAGTGAAATTTGTAACCTTTTTTTATAATATATTACTACTCAAACAGAAGTGCAACTAGCATCGCGGATGTTAAAAGTTATTATTGTTGGAAGGATTTAAATATTTTTAATTACTAAAAATGCTTTTTATGTTTTACTTATAATTTTTTGATGTTTCAATGAAAAAATATTAAACATGTTTCTAAAATAGTATGGTGTGTTTTAAACGTCCTAGATCAATTGTATTCACAAAAATGCTTTTCTTACATGGATGGATAGAGATCAATGACTACAATTCTTAAGTATAACATGTGACATATTAGTTATTGGACCAAACATATTAATTGTCAAAACATATGTTTTCTTGCATAGGATTTCTAAAGGAAAAATTTGACTAAGGATTTACTCCCAAGGTCAACAACATTAAGACTTTTTTCCTTAACTAGAATTGAATTGTCAATAATAAAGGATGAATATTGTATTTATTTGAAATATTTGTAACTTACTACAAAATACCATTTATTTTTACTTATTATATGTTTTTGTTTGAATGAAAAATATTGAACACGTTTCTAAAATAATTTGATGTATTTTAAACATCCTAAATCAATTATTTTCATATAAATGCTTTTCCTACATATGGTTATGGAGATCATTGACTAAAATTCTCAATTATAACACATGATATATTAGTTCTTGGACCAAGCATATTCATTGTCTGCACATATGTTGTCTTGAAAGGATTTGTAGAGGAAAATTTTGATTAAGGATTTACTCGCCAATGTCAACATGTTTTTATGGTTAGTTGTACAAAACAACATTTTTACCCTTTACAATGTGAGAAAGGATACAATTACTAATTGGGCCATAAGCAATATCCTTAAAGATACTAAAGAAAGTTTTTGAAAGATTTTGATAAACGTAATTATTCATACCCCTAGAAATGGTAATAAATGTGTGGATTATTTTACGAAATTGGGGGCTAAAGGTAGTAATTTAAAGTGTGTAAGAGGTGAGATGATATCACCAAGGTTATTAATGTCATTAAGAACATTAAGTAATGATAGGTCGGTGGTTGTTTTAGCTTATTGGTATTTCATCCTTGTACTTATGGTTAGTAGGACCCTTTGCACATGCGGGATATATGGTAGTATTTGTATTCATTTTTCTCTTATGATTCATTTTGGCCATTGTTTCTTCCATTTTCAAAAGTAGTCAACTAAAACCATGGGAGATGGTCATTTGATAACTAAGCCCACAAGCTATAGTGCCTATAAAATAACCCCTCCTTTTGGCACATTCTAAAAATTGGGCGGTTTGGGAATTTCATCTAAAAAATCACGGGGTTTTATCGTTATCTTGCATTAGTGTTTTGTCAGGCATGGAACAATGGCAACATAGTGATCCGCAACATGGAAATTTAGGTTTTGGAGGATTCAATAAAATAGGTAACTGAAATGGAGACAAAGGGCTTAAATATATTCAAATACCACACCAGACGTAAGCATAAAATTGATACTTTCTTCCAAGGTAAAGAAATGGTTTACTTCTTTCGCTAGACGGTATAGCTAAATTCAACATCCCCGATATTTGGGATCTGGTCTTCCTCCACATTATGAGGTACACTAATCTTGAAGATAATTATAGAAATATATTTACTCATCATCTTATTATGCTTAATATTTTTAGGAATAATATTTCTATGAGCCTTCACTTTTTCTTATTTATGACAATCTCTACGTCGGTGAATGATTTTCAATAGGAAAATATTGATACCCCGATACACCATGGACTAATTATTTTACTTTTTAAGAATGGTAAACTAGTGGTGGAAAAGGAATTAGAGCCCAAATCCGGGGATTCAGATGAAAATTTTACTCTTGTGGACCATATGAACAAACTAAGGAGAAAGAAGAGTAAGGAACCTCAGGGGAATGGAAATATTGGTATTGGGGCTATAGGTTCTCTGATTGATACAAAAGGGGATTCTTCTAAAGGGAAAGAGAGAGAGGAGATGGGTTGGAATGTGGATTTTGATAAAATTTCTCTCAGGGTGAGTCAAGTGGAAATGGATATGGAGGCCTTAGGTGAAGTTGGAATGGATATGGGAAACAATGTCATGCATTGCATCAATGCCTCTAAGAAAATTTGCATCACCAAAAATATATCAAGGCCAATATGGTATAGATCAACAATTTGGTTTTGGAGTTGTAGGGGTGTGTGGTCAAGAAAGAGAAAGGACATAAAGTTCACGGGTATAATATCCACCTCGGTAGTTTTGATAAGGAAGATCAGGTTGCAGACCACATCCTTATCATGAGAGAGCAAGATTATAATATGAAAGGAAAAGAGGAGCATCAACTGTAGGATTACAAACATTTGAAGACTAACTATTTCATTATCTCTAAGAGATTTTGTTTGATTATTTATGGAATGTATCATTTGGAATGTTTTCCCTCCATGTTTTGTGATTTTTCCTTGTATTGATCTATTAAATTATAATTTTTGATAATTTGTTTAGCCCTTTTTGTCTTGTTTATTTTTTTCACTCATGGTGATGCTCATGATGCATTCTATGTAAGGTTTCAGGGTGACTTAATCCTTGTATAAAGTAGCCAATCATTATGTTTATGTATATATAATAATCCTTGTTTATAGTAATTTTATTAACGACATTTTAAATTAAACAAGAAAGAGCATTAAGTTCATACCTTACGGATGGGAGATGTGTTATTTGTGTGATTGTGCTAGATGTTCTAGTTTGAAAATTTCTTTCTTAGAATTATGATTTTTATTAAATAGAATGAATCAATGTTACAACAAGCCCTCATATTTTTCAAATAAATACCACCTAGAAAATAAATAAAAATATAAATAAATTTTGTATTTAAAAAAATTATTTAAATAAATTACAAACATGATAAAGTTGAAAATTATAGCATTTTTATTTTGATTGGTGGATTTAGGAGAAATTTTAAGTAAGATTTTTTTATCTAAACACCCACAGAGTAACTTAATACTTCCGAATATACAATTTTGAGATTTTGGATCACTAGAATTTAACAAGTCAAAGAATATTATTTTTAGCTTAGCATCCACTAACTTATGTGACACATAGTAAATGGATATTATCGATCGATATGAATTAACAAAATAAAATAAGATATTTTCATCATAGATTTTTCTAGGTTATGGCACAAAAACATATTTTAATGCAAAAAAACTATGTCCATTTTTTTGTATAAGGACTACTATGGGGTTTTTAAAAGGACCCACAAAAAGGTCCTTAAGGAAAAAAATTACATTGAAGCATAGAAAAGAGAAATCACATAGGTAGAAACCACAAAAAGCCACATAGTCGTGACTCAATCGGATAAAATGTACATTTTGTGATAAGTTTTAGGACAGATTCTACTTCCATAGTAGTAGTATCTTAGAGTTTCCTTGTTCCTTGAATTCTCCTTTAACAAATTTGTATTCATTCTTTTATTTATCCAAAATCTGTTGATTCTCCTACTCTTACATTACCATATTTTTTCACAAATAGGTCACTATAATCCAACACCAACACATTCATTGGTAGATAATTCCTAACCAATGAACTATAAGCTTCCTAGGTGGTGCAAGAAAATTGAATCATAGAGGACTATGAATCCCCCAACTACAAAATAATTACTCTGGATATGCCTATCATGTCGGGATTTCTTTATTGTCTTCTCGTGTTCTGAATCCATCCAATAATTACATACCATTTATTCAATTGTATTAGTTTTTCAAGGCCTCCTACACATGTAATACATAGTGATAGTAGCATGAATTTCACAAAAAACTACCTCTCTGAAGCGCATAACAACCGAAAGGGTGTTTCCTTGTTTAACCTTTTATGTTTGGTTATGTATGGATGTAGTACAACTGATACTTTTTTATCCAAATCATTTCTTTGTATATCACAAATATTTTTCAAAGTGTGTCCCAAATCTTATGGAAATATTTTTCAGTACCATTATTGGCTAGTGGGTGATAGAGGTTGTCTTATGAAGTGTTACCATGAACTCTCGCAATACTATTCTAATAGTATCATTCAAGAAATGATTTCCCTATCACTAGTAAGGATTAATGGGAAGCCACATATACTTATGATATTCACCCATAAGAAGCACACTATTTTAGATATTGTAAAAGATTTAGTCGGTGAGGCTTCTTCCCATTTCATTAGATAATTTTTGCAAGTGATGATGTATCATGAACCTACCTTCCATGTTCTTAGTGCAATTAGAACAACAAAACTAATTTCCCATTTTTTGAAAGGTTTAGTGCTTGATATAAGTTATAATGAAATATCACCACTCTACCTTGGATTTTATATCCTATGACAATGATCACATGCCCTGACAAAATATTTGATATCCTTGTATAGTGTCTCCCACCAGAGTCCTACCAAGAGTATATTATGCACTATAGCCTCATCTACATAGTTTCCTCCTTCTATCCAACCATGCACTTCATAATTTTTTGGTGTTCATTCTCTAAGACATATCTATGTGATACTTCATAAATTACACTATTTTATAAGTTACATCCTACCAACCGATAAAGTGCAATATGAATAGATAATTACTTCTTCTCTATTATTTTCATTCCCTCAGGCACCATACCTATGTGTAATAGAACTATAATATTATCTAAATTAGTTGGTGTGTACTGCAGCCAAAAATGATATTCATCTAGCATGGTGTATTCTATGCTCTAATTATAATCTCTAGAATTTATCCTTAAGAGATTATCGGGTCCAAGATTACTCTTTTAGGTTTGACTATGAATGTAAACTCAAATTATTGAAATAATTATCCATCTACAGATTCACCCTTGTGAGATTGGTTTATTGATTAAATATTTTATCACCGTGTGATCAATATATATGAAAAATTGTGTGGCTAATAAATGCTACCTAAACTTGTCAATCACTTACAACATATTAAATTCCTTACACTATATAGTTTTACAACCGTATTAAGCTTCAATCAACTTTATGCTTGTAAATCCAATTGGATAATGTACACTCCCTTCCTTAGCTTAAGTTGATACTACCCCGATGGTTTTTCCGTAGGCATCCACATGTACATTAAATGGTATATTTCATGAATGAAAATATAGTGTGGGATTGGTTTCTAACCTTTCCTTTAATTTATCAAATGCATGCTACGGAAATCCTTCTAATAGAAATTATCCTTTTCCTTGAGCATCACCTCGAGTGGCATGATACAAGCTTAGAATACCCATTAATGAATTTCTAGTAAAATCCTACATGTCCAAGGAGTATGTACAATTCAATTTGATTTGTTGGTTCCTCCAATCTTGGGGTGATTGCAACTTTTTGTCTATCAACCAACATGCATTATTTTCCAAATTATGTGCCCTACTAGTGTTCCAAAAGTGTCGAAATATGCATCTCTTAATGTTCAAGATTATACTTAACTTCCTTCATTGTTCAAATATTATCCTTAAATAGTTAAATTGGTATTTCACCACCCCGTACCCTTTCCATTCATCCAAGTACACTTGAAAAATATTATGAATAAAATCCTAGAATACATGTACTATAATACATGAGAACATTATTAGCGCATTATTTAATACAAAAAATGCATGAATGTGTAAATGAAACAACCCCACTTTGTGTCAAATTCTATCTTTTCTTAATCTTCACACACAATCCTTACCTATTGATAACTTAATAAAATATTGGTAAAGAAAATTATATCACACCCTATGATACCCTCAAGTATTTCTTCCAGGATGGTGTCGAAAAGGATCAAACACACATGATACATTCAACAACCTATAATATACATAAATCCTTATCCTTCCATCCTTCTTAAATCTTATGAAAATATGGATGATCCATTTATATTCCTCAATTGGCTTGATGATGCTTTCTTTGAGAATTTTATCAATTTCATCTTTTACCTTAATGCACAAGTTGGGATTCATCATGTAAGGGCCCTTGCGAATTATTTGCACACCATACTTAATTTTAATCTTTATTTCCTTGAGTGATAGATGGAAATGATATAACTCAAGGTACCCCCTTTGAAATAGATCCTGGAAGTCATGTAATAACTCTACTACTTTTGTAACTTCTACCTCAGATCAATAGTCACCAATCACAGGTCTCCTTTGGCACATGATTGATTTCAATTTTCACTTTCTTTGTTTTTAGTGGAAAACGATACACATATTCTTGTTCATCATCCCTATCTAGGACTTTACGTTCACCTTCTTTGCTCTATGTTGAGATCCTCAACCTAATCATCATATATCAAGTATATAATTTTTCCTTTCTCCTTTTATTTCAAGGAACACTCTATAATAATTTCATCATTATCCATACCCCCTGTGTGATCACTCATGCACTCTTCAGGGGTATTTTCATCATACATCTAGGTAAAGAGTTCGTTTACCTTTGCAATATCTCCTAACTTGTTGCACTTTATTAACTATAATGCTTCATGGATAGGATGTTTATGAGAAAAATAATGAAAGGTGTACATAATACCTAAGGTTAAGTTGTTCCTATTCATTAACTCTTTCTTCACTTCCATATATATGTACCATGTGTGTGTGCATCCATGTAGTGTATAATAGAAATTATCATCACACACTAATGGGGTAGTGAGTGAACACATTATAGCCAATTCTTCTCAAAAATATGTATGTGGGGATTTGGAGATTCCTTCCCATAATACGTTGGTATCAGAGAAGGAAAATTATTCCTAAAAAACATTTTCCGAGAAAAGAAACTCTTTTTTCACACCATCCAAGTAGATTATCCATTTGCACATCCCACTAGGATCTTTTAATCCATTAAAGGATTAAACCAATACGTTTATCTTGTCTCATTCATTCTTTAAATGCTCCTCCATTTCTCTTAATAACACCTCATGTTTTTCTTCCCTAGTAAACCTTAGTATCACTACTCTTCCTAGAAATCGACTATTCATGGCTTGATAACCCATGTTATTATTCCATGACACTAGCTACCAACCATTTCATAAGTTCCATGAGCCCAATTATCCCAGGTTATGATGGTAGCATCATTGACAAAATGTGCATTTCTTAATTGATAACTCTCTCCTTTATTGGCTCAACATTTTTCGAACAACACACTATCTACACATATATATGATAGAGGTCCTATTCATTGACATGTTTAGTGTAGGGCATAATCTTAGTGCCATCCATTAGGATCACCACTTATTCTTCCTCATTCTCAAATTTGACATAATGCTTGTTAAAATCATATGTCTTCATTGTTCACATTACAACAAGGATGACCAAGTAGTGCAAGAGAGTTGTTCACTTCTACTAACTCCAGCTACCTCGAAGTCTCTTATGAAATTTTATCCTTGAATCATGATGGTTTCATCCTTTATGAATATAATGGGAATTTCCCTTGTTTTTTTCATATACAACACGCTTGAAGATGGTTCCAATTGTGGTCTTCCCATTAGATTCCAAGCATCACTTACATTAATCAAAGTGTTACTTACCAACTAGCCATCTCAGTAACTTCATATAAGTTAATATCCTTGTCATATTCATGGTCTTGGGTGGAAAATTAGCATTTAGGATTTTTCTATCCCTCTTTGTTCATATGTGTGGAACTTTATGTTGTAACCATTATTCAAATAAAATGATGATGTTTTCTTGTCTAAGAATTAAACACACTTCCTTAAGATCATCCTCACCCTTATCGATACATATGTTTTCTTAGCATACACTTTTTCTACTCTTGTTCCTTAAGGAAAAGTATATCTCCTCAGTACTTCTCTGATAAATCCCATGATTTCTTGGAATACTTCCTTTTTCTACCCTATATCTGGATATTTATTTGGTTGTACATTCTCATGCCATCAAATGAGTATATTTTTTCTTCCTTGTTCATGAGATTTTGAAGCTTCTATGCGTTATGTAATCAATAATGGTTGTTTCTCTACTACAACCAAAGTATTAGGCTATTAATGCCCCTTCCTTGGGTGCTCAAACAATATAATCTCTACACCCAATACTTATTATTTTTACACATGTGTGTACACAAATATGGTAAATATTCTACTTTGTGCCCCTTTCCACATTACGTGCAAGACTGTTCTTCATACACTAACACTAATAATGGTCAGTGACCCACATATATATAATTTTCTATGACTTGACCTATCTCTACAACCTCCATGACCTCTACTATAATATCATATGTATCCTCTGTTACCATTGTTACTCGTTCCATTATTTTATCATGTTCCATCATTTTCATGATCACATCCCTATGAGCTACTCTCTTCACTAATTTGGCACAACCTAGTTTCATAAGCCTCATGGATAAGCTCAATCAGCTAGAAATTATTTGTATTATGGATATACATATCTGAGATCTTATAATACATTGAGACCTTATTTTGTATGACACACTTCAAAATTGGGTTGTCTCAAACATCAAGGTTTTTATGGTATATCTTGTAATTCAAGAGTAGCACACACACACTCTTACATAGATAGTTATCCTTCTTGTACCCCTTTAATTTGTAGTATGTACACCATAGTATGATGCAAGAATAATGTGCAAAATTAGTAGACCATTTATATAATTTTGGTATCATAGATTTAATTTGTGCTTTAAGGAATGAAATTACTCTAGTATGCATGCTTCAAACTACCTCGTGCACACAATGCTACCTTTAGTGCCTCGCATGGGTATATGAATGATTTAAGTGATAACACCCTCTGAATTGTGTTATTAATCCACCCACAAACCATTATTAATTTTGAATTTGATTAAATTTATATGATAGATTAGATAAAAGAGTTTTAAATCATGCATCATACTCCTAAAACTCTCGAGAAGGCCTTGTTTAATATCCTTAAGGGAGCTGATGTTTTGTTTCTTGAAATAAGGTATGTGAAAATTAGATAAAAATTTGGTGCGCAATACGTCATAGTCCATTTCCTTCGATATGGGTCATACTTCCTATACTATTTATGCATGTGCCTTTGTAATTTTATTATAAATTGACTCACTTTTCTGTTGGAGGTTGTAATTCCCTTGGCCCTCCATAAGAGTTTACAATTATGCATGTGCTTTGCTACATCATCCAATCCTCAATACTCTAGAAAATGAAGTGTCATCTCAAAGAATATTTGAGGAGGCTAGTGTGGTGATATGCTACTTATTTTTCCTATATTACTTTGACTTGGGTAGGATCAAATCTTGAAGCTAAACATCTACTAGGATTTCCTCTACCCAGGGGAGGACTATAGTCTCCCGATCCTCTTGTTGCTACACGAGAACCGAATGAAATATTCCTCTGTCACTATAGTAGAGATAAATTACACCCTAACCATATTTTTGGTATCCCACTTATGGGATTACTACCAATGGGTAGTGTGCCAATTTTTTCCTTGATGTTACACAAACCAAATTACTTCTAAACAAAATTGTTTTGTCTATAAATGGGAGTTTTCTATGCTACCATATGCTCTTCCATTATCTATTGTTCCTCCTCAAATGATACCAATATGTATATGCTTTTATCTCTAATCTAATGTGGTGATTCCTGATTACCTTCTTTCTCCCCATCACTATGACTATCCTCCCTAACAAATTATAGATTCAAAGGACAAAATGCAAGGCCAAAGGGTCTAAGGTGGGTTAGATGCATGCCAATGGTTATTAACCCTTTATCACACCTTCCTTTAATGAATTATGAGGGGGTCATTCTTTTACGTTTCTCTAATATCTAAGGGATATGGTCATGTAGTCCCTCACCTTTTGAAAGTTTCTCATCACTTTTGCATGGAACCATTCCTCTAAGTCTTGGAACTTCCCTCTCCCATGCATCATTATATCTACGAATTCTCTCTTCTTTGTTTCTTTATTCAACTTCTCCTAGTGTCATCCTTCCCAATCCCTTTCCTTCCACATGCATATGGTGGGGTTTTCACTTTCCATAGGAGCTTCTCTAATCCAAGATCAACAATTAAAATCTTGATAGACAACGGGAGTGTGCGAGATAATATCCTTCGGGTTCATGAAAAACAAAAAACTATGTTTCTTAAGGGAACAAGTATGTTGAGATTACATACACCAAAGTGTAATTTCACAACACTTCTTCCCACCAATTATCTACAGTATGTGTCCATAGCTAACCCAAGTTAGAGAGAATTTGACAGTTAGCTTATATCCATAATTTTTTCTTTCCCAATCGACTCCATATTTATCAGTACTTAAGTTACTAACCAATTTTGTAATTATCCTAGAAATAAATTTAATAATGTCTTTTATAAAAAATCATACATGTTGTTTCCTACCCATTAATGTGGATTTAAACTACTACAAATGTTATACCTCTGTGAAAAAACATTTTGGGCCATGTATACCTAACTCTCAATATTATCCTATGACAATAAAAATTTCATACGTATGCCACATCTTGAAATCTTGAATAAAAGGGACTCGGAAACATAACCAAAATATAGTCTTAAAAGTTAACACCACTTAATCGGGTATGCTAACACATCACTCAAAACTGATTTCAAATTGATCTCTCTATGTGCACACAACTTACCATTTACCTATTTTTTTATATTATTCAAGATGTATAATCAAAATTTAACATTGTGTAACATACAATAAAATATAATGTAAAAATATCTTAACAAAGAAAATAATAATATGAATCTTTGATCATTCATTCCTCGACATATACAATAAAAATAAGATCTAAATTCCAATAATACCATGTTCATCTCTACTAATCTTAGTAATCCATATCAAATTGTCCATTACAGACACATAATATGATCTCACAAAATATTATAGACTCGGGAAAACATTCATACAACAATCCTTTGTGTATTGATCTATTCCAGTCATGGATATTAATTACATAAACATTAAAACTATATATATCTGGTGGGAACTTGTCCATCAAAAATTTAAAATAAAATAATATATTAATAGACTATCATATACTTAGCCCACATGTATCTTTAGTTTAAATCTTAGTCTTCAACTTGGTTATTCTATTTCCAGCTTTGTTTTTAAGAGCTTACTTGATCCTTACATCATTTTATACTTAGTTGTATATGTCCACGTGTATTCTATCTTTATCTAAAGCTCTTCATGTTCTTTATCCTTCTCTAGCACTTCTTTATCGATGATTTTATCCAATTATAGATTTGTCTTCGTCATCAAGCCAACCCATTCTTGTATTATTTTTAGCTGATTTTTACTTTTCTATTAATCTCCTTACCTAACCATTCCTACATCTAACCCATCATGCGTACGTTATTAATGCCTCTAACTATACCTTCATGCACTATCTTGTACTTATGACATTTCTTCCTTTTAGTATTGCATGCACCTTCATGTGTGGCTCATACTTAGTTATTTTTGTGAGGCAGAAATGGAGGAGAAAGAATAGAGATTGAATATCTCATATTATTCTATTAAACATAGAACTCACGTACATTATTTATAGGAAAGGAATTGAACAAGACTCCCCTAAATGAATGGAGAGGTTACAAAATAGAAGGAGAGAATAATGGAATACACCTAGAAGGAGAAGATAAAGGGATAGAATAGAATATATACTCCTAAAAATATAGATTATTCAACGTATGCTAACATTCCCCCCCTTATTACATTATTCTTGCAAATGTGACCCCTGAAAGATTCAAATTTCACTTTGCCAAGGGATTTAGTGAGAATGTCAATAACTTGTGCTTCAATAGGATATTACTGGAGCTGAATTTGATGGTTCAAGACATGCTCTCAAATGAAATGGCACTCAATTTCAATATGCTTTGTTCATTCATGAAAGACTGGATTCTTCATGAGCTTCAACACACTCTGATTGTCACAATAGAGAATAGGTAATTATTTTTCAATAATTCCCAGGTCATCCAAAATGCGATGTATCCATATCACTTCACACATAGCTCCTCGTGCGGCATGATATTCTACCTTTGTGAATGAGATAGAAACAACATTTTACTTCTTTCTTATCTATGAGATAGGTCCAGATCCGAGATAAAATATGTATCCTGTAGTTGACTTCTGTCATCAACAGATCTGGCATGGTCTCGAGTCGACGTATCCTGTAAGAAGAATTGATCATTCTTCTTATATTCCAGACCATAATTAGTTGTTCCTTAGACATATCTCAAAACATGCTTTGCTACATTCCAGTGACATTTCTTTGGCTCCTGCATGAACCTGGAAAGATAGCTGACAACATAGCAGAGATCTAGTCTGGTATATGTCAAATAGATGAGCCCTCCAACAAATTACCTGTAGAGAGTAGCATCTACTTGAGGTGAGTCCTAGAATCTTGAAAGTTGCAAGCCTTTTTCCATGGGAGTGGATATAGGTTTACAGTCAGACATTCTATACTTTTCCAGGAGTGTCTTGGCGTACTTTTTCTAGGAGACAAAAATGTGATGCTCCTTTTGCCATATCTCCAAGCTAAAACAGTAATGTAGGAGCCCCAAATCTGTCATGTCGAAGGTTATTTTGAGATTATTCTTTACAATATAAACCTGATCTTCTCGAATCATGATCACAAGATCATCTACATAAACAACCAGAATGACAATTTCTTTGCCTACCTTCTTTATATATAAATTTGAATATGAGGGGCTATGAGTGAACCCATGCTGTAAAAGGTGATCGTTGATCTTGATATACCATGCCCTAGGAGCTTGTTTCAGTCCGTAAAGTGATTTGATGAGACAACATACCTTCTTAGGCTACTTTTCATCAACAAATCCTTCAGGTTGGGTCATGTATAATTCTTCTTTCAGATCACCATTTAGGAAACCACTCTTGATGTTCATTTGTAGAAGTCTCCATCCTTTCTGTGATGTAAGTGCGTAAACTACTCTGATGGTCTTCATCTTCGCAGTGGGTGCAAATGTGTTCTCCATAGTCAATGCCTTCTTTCTCGAGCATATTCTTTGGCTACAAGTCATGCTTTATGTTTTTCAATGGATCCATCTACCTTATATTTTTCTTGAAAACCCATTTACAACCTATGGGTTTCTTTCCTATAGGTGCAGATCGACAAGTTCCCATGTCTGATTTTTCATGAGCAAGTCATATTCTGTATCCATAGCTTCCTTCCACTAAGTTTGACTGAGTGCTTCACGAACATTATCTATCTTGGAGCTATTCATCAATGAACTCATGAGTGTAAATTTACCTCATTTCTTTTTTGACTCCTTGTTTTGACTCCAGATGATGTATCTAGGAGTTGTTGCAAATGTGAGTCCTTGATAGTGCTTTGTACCCACTTCGGATGAGAACTTGGATGCTTTTGAGAAGAACTATGTCGTTTCGTGAGGATTGATGTGGAGTCACATTATCCAGTTCTCCAAGGTCAAAAAATAGTTCTCTTGACAACATTTCTTTTCTCTGAGTAGTCTCCTCTAGCTCATCATCTGATTCAGAGACTAATCGGTGAGATGTGTTTGGAAGTGGATCTTTTGTTGATACTATTGAGTCAAAGGATGACTTGTCACAAACCACATCCCAACTCTTGTATATTTTCTTTGTCTCAGGATCCATGAGATGATACACCTTCGAGGTAGTACTGTAGCCAAGAAGGATACACGGGAGTGTTTTTGGCTCTACCTTCTTTCTCTTCTGAGCTGGGACATGCATGTATGTTGTGCAACCAAATACTCACAAATGAGAAATTGATGGTTTTTACCACTCCATACCTCTTCTGGCATCTTGTTCTATAGAATATTTGTCGGTGCCCTGTTGAGAAGATATACAACTGTTTGTACTACTTCAACCCAATAACATTCTCCTAGCTTTGCAGTTGATAGCATGCAGTGAGCCATCTCCATCACTGTGTGATTGCGACGCTCAATAATGCCATTTTTTTGGGGCATGTAGGGAGCAATCAGGTGTTGCTTAATGCTTGTGATAGTTTAGGAAGGCCAAGAACTTATTTGATGTGAATTCCCCCCCTCGATCTGAGTGGAGTAGAAGAAGTGGTTGTCTGGACTCTTTGACAACATGATGATAGAAGTTCTGCAAGTGTTGAAGAGCCTCACTTTTCTTCTTTAGGAAATATACCCACATCTTGTGAGAGTGGTCATCCATGAACAATTGAAAGTATTTGTATTCATGTGTTGTGAGACGGCAATGCGCTTTGTAGGGAATTCTTCTTCATCATCACATTCGGCATCGTATTTGGCTTCTAATTCTTCCCGTACTCTCTTTTCTTGGCATCTAATGTCAAAAATAAATTATTCAAGAAGTCCTTCTCGAACTAACTTGTCGAATGCAAGATTGCCAGAATTTTGAAGCTCGTTCAACAAAGAAAAGTAGAACCCAAAGCTCTCAGGAGCTTCTCCATGGTGTTCTCTGGCTAGCGAGTTGATATTCTAGCTTTCAGCTGTGGCGATTGTGTTATTGATGCTCTCAATCGAGTTGTCTACACTTGACATTTGGCATAGTGTTGAAGAAACTCCACGTTGCCAGTATCAAACTTCCTCGTAGAGGGTAGAAAAAAAAACTTCAGGCAGCAAGTGAGTTTCTTCTTGTCGTTACACGTAGCTTTTGGTCTTACCACACAGGTTATGGATTCTTTTCCACAGCACCACGAAGGCTGAAGATCTTCTTTCCACACCATGCATTCTCTCTCCTCTACATGCGTAGGTATTTATCCACCCCAGTTTTCAATACAACTTTCAAGATTTTCCACGCAACTTTATGTCTTCACGCAGGTTTTGGCAGCATCTCCACACACAGTAAATGAACTCCACATTGGTTACACAGGTCAAAGACAAAGCTGTAGGCTGTAGTTTCCTCTATTCCTCCACGCACACTACTGAGCTGCTCTAATTTTTTATGCCTCCACGCAACAGGTGAAAAAAACACTATTCGAAGCAGCAAAAAAACAAGAAAAGAAAATGCGCATGTAATAGTGTCTTTTTTAAAAATCCATGTTTTAAAATAAAAAACAAAATGTTTTCTCCTAACTTGTGCAGGTTTTAACAAGAAACATTTTTTTCCCTAGTCTAAAACCTTCTAAGTTGACAATACTTCTTATTAGTTTCATAGATGATGTAGCAATGTATATGATCATTACATTATTTCCCATTCATAATGTAAGAATAAAATAGTATTATTTTGTGATCCACATGGTTATGTTAATCATGTTATAACTTTTTGTAATGAATATGTTGAATATTATGACTAAATGTTAATATCCAATAAGTGTTTTCAACAATTACATATCACTCTGGGTTTATATGTCATAAAAATCATTTCATTTAGCCTAATGTCCTTAACTTTCACTTTCATATTTATCGAAAAATATGGTCATAACATTTTTTTAATGTCCTAACATGGTTTATAGTTATATAGTTATCCTATCGGAGAAGCACTTGTGGATCTACCGTTCAAAAAGAATGCATAAGTGAATGATGTGAGGCATGAATCATTCTAAGACAAAATAATGCAAACATACAAGACTGAAAAATACAAGAGATGTAATTGTAATAATACAAAAATATCTCCAACTAATTACGATTAAATATAATAATGCAATATATGTACATATATGTACATATAGGAGGTGAATATGTAACCTCCTTGAATCAAACCAATCTCCATCTAGAATAGTTGCAACCAATACCTAGAATGGTGTAGTCAAGTGGTAACCAAAACCTAGAACAGATAGTCAAGTGTACACCTAATAATTCATATCCCATAAGTGAAGAGAAACTCCAAGTGAGTCGGAATATCCCGAGTAAAATAATATAAATAAATTGAGGAAAAAAATCCTACACTAACACCCCTATAAGCACATTTTAGGTGGATAGTGAAAATTGAAATTGGGTCCCGAAAACAAGCCCTAATGAGGTACCCACAAATAATTTAATCTCTCATAAGAGAGAGTAAAATGAGAAAACCTAGTGGGAAAAACTCTAAACCAAAATAGATACAAAAATGATAAGGTAGGACTAGAAATCCCCACTCAAAGATGATGAAGTTGTTAATGTGGATAGAATAATTGGGTCCTAGTAGTAAGGCCATGTTAGGTACCAAATTACATAAAAATTTAAATGGGAAGAAATAAGACAGCCCAATAATAATCAAAAATTACACGAGGCACTAATAAATAATCTCTAACAAGTAGAAATTTCTCCAAAGATCACCCTTGAATAAGCAAAACTTATACAAACAAATATGACATTCAATATTGTTTTAAAACCATTAATTGTCTAAATGAACACCAAAAAAGAGGAAAATTCATCATTACATAGGAATGTATAATTTATGTGAAGATGCCATGCTCAAAGAGTAATACGAGAATCCACAATTGCTATAAGGAAGACACGATCATCCTCAATATAGGTTCCAACAATAGTAGCCTTTTAGATACCCATTTAAAATATTTGTAAAAATTATTCTCAAGAGAAATAGATGCACTAAATGTGCCTATTGTAGAAAGAAAAAATGAAACAAACAAGTAATAATGGGCGGGTTTGGTCTCCTACTAAAATGGACCCCACCCTTGAATTTTCAAACTTGCATTTATGGAATAAGAACCAACTAATCATTTTCTTCTTCATCATCCATTGCAAAACTCATCCCAAAATATGACACTTTATAACTTTGTGTGTTTTACAAAATAAATAGGTCCAAATATTTGGGAAATGAAAATTAGTTAACTTTACCAAAAAAATGGAACTCAATACAGAGCTACCAATCAAAATTTTTACAATAATTATTTCTCGAGAATAAGCCCTATTTTAAATGAATTTTCACTAAACTTGAAATGTAATTTTTCACTAAAATATAGTTTTAGAAAAAAAGAGGGTTTTTATGAACCCAAGATAAATGCCTTTGATTCACATGCGTCAAGTGCAAATAAAGGCCAAAAATTCTAGGGGTTGTAGAGGGGTTAAAATTAGTCACCTGTATAGCCAAAGACTATTCTAGTAAGGCCGTTAGGATGAGATGAATTTTTTTATCTATACATGGGATTCAACCATGATGGATCAATAATATATTCATTGTGGTTTTGAAATTTTCATAGATCTATGTGTAGAAAACAAATCTACCATTGGAATTAAAAAAGTAACTCATGTTGGATATTCAATGCATGTATGGGTTGTTGGAAACTTTGTTGCACATCTAAAAATTCCCTTTACAATTCTCGACATGCATCAAAGTATTGGCATAGGTTCAAATGCCTTCAAAGGTCTGCAACGCCTAGATCTAGATAAATATTCTAGGCTTCCTACAACTATGATTTAGGGCCTATAAAAATCAATCTCCAAAACTATATATGCACTATGCGGACTTGTGAACCTCATAGGCCTTAAAATAGGATACATATATACCCACAAACTACGCAAACCCAACACCCAAATAATTGTAAATAATGACCTCAAATGAAATTAAACTTGCATAATAATAAGCTAGAAAACTCAAATCCAACGCGACTCGATATGATATCGAAGAATTATCAAGGATCTACTGGTTTGAAGAATGATCAAGTGAATGATGTGAGATGTGAATTGTTCCAAGAAAAACAATGCAAGCATACAAGACTGCAAATTACAAAAATAAAATAGAGATAATTATAATAACACATAATTAGCTCCAAATCTATATGATAAAATAGATTAGGTCAATATATGTACATACAAGAGGTGAATGTGTAACCTCATCCTAGAATCAAGGAAATATCCACCTATAATAGTTGGTAACCAACTCCTAGAATGGTGTACTCAAGTAGTAACCAACACCTAGAATAGTGTAGTTATGTGGCAACCAAAACCTAAAATAGTGTATTCAAGGGTACACTTAAGCAATTATATCCCATAAGTGTAGGGAAAGTACAAGTGAGGTTGAATATCCTGAGGAAGATAATACAAATAAAGCGAGGAAAATAAATCCTACACTAACATCTCCTTTATCATCAAATTACTTTTTCATAATAGTTTACTTATCACCATATCCCTTTATGTCTTGATGATGCTCATTGTTTATCTAAATAAATTTATTCTCATAACCCATCATGAAACTAATGTTATTCTCAATTTATTTGTTGATAATATTAGAATGTATCTCTCATGGTTAAAAATATAAATAATTTTTGTGAATACATATTTTTAATCCTTAATAATATTATGGTGGACCAATATAGTCTTATGTTTTATAAATTAAAAAACCCAAAACTCGAAGCTTGGTTTATAATCAATCATCAACCATTTTTATTGTCTCCTATTTAATTTAATACGTTTCAAAATAATATGGGGAAGTATTCTAACTCAAGACCCCTCCCTTCACATTTATGTTCTTATCCATTTGGCAAGAATTATTTTACTCATTACATCTTAGAATTAATCTTATCTTATGATAGAATATGTTTAGATTTAGTTTTAAGTTTAAAAATAATAATAAGTGAGTGGAGAGAGTTGAACCTATGAACACTCACTCTCAACACCCTTCTAGATGTAAGGGTGTTGAGGCTCACAATTTGGTCAAAATGTGGTTCAAGTGTGATAATATAACTGTCTAAAATGGTTCTCTATTTAAAACACAAAATCATATGGGTTTTTAAAACTTAAAATTTTAATTAAAATACCAAATATTTAACCATTAAGTCATCAATTTACATCTGAACTTTCCTAGAAGTCTATAACATTAAAAGGGGAAAATATATGAACCTAATAGTGATGATATAGTTATTCCTATGAAAAATATTTTTCTTATTTTTCTTTTTAACCTTCCCATGCATCACTTTGTTTCTCTTTCTCTGGCTCTAATCTCTCTTTGAATTTTTTAAAAACCTATCTCGTGCATCATTCTCTTTCTCTTTCTTTTGATCCAAAATGTTGGCATGTGGATGATGAGTTTCCATATATGTATAAGGAATATTAATGAAAAATTAGGATGTAGGAGAAAAAGAGGTATCTTCAAGTGAGTCAAACAAGGAAGGACAATACAAAGGCTTGAGAACACCTTGGTAAGCATTGACTTCTTGAGAAGCTAGTGATAGGGATAGGAAGGCTGATGATGTGATAACATATCATGATTATGAAATAGTAAGTATATAATGTATATGATGTGGAAACAAGGTAGAATGATGAATACAAGGGAACATGAGTCAAATTAGTCAGAATAGCTTAGTTTAGGATGTTTAATCCCTAGGCCTAGCTAGCAAAGTTACCTAGAAAGGTAGAGTGAAGGAATGAGGAAAATTTTTAATCATGGTAGAGGCATGAAACACATGATATGACATGTTTAATGGGTTACAAGGTAAATAACATGACAAACATTATGAGTTCCATTGCAAACTAGATTAATTTCACTTGTTTCAAGGACCTAACATGAAGGTATGAAGTAAATTAGGCCATAACAAGAAAATAAAAGTAGCGTACGTGTGTAGGGACATTTAAAAGAGTCCTAATATGAATATAAAGGTTATAATTCAACATTTGTAGGCATTGTTAGGGTCATTGGTATGAATTCCCTTCAAGACATACATGTTTAGCATGACAAAATGAGATTGGATTGGTATTTTCAATGTTAAACATGAAAAATTAGCAGTTTTAGATCATGTACGAGGTATTCATGAAGGTTTTTACACAATTTTATGACCTAAGGAGGTGTCTTTTGCAATATTTTGTGATTTTTCCAAAATGGGTTAAGTAAGGTATGTTAAAATAGCACCTGAATTCTTTGCATTTGATATCAAATTTGGTGAATCCTTAAGATAAATTATAACAGACATTTATGAAGTTAATAGAGATAAAAACAATTTACAAAAATTTTAAGGCAAAAGGATAATAAATAAGAAATTTCTATTCATTTTTGTGGAACTGACTTAAACCCTCCTAAACCCTAGTTTAGAGTGGTATGAAGAAATTTGTTTGGTTAAGCCACAAAATGGAACTATTTTTCTTGTAAAATTAATTGATATTTTATATAATTCCTTAGATTATATTTCCATGGTAATTTGAGATCTTAACACATGGCATTCCTCTCAAGAAATAAATTATTTTGTGAAGAATTTAGTGTACAAACTAAACGTACAAAGTAACACATTCTCAAATAATTTATGGAGGAATTTGGAGATATGTGTTTTATTTTCATGAATTTATATTTATCACTCTTTTCGATAAATTTTGTGATATGTGTGTGTTTTTTCTCCTCTTGTTTGAGAAGGCTATGAAGAAAAACAAGGAAGGTATGAAGGTGCTCATTATAAATTACATAATAATGTTGATGTTTTTTTCCTAGATAGTTTTAAGGAGTATCATATGAGATTGGAGTTTGATAATTTTTGTTTGATCAAGTGATTTCATGCATATAATCTAGTTATGCAAAACTGTCCTTTTGAGCTAGTGAAGAATCCCTCGCCATTACATGTACGAAATAAGTTGTTTTTCTAAAAGATGGTATGGTTATAAGTCCTTGAGCATATTTATTAGAGTTAATATGAATTTTTTGAAGTGATTAAATTCCTTAGTGATTTCTCTTAATATAATTGTGATATGAGAGTTACAAAATGGTTTTCAAGCATCCTAGAACCTAGTCCAACTAGTTTAAGAAATGAAGCTTATTGAGTGACTTATCAATTAAATTAGTGAAAGAAATGAGTATTTCCATAAAACATAATTCAATATTTTTTTAGGTATGATATATTTTTGAATGAAAAGGTTTAGTGCTCCAAACAATCAAATCTTGAAGACTATTCATTTATCATTAAAAATCAAGTAAACCTTGATCAAATCAAGTATCTCATGGTATGAATGAAGAAAGTGGTAGCTGGTCCAAGCCATGAAGGTGGACTACAAATAAAATTCAATTCTACCAAACATTATGTGGACCTTGAACCTACACAAATCAATGTTAAATAAGCATGCATCATGACTAAAATTTTAAAACTTGCATCAATGTGTTTGGATATCCAATGAAGTTTAAAGGATAAATTATGAGCACATAAATATTTAAGAAGTTATAAAGATGAATATACAGGATTATAACATCTTTTCATATTTGGGAAACTTACCCATTAATGTAATACAAAAAAATACAAAAGAGAACTTTCCATAAAAGAAGAAGACAAAACTTGACACGATGTTACAAAAGAGATGTCGAAATCAGTTTTTAAATGTAAGAATAATCTCATGAGGGGTGTAGTGTGTTCAAGAGTTATTTCATTGATATAAGTTGAAGGTTATAAAGAGTTTGATAGTTATTGTATTTTTTTCATGTAATGTAACAGTTATTCAAATATTATCATTTCTAGAAATGGATGATTTCATCTTCCCCTTCGCAATTCGAGCTAAAGTATGAAGTTGAAGAGTTGCTTTATGTAAGGTTAGGTGTAAAAGACATTTTTGACTGTATTCCTTGATATTATAAACCGACCTTCATGTATGAAAGATGTTGTTGATGAATATGCTATTGAAGGTGTAGTGAAGGAAATGAAAATCAAAGTATGTATCTAATATTTTGAGGACTCAAAAATTTGTAGAAGTTGTAGACAGAAAGAGAATATAGTTAAGAGGGATATATGATATAAGAAATATGATAAAAGTTTTTATGATAGATGACTAGTGTTATAGTTCTTGCAGGAGATGAATGAGAGTGAGAAGAGAAGTTGAGCTAAAGAAGTGATCATAATTATTTGTAGGAGACAACACAAGAGAAGTGATCAAAAATTTTTGTAAATAATTCATATTAGATTCTCAACATAGATGGATTTGATGTTTTCTTTTAAGTGGAAACTTATAGAAGATCAATTTAAATCTTTGTTTAAGTCTTGGGTTTTGAATTTTCCATGCAAGTAGAATATTTATAAATCTCGAGTGGAATCTTGACTAAATTTTGTAGTTGTATCTTCAAATTGAATGGATGCTCAACATGAACATTGTAATACATTTGTGTTCAAACTAGTTCTTTGCTTTTTTAAGTTTTTCTCCCTTGAAGGGTTTTCCACATTAAATATTGTCTCTCTTTGTGTCCTCATGTTTATTGCATTTGAATGAGCTTGTGGTTTCATAAGTAACTATGTTAATGAAATTTAACTATATGTCGAAATTTCTACAAGTAATGATTCACCCCCATCTGAGTTCCTAGAATTTCTAACTATTGGTATTAGAGCTTGGTTCTCTTAAATCAAGTCAAACAACTTGTAGGTGGTACTCTTGAGACATAAGGATGGATGTAGAAATAATATCTAGAAGGAGTTCAAGAGATAAGTATCTCATTGATGAGGCTGAAGTGAATCTTGAAGAATAATTGTTAAAGGATCTCGAGGAATTAAAACACCAAACTAAAAATAAACACAAATTGAAGCTAATTTTTAAATAATATGAAGGCATAATCAAGCTTTTTCAGGAAAGGAAGAAGAAGAAATATGAAGATGGAATCAAATTACTTGAACCACAATTAGAGCTGATCTAAACCTCTCTCAAAGTCAAAGGGGAAAAGTACCTAAAATTTAATAAAAATTTGAAATATTAAGTTGATAAAGTAGAAAAATATCTTAATGTCAAATAATAAACTTTCATGAGACTTAAAAATTATTGATATCCTTAAGAGATGAACTAGAAAAAGAAAAATGAATGAAAATGTATGGCAAGATGGAAAAGATATCTCAATATTTGAATGGAATGTTGAATATAAACAAGGAAGAAAGTGAAAAAAAAAAAGGACCAGGCTTCACTAAAGTACCTATGGAGAGGTGTGAAGATGAAAAATATTGTCCAAGAAGAAAATAAAACATGAAGATGAACAAGGGGAAAAATTCAAGAAGGCCTAAATCAGTTATGTAACCAAATGCATTCAACTATGAAAGAACCATTAATGGTTTTTTTTTTTGTCACAATTTTTGACACGAGTAAGGAATTCAGGAAGCATGCCGTGAATTACCATCTATGGGGGAATATATATGAGAAAAAAATATAGAGTATGATTGAACTGTAACAATAAATTACACATAGCTCAATACTACCTTTATGAACTAGACAATCAGCTTTGGAGAATAGAAGACACAAAAGGTATGAATAAGATAGTTTTCTATAATTGTAATAGTATTGGACATATTACTATTAAGTGTTATGATCATGAGAGTGATAAGAGTGGTTGAAATATAAATCCATACCAAAATATAATCAAGAACTAGCTTAGGTGTTTCAATTGTCATAAAATTAGATGCTTTGCAAAGTAATTTTAGGAAAATCAACATCCTAGGAATAACAATAAAACTAAAGAAATGGCCAAGGACATGCTGAAAATGAAAGAAGTTGTGTTCCAGATTTGTGACATCCATCTTCTCAATGTTAAGAGTACCATCCACCATCTCAATCTTTTAGTTGAGATGATCCACTCCATGGATCTTGCTAAGGAAAGGGGAAAAGAGGGTAAAGGCCCCAAAGTGGAGGTCCCTGAGCCAAACTACAAGGTTTGGAAAGCTACCATTGAATCCCTCATCAAAGAATGGAACAAATGCATGAATTTAGTGGGGGACCTGATAAAAGAGTAACTACTTATATGGGATATTTTCTGGTTATTGTTAGTTCTAAGTTGTTTTGTTGTTAGTCTCTTGGTTATGCTTCTGTTAGATAGTTTATTTGATGTTTGGTTTCTTCCTTTTATGTTTGTATTTCCTTGTTGCTTGTCTCATACGATTTGGTTTTTTGGTAGGGATTCAATGGTTTATCCCTTGGCCTTTTGTAAGGAACTGGTAACATTATGTATGGGATAGGGTCCCCTCAACCCTTTTTACCTCTAATAAAATAAAATAAAATCAAGCAATCAAAAAGTAGGGTAATAAGGTGTAGAAATTAAAAACTAATCCTAAGAGTAAGAGTGATTTATCGAATGTCCTAGGAGAGACCGGCTTAAGAAAGATATGAGAAAGTGGTGATCAGATTGAGAAAGTTAGAGAATGCCAAGTGTCAGTCATGAAGAAAATCCATTCATAGTTAGGAGAAGATAGGCGAATGAAATCCATCGTACATGTTTGACAAGTATTCAATTAGGATATGAATACTTAGGAGATACAATTATCATATCTAACAAAGACACATCCAAGAACATTCGAGGGAAAGAAATGAAATGATAGAGTCTCATGTTATTTTGACAATAACCTAGTCTTGTAATATAATATAAAAGCATAACATTCCTTCTTTATGCTTCTAGTAGACATATGCTACTTGGAAGAAACATTCGTATGTTCAAAGTAGAGTTACCATTAGTAGGTGGTGATGAGAGACCTCTCATGTTATAAATGTCTATGGATTCAAAGGTATGTTTTGTTCTATTTCTCTCATTATATTCATATGTATATTGTGTTTATATAAGGTAGTTGAAGGTTTCTCTTGATGTTCAAACCATCAAATATTTAACCTCAATCATAAGTTTTGTGCTAGCTTATAAGGTTTTATAAAGTTTCTTTATATCCTTGCATAACCTGTAAAGCTTAATCTTAATCACTTCACCCAAATCTATCGAAGAATATGTTAGTGAAATGTGATGAAACTAGTCCAAGTCCTAAAAACAAAGGTATGAGTAAGATGGTCATTGAAAAGTGTGTCATAGTTCACAATATTATATGTAAGGAAGTCTAAAATAGACATGAAGTCATCCTTAAGGTCTTGAGTCTATAAGTGTGTCAAGGTTGTTAAAGGTATCTTTGTGGTCTATATTTACATGAATTAGCCTTCAAATGTATATTCTTTCAAACTATCTCTAGGACATTGAAGTTTATTTAAGATATATAGAATATCTTTTAGATATGTTCAAAGCTATCACTGTATCATAATATTTCATAAAAATTTAGGATTGACCTAGTTTTGAATGTGAAGAAGATAAAAAAATAATGATCTTTTATGGTGATCCATGTTAGTGAGAAGGTAGAAAAGAAATTATATCCATGAAATATCTAGTATTCATGGTCAAATACTCAAAGCAATTAGCCATGTCAACACTTGTGTTAAATCATCATGGTTGTCTTGACAAAAATAGTGTCAAATCATTTAAAAGGTATGAAGAGAAAGATAAAAATATGGTTATAACTCTGTGAGAGGTGTAAACCATGTGTATTCTAATTTGTAGCATGAAGGAATCAACAACAACTCAGATTATGCAATCAAATCTCATGTTGAGGCAAGCCAAGAAGAGTCTCAAGGTATAGTTTTGGAAGAAGAAAATTGAAGGATGACTAGTGCATCAAGTGCAAATGTACATCAAAAATAGTGATGAAGAATACCTAAGCATTTATGTGTGTGAATTGACTCCAAGTATCTTCTTAATGTAAATTACAACTCAAGTAAGAACTCAGTCAGTCTTTAAAGGCAACTTGGGAAAAAATTGGTAGTAATACATCATGGATCATGAGTTATTATAGACCCTAAAAATATCAGATCCCTTAATAGAAGAAAATAAACAATTATCTCACCTAAAAATATTATGAAGAGACTCAAAACCCTTATTTTTGTGAACATAGCAGTTTGAAAATGAAGGATTTTTAGTTGTATAAAATATGATGTCACTCTTCTTAATTCATTACATGGTAAAGATGTAAATAGAAACAAGGATGATATTTTAGATGATAAAGCTAAGTCTTAGTTATTTTATTGAGACATCTCTCCTCTCGGGTTCATAGTACAAAAACTTTATAGGGTTTAGTAATCAAATGAGATTGATGACATTACACTCATTTTAAGAGCTTCAAAAAATTTTACACAACATCTACATATTATATTAAGTCAAATTTAAGAAGAATCATTGAAAATTTAAGACAAGATGAAGAGGAAACAATACAATTGATATGAAGCCTCGTTGATGGCCATTAGAAGACCTAATAAAATTTATTCTTGTTAATTTTGAAAAACAATGTCTTAATAAGACACCTATAACTTTTGGTGAGTGAATACTATCCAAAGTGGGTATTAGAATATTCCCTTAATGTGTTGATAAAATACCTTAAATGAAATATATGCTCAAAAAATGTGAAAGGAGGACTGGTAACAAGTAGTAAATCTATAAAAAGGAATTGATGGTTGAGAGAGAAATATAAAGAAATGACGGATAAAATTGAACATACACCTTATAGATGATAAAGGGTGTTGATAAGTTTACTCATTTTATATGGATTGTATATAAAATCTTCTAACCATGGTTTTACTAAAACAATGTTCTTAAGAGAAAAATAGTACACAGTTTGAAGAAAAAGTGATTGAGTTTGATAATTTCTTGTTACAAATTGTGTAGATGATTGTTAGCTCATTGAATTGAACTGATAGAATAAGGAATATTGGTTTATCAAGGTTTTTAAATGAAAAATTTAAATTTTAGGAAGTTTGGGCTAGATCATGCATAGAAAATAGAGTCAAGAAGTTAAAAATGGTAACTATTATTGCTATAAATATTCTTGAGAAATCTATAATGTGAAATATCTAAAGCTAGATCGTCAAAGTGATATGGAAAAAAATATATGAGTTGAATATCTATAATGTGGAAAATGGATAAAGCTATATGGAGAATCACAATCTCAAGTAAGAACAACATTCTCTAAGGTATGGACATGAGTTTTTCATGATGTTAAGTATTGTATGAAAATAGCATAAGACCTAATTTAAAACCTAAGCATTAGGGATTCAATTGCTGAGATTCTTACCATCCTAGAATAAGGAGTCAAAATCATATGAGGGTTTATAGTTGGTCCCAAAATATCTAGATTTTAGATATTTCCTAGACTACTCTCAATACTGTAATAGATATTTATAGTGATGAAAAAAATTATACATATTCAAGGATAATGTGTGGGGAAAGCGGAGATGCTCATGATGCTGAAATAAGTAGAAAAGAATAAGACCATAAGATTTTTCAAAACCATACTACTCGTAGTTACCGATGGTGGATGAAACTATAAAAATTACATCTTACAGCATAAAAATTTAATTTGTGTCAAAGAAGAAAAAAACCAGGGCAAGGGAGCCTCCTTTTATTTTTAAGACAAAATTTATAATGTTGAAAGTCCAAGAGTGGAAGAATAATGGAGGATTCCATGACTATTTGTAAGGGGATAAATATTCACAGATACTAATTCTCCATATCAACCTAATAAGACCATAAACAATGAAAATAATGTTAATGACATAGATAGAAACGAGAACCCACCTAGATCACTCAAGAACAAGATAAAAGGAAATTTTTAGCATAGGTAGATAGAATTAGATAGTACAAACCTATGGAGATAAAGAAAGGAATGTTTTAAGTAATGTATGATATGTTATGGATTAACAAATTTGGACTAAAATTCTCTAAAAAGTTGCTTTATGTACTATTAGTCATAAAAATTGGCTATTACTATATGAAGAATTGAGATTAGTATTGGGTTTTCTAAGCTAAGATAAGTAAGTTCATGTGCTAAGACGATGCTTTCCCTCAAATTTTAGATTGTTGGAATGTGTATATGGTTTGAATTCATCTTATGATGGGGAGCACTAGTGAGTTTAATCAATGGTGGAGGCCAAAAACGGAGATAAATAAGAAAACACAAAATTGGGAGCTTACATTATGAGTTTGGTTTATGTTTACAATAAAAAAATGATGTCAAAAATGCTAATGTAGGAGTAGAGCATGAACTAAAACTAGGTACTTTGTAATTTTAACAAAAAGGGGAGAAGAAATAGAAGGTTTTACCATCAATGAAAAAGTGGAATATTTTTGGCATGTGAATGTTGACTTTTGAATTATGTCAAAGTAATATTAATTACAAATTATTATGCACAAGAGCAAGAGGGAGGCTGGATTGAGTCGCATAAGGTAGGACAATACAAAGTTGTGAGAAGACCTAAATAAACATTAACCTCTCAAGAAGCTAGTGATAGGTATAAGTAGGGTGACTATGTTAGAACATAATAGGATGATGAAATAACATGTATATGTTGTTGAAACAAGGTCAAAAGGATGAATAAAGGGGCACATGAGTGAAATTAGTCATACTATCTTAATTTGGGAGGCGTAATCCCTAGGCCTAGCGAGAAAAGTGACCTAGAAAGGTAAATTAAAGGCATAGGGAGACTGGTGAAGCACGTGAGAAGAATTAAAACCATAATATGACATGTTTAAGGAGATATAGGGTGAATAACATGACATACATGATGAGATACACTGAAAACTAGTTTAATTTGGCTAAGTTCAAGGGTCTAACATGAAGGTATGAAGTTTATTAGGCAATAACAAGAAAATACAAGCATATAATGTGTTTAGGGAAATTTTAATGAGTCTTAATATGAATTTATAGGTCATAATTCAACATCTAGAGGCATGGTTAGGGTCATTGGTATGACTTACCTTTAGGAAAATGGGTTTAACATGCCCAAATGTTATTGGGTTGGAAGTTTCATAGTGAACCAATACAAATTATCCATTAGAGATCATGAAGGAGGTATTAATTAAGGTTTGGAACAAATTTGAGTACCTATGTAGTGTTTTTGTGTAATAAAATTGTAATTTTATCAAAACCAAGATAAGTAAAGTATGCTTAAATAGTACCCTAACTTCTTATCATTTTATCTAAACTATGAGGACGAGGGGTGGAAAATATATTAACCAACTTAATTAAATGTGAATTTTAACATTATGAATAAATGTAAATATAACTCTACACAATGTAAATAATTATAAATAGCAGATAAAACACAGTGAAATGGTATATAATGTGGAAAACCTCTAAATGGGTTAAAACCATAGAGAATAAATGAACTAAGTGAGAAAATTTTACATCCACTAGTCCAGTAACTCCCTCCACACTTCTATTCCCTATTTTTAGTAAAAATTTCCTTCATGTTCACATTTGAATATTATTATTTGATCTGTGATCAATCTTTGATATCCTAAATATATGACCTATGCTCATATTTAAATAACTTAAAAGGTTATGACCTTCTTAAGTGATTGGGCACACCCTGATTTAATTAATTAGTTAATTAAATTAACAGACCACCTAATATAAAGTTTATATTTAAATAATAAGATTAAAGATCATTATATATTAGTTAAACATAAACTATATATTATGATACACTTAATATTCTAATTTTAACACTCCCCTTTAATATTAACCGAGGATCCATATTCCAACGTTACCTACTTTTACAAGAGGATTTATAAATCCATAAACCCTAAAGTTCTAGGCTATAATATGTATTGGTGATACTAATTTCACTGTTTCTCAAGGAAATATTCTTATGTTGGATCTATGGGATCCTTTTATAACACAATTACCTCTTATACAAAACATGCACAATGGATTGTATTTTCGTAAACTCTATCGGCTTACACATCATACAAGATATTTTTACAATGATTTTTAACCAAAATAGATGTATATATGAGAAGGATTCAATAACTGTCGGAACATTATGAGGTGGCATTTCCATGCACACTCCCCCTCAACTACAACTATCAAAGGCCGAGCATTGCACAAAAATTGTAGAACTTTGTTACACATAATGGCTTCATAAACATGTTTATACCTTGATCTTTTGTTGGGTAGTATTGAGATCTATATCATCATAGAGATCCTTATCACGAATAAATTTCATATGTATCTCAATATGATTTTTTATTTTATCCTTAATTGGATTCTTAGTGAGATAAATACAATTCTACTTATCACGCAGAAGAGAATTACTTCCTTTAGCTTCCATGTGCATCTCTTCTAATATCCTCTTCAACCACATGGCTTCTTTTAATGCTTCCATTGCACTTCTATATTGTACCTTAGTAGCAAAAATGAAAATTGTTTGTTGTTTTCTCTGCTCCAAGTAATGGAACATACACCAAACTTGAAAACATATCCAATTGTAGACTTGAAATCTATGACATCACCAGTATGGTCAGAATCACAATATCCATATAAACATGCATTTTTATGATAAATATGATGTAAACCAAAATTAATTGTGCCCTTAATATAACTCAAAATTCTTTTGCTAACTTCCAGTGATCATGATAAGGCTCCTGCATAAAACTTGAAGCAATCCCTACCGCATAAACAATGTCAAGTCTAGGAATAGTTAGATGAATAAAACTACCTACAAGTTTCCTATACAAAGTAGTATTAGCTTGTTCACATGCAATTTTACGATCAAGTTTACATCCAACTTATATAGGAATAAAAACATGTTTACAATAAATCGTATTAAATATTTTAAGAAAATTAGTTGCATATTTTGATTGAGATACTATAATAGAATTTTTATCCTGAAATATAGCCATGCCCGAAAATGATGCAATATTCCTAAATTTGTCATCTCAAAATATTACATTAATTTTTCTTTATTTTTGTAATTAAACTGTTATAATTACTAGTGATAAGTAAATCATCAACATACAATATAATGAGAATGATATAATTTTCTTCAATTTTGAAAATTAAATCATTGTTACATGAACAGCTAGAGAAAATCAACTTCATTGAAAAAATTGTTAATTTTAGAATACCAAGATCTAGGATCATGTTTTAAACCATATAAAGATTTTTTCAATTTACAAACATACATTTCTTTACCTAGTTCTTCAAAGCCTTTAGGTTGGGTCATATAAATTTATTCTTTTAAATAAAAATTCAAAAAGAAATTTTGACATCCGTTTTGGATTTCCTAACCATACTGAGCATTTTAGGTAATCAAAATCCTTATTGTGCTTATTTCGCAACATGTAAAAATGTTTAAACATAGTCGATACCAGGTTTTTGAGTAAACTTTTAAACTACTAGTATGGATTTGAATTTATCTACACTATCATTTTTTTATATTTAATCTTGCATATCTATATAGATCCGACTTACTTCATTGTTAGGAGGAGGAACTAATTCCCGAGTTTTATTTTTCATCAAAGAAGTATACTCAAATTTCATAGCATTTATCCATATTTCGTCAAGAAGAAGATTCTTCAAAATATGTGGTTCGTGTTCATAAAAATTCATCAAGAATGATATGTATGATGACTTATAGTTATTTTTGTAAGGTTTTCAAGATTAGAGTCTTAAATAATGGACTCATCCCATCTAGGTATTTTAGTTATAGAGGAACTAAGAAGAATATCATTTTCAACTATAGGTTCAACACTAGTTTAATCATCACATACATTATTTACACAATTTTCATTTCCAAATTCATTTTCATTAGAATCATAATAAATAACAGAAAGATGAAGAAAAAAAGAACAAAAAGTTTTCCCAAGATTTTAATATTCATGTTTTTTATAACTTCTCTTTTTGATGGATCAAAGATCCTAATACCATTAGTTTTTACATCGTATCCTATGAAGATACAAGGAAAATATGTCTAATCAAGTTTCTCTCATTTTGATTTTAGAATGAAGAGGGAAGCAAGGCTACCAAATATTCTTAAATAAGATACACTAGGTTTTCGTTTCACCACTTTTCCAAAGGAGTTAGATTTACTAAGGATTTAGTCGGAACTCTATTTAATATATGAACCACAATGTTCATACCTTCATCCTATAGGAACATAGGAACTTGAGAACAATGCATCATGGTCCTAGCCATTTCCAAAATGGTGTAGTTTTTCCTTTCTATAATCCATTCTGCATAAGGTGAATAGAAGTAATCGGTTCCTTTTTAATGTCACATTTGACAAAAAAATGAGTCAAATTCTTGACCGACATATTTTCCCCATTATCAGTCCTAAGCCGCTTAATTTAATAAATAGAAGAGTTTTCAACTAAAGCTTTAAATTCCTTAAATTTTGACAATACATTTGATTTCTTTTTAATGAAATATGACCAAATATTATGATTTAAATCATGAATGAAATGGATAGCATACAACAAACTACTAAGGGAAGGAACTTATAAGGGTCCTCTAACATCACAATGGAAAGGTTTAGAAGAGTTTTCATAATGGTAAATATGAAAAGGATTATTAAATTGCTTACCACATAAGAATACTTCATATATTTCATGATTTTGGGAAATAGGTAGAGACCAGCCACTAGGTTTAGTTGAGACATGTCACACATGATCGTAAAATTGACATGACATAGTCTCTCATGCCACAATTTTATTCCACTTCTTTGAACTATAAAATAATAAGCAAAAGGAAATCCATAAAATACATACAAACCATCTCTTTGAATTCCTTCAACTATAGTAACATTATGTTCATTTTTAATAAATCATTTATCCTTTAATAATGTTACATTAAATTTATTTTGCTTCAACTTAAAACAAGAAAGAAACTCCATTTTAATTTTAGAAACTAACAACACATTGTTAATAAAACCATTTGCAAAATTTAATTTTCCCTAACCATGAAGATCGAGCATGGAATGATCACCCAAATAGATCTCGATCATTATATACACTAAGTTTAGAAAGGATATCAGATCTAAAATTTGTGTTCCTAGAGGCACAATTTTATAATATCCATTCATTTTCTTTTCTAGTGACAAAGGTAGCATACAAAGCAATTACATTAGATTTTTGACTTTTTTTAATTCTTGTTTTGGTTTTGATTTTGGTTTTCGTCGAATTTTTACACTTTTGAAATTTAAATTTTTAAATTTTTTTAGATTTATAATCCTATTTCTTATGTCTAAATTTACCACAATAATGACATTTTCCATTAAAGTTAACTCTTAGATTTCCAAGTTTCTTATCTTTGCTAGGAGGTTTAAAACATTTCTTTAGTTTTTGTTTAATCTAGAGGTTTTACCTTTTGAATTATGAGAAACATGTTCTTGAGTGGCATTATCATTATAAAAAAATGACATTACTTGTTTTTCTTGTATGAGAAGAGAACTAAGGGTTTCCAAATCTGAATGTCTTGTTTTGTTTGATATTTTGAATTTCAAATTGAAATTAAATTTCTAAATTTCTCATGAATATTCAACTAAATAATGAAATAAAGAAATTTATCTTGAATCAAATTAATACCACATCCATCTAATTGTGACTTTATGTTTTTATTTTTGCTAAATAATTTATCAAATTTTCATCTCCCTTCACGGGAGTTGTCATAAGTTCTAAAATCAATTTAATATTTTTTTACAAAAGCGTACCTTCATGCATCGATTCCAATTGATCCCAATCCTCACTCGACTTTCTTGATTCCCCATATGAAGCATAAAATCATCATGTACGATTTGAAAAAATAATAGACATCACCTCTTGTACTTTCTTTTCATACTTAATGATGGTGTTAGTAGTTTCTTGTGTTCCGCTAGAGCTCTCTCAATTCCATTCTAAACTACACATAATTTTTGAGCCATGAATTCTACCTTCAATCAAATCTTCAATTTTTTTAATTTTTCCACTCAACATATGAGATTTATCAATTGAAATTGATTAGACCCCACTTTTTTATAAAAAGAGATAAAAATAAGTAATAAACAAAATTAAAATAAGATTTTATAGAAATTCCCCATGTATTATTTTAATCCTCATAATTGAACATGATCAATATATGCCAAAAAGAGGCCATCTTAATTGAATAATTTGTACATGAATACGTTAGAATGAATATCAAAAATTTAAATTAAAATGTAAGTAAACAAAAATTAGGTTTTTAACAAAATGAAGACAAAAACTTTTCATCGTATCATATCATTTTAAACAAAAATAATACTATTTTACTATTTTACACAAATAATTTTTATAATATTTTTATATTTTTTAAAATAAGAAACAAATAATTCATATTTTAAAAAAAAGATTTATTTACAAAAAAAGTTGGTGTTTTTGCTCCTTTAGGTAGGATTTTCTATCAACTTGGCCAAGTTGGCTAACCAACTTGGTGAGTTATCCACTAAGTCAAAATTACCATATTTCATTACAAACCAAATTAACCATTTAAGCTACAATAACCAATATCAATGCCAACGGATCTACTTATAATATCATGGTTGAGCTCAACAACAAGGAAAGACTAGCAGAATGCGGTCGAGCCACTCACAAGGAACCCGAGCCACATACTCGAGTAGTTCCCGCAAGGGTATAAATAAAAATGGGGTGGTGTAGCCATATTCACACAACCAAATCCACGTGCTAAGGCTTATAAAGCCTTTAAAATTATCCCACCCTCCCAATGTGGGACTATTCCTTGTGTAGAGGAGGGGTGGTCATGACAGGATAGTGATGAGGGGAGTCTCACAAGGGACATGATGTGAATGTCGGGGAAGGCTCGTAGAGGAAAACATGTGGTGCCACTTGGCACATAGCTAGGAGGGGGTGGTTTGGAGGTGGAAACCACCAATATATATTTTCTTTTATATGTTTTGTTTAATATAACAACGGTAATGACATAGTTTTTAGGTTAGGTTATATAGCTTCGGTTTTATGTAATATAGGTTTAGATTATTTATATAGTTTATATATATATACTATTTTAATAAAATATAAAATATATAAATTTTATAAAAACTATACAAATATTATATAGTTTATATTAAACTATTGGTGAAAAATAATTCACAAGTGGCCTATCTAGGACATGGAATAGGGTTTTAGAATTCATAATGAAATGGAAAATATTACATATTATTGGGGGAAAATAATTTTTACCCAACCAATGAAAAAATTTAAATAACCTATTTTGTTGAGCTTTGTCTCCCCTTATAAACTCGAGTTTCATTTTGAATTTTTACTCACATCTTTGTTGATTTCTTAGCTTCCTACACACTATATAAACTATATAAAATATTTCACAATAAATTATAACCCTTACCTTAGTTTCCAAGGCCTAGATAATTCCTAAACATGAATTTTTACGCACAGTTGAAAATCTCAAATAACGTTCCACCTATGTAACGAACATTATTGCAACCATACAGCGATGGAAGGGGGCTTAACTAATATTCCAAATAACTTAACCACATAACTTCTCATCCATTAAAACCTTAGGTTATTTAAGATTAAATTAATTCATCCCAAGTGCTCGATATATTGTTAGGACGACATGTGGAAAATATATTAACCAAGTTAATTAAATGTGAAGTTTAACATTATGAATAAATGTAAATATAATTTTACACACCATGAATACAAGTAAATACCACATAAAACATAGTGACATTGTATATAAGATAAAAACCCTAAATGGGTAAAAACCACGAGAATAAATCCACTAAGTAAAAACATTTACATCCACCAATCCAAGAACTCCCCGATTGATTATACTCCCTCTTTTACCAAGATTTACCTTCATATTCACATTTAAATATTATTATTTGATCTATGAACAATCTTTTATGTCTTGAATATATGACCTACATGAATCAATAAATAACTCAAGGGTTGTGACCTTATTAAGTGATGGGGCACACCTTGATTTAAGTCTTTAATTAATTAAATTAATGAACCACCTAATATAAAGTGTATATTAAAATAAGAAGAATACAGATCTTTGTATATTATTTAAATATAAACTATATGTTATGATACAATTAATATTATAGTTCTAACAATCCCCCTTAATAATAAGTTGTGATCCATATGCTAACCTTACTTATTTCTAGAATAGGATTTATATATCCATAAACCCTAAAGGTTTAGGCTAGCATATGCATTTGTGAGACTAAATATTACCATTTCTCATGGAAATATCCTTATACTACATATATAGGATCCTTTTATAACGAAGTACCTCATTTAAAAATAGATGCATACTAGACTATATTTTCCATAAACTCTATGAGTTTACTTGTAAAATATATCAATTTACGTAGATCATACAAGGTATTTTTACAATGCTTTTAAACCAAAATAGAAGTATAGAGGAGAAGGATTCAAAACCATCCGACCATTAGAAGGTGGCATTTCCATGCGCACACCCCCATAAATGGAAACTCTATAAGGCCAAGCATTATAGTTTTAACATAAATTGTGGAGCCTCCTTTACATAAATAAAAAGAGACATTTATGAAGAGCATAGAGATAAAAAAATGTTTTAAAATTGTTGAGGCCAAAAGGATAAGAAATTAGAAAGTTCTATTGATCTTTGTGAAACTGACTTAAACCATCCTAAATCCTAGTTTAGAGTGATATGAAAAAAATATATTTTAAGCCTCAAAATGAACATTTTTTTCTTGGAAAATGACTTGTGCTTGTAGAGAATTCCTCAAATAATATTTCCATGGTGATTTGAGCTCTTGACACATGGTGGGCCCCTCAATAAATCATATGTTCTGTGGATAATTCAGTGTACAAACTATACTTTCAAAGTAACCCGTGCTCAAATATTTTTGAAGGATGATGGACACATTTTTTTATTTTAATGAAGTAATATGGACCACTATTTTGGAGAAATGTGTCGATACAAGTTTGTTTGTGATCCTACCATTTGAGAAGGCATAAAGAAAAACTAGTAAAAATGTATGAAAGTGTTCATGATAAATTTCATAATAATGTTGATTTTTTTGTCCCAGATAGATTGAAGGAGTATCATATGAGGTTGGAGTGTGATCATTTTGTTTTGATGAAGTGATTTCATGCATATAATTTAATGATGTAAAATTTCCTTTTGATCCAGTGAAGAAGCCTTCAACTACATGTATGAAGAAAGTGATTTTCCCATGTAGAAGGTATTGCTATAAGTTCTTGAGCATATTTATGAGAGTGCATATGAAGTTTTTTAAGTTCTAAATTTTTTTTGAGTGCTTTGAAGGTAATTGTGCCATTATATTTTAAGATTTTGTTTAAGCCTCCTACAACCTAGACATACTTGTTTCAAAATGAAGTCAAGTTAAGTGACTTATCCATTAATTTAGTGAAATAAATTGGTATTTCAAGAAATAATAATTCAAGAGATTTCCATTGATGTATGATAAGTGGTTTGATGACAAGGTTTATTACTCCAAAAATTAAATCTTAAAGACTATTTGTTTGTGCACGAAAAATCAAGTATACCTTGATCAAATCAAGTATCTCATGGCATGAATTTATTAAGTGGTAGCTACTCCAAACCTTCAAGGTGGAATACACTTGTAATTCAACTCTTCTAAATCTATTTTGATCTTTAAATTACGCAAATCAATGTTAAATAAGTCCACACCATGATTGAAATTTTTGAACCTCCATGAATGTGTTTGCAGCTCCTATGAAGTTTGAAGGCTAAATGGCGAGCACATGAAGAGTTCAATTTATAAATATGAATAAAGAGGATTGTAACATATTGGAATGTTTAGGACATTTTCCATTTATTTAAGAGATAAAAAAGATAAAATATAACTCATTATAAAGGAATAAGAACATAATTTACAAGGCACAAAAGAGATGTCATATGTCATTATTTAGTTTAAGAAGAATCTCATGAGGTGCGCAACTAGTTCGAGTTATTTTGGTGATCCAAGTGAAGTTTATAAATTAGTTGACATGTATAATAAGCTCTAAATTTAATATGAAACATATTAAGAGATAATCATTTCTCTAAATCAATTCGGATGATGTCATATTTACCCTTACAAATTCGAGTTAAAGTGTGAAGTTAAAAAGTTACTTTGTGTAAATTGAGGTGTAAGATACATTTATGAGTGTTCTTTTTGAGATTTTAAACTCATATTTGAGTATGAAGTGTTTTGTTTATGAATATTCTATTGAAGGTGTAGTGAAGGAAATAAAATCAAAAGTATCTATCTAACATATTGAGAATAGAATTATTTGCAGTAGTTATAAACATCAGTAGACACCTATAATTACGCCCAAGCAATTTAAATACTTAAATTGAGCTAATCATCCCCTTTCTCGCAAATCAACGACATATCGTCAAAAGCACTCATTTTCCCTCATATCATCATTAATTAATTACAATAAGCTAATTAATTAAGTTTCCTATCCAACAAATACCCTAATTAACGACCTTCCATTAATAAATCATCTCTTCTACCTAGACTAATTAATATTATTAATTAATTAGATTTCCCTTCCATTTAACCAATAAATCAGTATTTAATTGATTTAATCCTCTTTTAATAGCCTAAATCGTACTAATATTTCTCTAATTATCTTCTATAAGCTTACACCTACCTATTAATTAATCACCTTTGATTAATTAAAATACCCCCAACTCCCATGACTTGCTAAACATGTATTAAACCCTTATAAAGTAAGGTTACCTTTAATAAAGAAACATTATCCATTCCTAATCATGTTTTACCTTTAGGGTACATTCATGAGAATGTGTTGAATCCTTTATCCTTTGGGCTATATAAATAGCCCTCCACCTACCTTTTACTTACACCTAAACTCCTTAGAGAGCAAATGCAAAACATATAGCAAAGAGACTAAAAGCTTGCACCTTTCCCTTTTGAGAGTTCATCATCTTAAAGAGTTAAGCCTCTTTCTTAAAGTGCTTGGGTCATATGAGAGGTGTCAAAAGGGTCTTATAGCCCAACTTTGATTTGATAGCCCCCATTCCCGGTTCTTGGAACATTAAGGACAACTATTTTGATAGCCATGGAGCTTACTTAGGTCCATTCATTTATTTTTGTTAGAGAATAGAGGAGTTTAGGTATTTAGCATTGTTAGTTTCAAATTTTGTATTTATGAATGCTAGCATCTAACCCTTGTTTAATTCTTATCATGATGGTGTTTATGCTTTGTTTTAGCTAAATTGTAGAACTATTTTAGGTGGTATTTCGTGCTTCATTTGATTTAGCATTAATCAAAGTATACATGCACACATTTGGCACACTTGGTGGGACTTTTCCATTGTCCTTTTCACTTAATTTCAAGTTTTTGTAGTTAAATTTTATTTTGGGTTACTAACCCTCTTTTACACATGTTGATCTAACTTATTTTTTTAACTTGTTTTGTTGAGTTTACATGTGTTGGGCATTCATTTTAGGTATGAAGAAGGTGAAGTGATTTCAAAATTGAAATTGATGGGAAAATTTCAAGATTTATCCATGTTTTCATTTTTAGAGCTTACTTTTTTAACATTCTACATGCTAGTTTTGTCAATTTCTTGAAAATTTTCAATTCTTGAGTATGTAGGTTATTGTTTGATAGTGCTGAGTCTTATATTTACATATTAATGTGATGGGTTGCTGTCAAAATTTAATCTTGGTGAGAAAATTTCAAGATTTCATCATGTTTTCATTTTTAGAGCTTACTTTTTCAACATTTTACATGCTAGTTTTGTCAATTTCTTGAAAATTTTCAATTCTTGAGTATGTAGGTTAGTGTTTGATAGTGCTGAGTCTTCTATTTACATATTAATGTGGTGGGTTGCTGTAAAAATTTAATATTGGTGAAAAAATTTCAAGATTTCATCATGTTTTCATTTTCGAGCTTACTTTTTCATCATTCTACATGTTAGTTTTGTCAATTTCTTGAAAATCTTAAATTCTTGAGCATGTATGTTAATGTTTGATAGCGTTGAGTCTTCTATTCATATATTAATGTGATGGATTGTTGTCAAAATTTAATCTTGGTTGGAAAAATTTACCCATTTTACAGATTAAGGGATGTTTTTTTGACATTTTTTTAGTGCATGTCAAGTGCATACCCATGAGCATAAGAGCATATGCATAACCCATCTTCTGAAGGCCATGAATTTTGCTCCCGAACTCTAAATAACTCCATTTTTTTGTTGGAAAGGTACTGAAGTTAAATATGCAATAAAAACATAAATTCGGGATTCATACTTACGAAATTATAGGTTTTCTCGTTGTTTTAAAACTGGTAATTTTCTAACATGTTGAATGTTTTGATGAATGTTGTATTTCCATGCTTACTCGATTTAGAAAAAAAAATGTGTATGCTCTTATCTTGAACCTTTTGGTGATCTTGAGAATTAAAAACAACTTTGATCTCTATCTTTTTAACATTGGGATTAAACTTGGAAACTTGATTATTCATTTTGCTTAAGGGAATGAACCTTTTACAAAGCAGTTTTCAATGGTCCTTTGATTTGAAGTTTTCCATTTGTATATAGTTGGGATAAAGTTTGTGTATGCTCTTCTCTTGCACCTTAGGGTGATCTTGAGAATCAAAAGCAACTTTAGTCTTCATTTTATAACATTTGTAAATTGGAAACTTCATCTTTCACTTTTGGTTTAAGGGAATGAACCTTTTACAAAGTATTTTTCAATGGTCTTTTGATTTGAAGGTTTCCATTTATATATAGTTCGGATAAAGTTTGTGTATGCTTTTCTCTTCCATCTTAGGGTGATCTTGAGAATAAAAAACAATTTTAGTCTTCATTTTATAACATTTGGTAAATTGGAAACTTCATCTTTCACTTTTGGTTTAGGGGAATGAACATTTATCAAGAATTTTGTATGGTTCATTGATTGAAAAGATTTTGTTTACTTTTTAGTTGGATTATTTGTTGTGTATTCTCTTCTCTTGCATCCTTGGATGATCTTGAGAATCAAAAAAAATCTTAATCCTCTTTTAAATAATGTGATTTTCTTGGAGAACTACTAACGCTTGAGTGCAGGACCTAAAAACACTTGTCAAAGAAAGGAGGAACCAAAATAAAATCAAAAACTACTAATACAGTTGTTATACAGGTTTCCAAAAGGTGTTCAAGAAAACCACACCTAATTAAACAAGATAAAAAGAACAACATATTCAAAACACTATATTATATTGCAGGTTTGGAAAAGGGTACGTCCCTCTCCGGTCAACTGGAACATAACCCCTTTGGCATAACACCTTAAGATAGAATAATGGGGGTGGTTCCAGGAACCCCAAAGTAGTCCACGTAAGAGGGAACCTTGTGGATGAAACGGGAAGTGCTCTGCACTACCTACTTGACTAGTGATTCCTTTCTAAGATAGCGTTAAAAGTTGTCCATTGTGGCGACCCCATGATAGTACACGTAGACGCACTAGTTGCCTCCGTTCTTGAAGGGGGTAAAGTAAAGCCGAGATACTCCTAAACTAGTCGGTATGAATTTTTGGGTAAATCACGCTCGCTCGTGGCAACTTTGTAACACCTAGGGCAAGAGAACCACCTAGGAGAATATACTTTGGCCAGGAGCCCACTTTGACCATTTTAAAACAGTGTTGAGTTGTGAACCTTCTTTTTGAGAAATGTGTGACGTATTACTTTTGCCTAGTTTTTACTTGCCTTAGGGCGAGGAAACTCTGCCAAAGTGAGGTTAACATTTTTCATCTTTTTTGATTTACTTCCTTCACATTATTTTGACACTTTGTTGAGCAAAAGAAGGGTGACTACCTTTTTGTTACCAATCAACTGTTTCTCTCACTTTTATGTCCATTTACGGCCATCCATGTTTGCAGCTAGGTTAGTTAAACGTCTAAAGTGTGTGGAGGCATTTTCACATCATTGGTAGCCATTGTGATCTTAATACCTATGTCAAGGTCATCATTGTAGTTAAGCGTGGTTCATCACCACAGACTTCCTTAGAAGAGTTAGCTTGTTTGTATCATATCACTACAACTTCGATATTTATGTCTTGTTTCTTGTAAACTCGACATAAATACCTATATTGTATGGTTATGTTGCACACATTTTTAACTATTCCTAGCTATACTTTGATCTTTTTAGTTTAGTTCTATTATTACCTCGATTTCAAAGAGTGCTAGGTGTTACTATTTTTGTGTGTTATATCAATAACACCTCGATATTAATACTTCACTTTCTCGAAAGTGGGTGAACATATCTTGGTGATATTGTTATGTCATTCGTAAATTGTAATTGGCACTTTTTGAGATATAGGTCTTAATCAAGTGTGAGCTCGCTCATCATATATCTTGATTGGGAGATCGCATTGACTTCTTGTTTTTACTTACGTTTTGTTCATTTCCTTGAACTTGGCATAAGTGAAAACATCTTTTTGATCATCTTTACATCACATTTTCATATGTTGTATTTCCTTGTTGATTGGCTTTGGGTTTCACACTTGCATGATTGTTCCTTGTGATTATTCATTCAGAAAACTTATTTTCTAGGACAATCCCTTTTTATCTCATCGATATTATGTCATCATGATGTCTATTTTCCTTAGACCTTCTTCAAAAAATCACGCACGTATCCCCATACTTACACAATTTCTAGTTGGTTGTCCTTATGCTACCTAAATTGACATGTAACTTCCTTCCCTTTGAAGGAGTTCCATCACACTATCTAGATCTAGACATTTATGCTTAAAATAGCACCAAAAATGACTATCGTGCGGTTCCCCATACTTACAAAAATACAGAACCTAGGTTCAGCAATTCAAATCATAGGATTCCCATCACAACTAAACCTCGTTTGGTTCTTCATGCTAGAGAGCCCATACGGGTAACTCATTCCCCACCTTCATCTCATAGTCGATGGTATGATTTGGACACATCTGATCCAAATTATTATTCGAGTTCCCCCCACTCTTCTTCTAATTCTAATCCAAACATTTCCTCTTCTTCTGAGGATTCCAATCCAAATATTTCCTCTGACTCTTCTGAGGATTCAGATCCAAACTACTATTCGATTCATCTAATTCAACTCCTAAGTCATCTAATGTGACTCCTAAGTCATGGTCCTCCCTTTCTTTGTAGGATCCTCTTCATCAATCATCTAATGTGACTCTTATGTCACGGTCCTCCCTTTCTTCGTAGGACCCCTTTTATCAGTCACCCCAATGACATCTTCTTCCTTTGAAGATACACGCAACTCCAAATCCCTCCAATCAGAAGTATAATACAATTCTTGAATCGCGGTCCTCTCTTCCTTTGCAGGACCCTTGTAATCATTCATCTAATGCGATGCTTGAATCATAGTCCTCCCCTTCTTTGCAGGACCTTCTTCATCAATCACCCCCACGGAATCTTCCTTCTGTGAAGATTCGTGTGACTCAAAGTCCTTCGAGACAAACATCTGAATCGACCCATGCATCACAATCTACAGACTTTGGACTTAATCCTACTATTTTACATACGACATACCATTGTATAGGTAGGTCCACACCACCTTCTTCTACTCTTGAGACATCTAGCTACACTTATTCTTCATCCCCCACACCATCTTCTTCTATCAATAATCATCAAACATCTTCTCAGCCTTCCACACCAAGTGAACCTATTTCTTCCAATAAACCCCTAGGGATCATCAAAAACTTATACCGATTGATCTCTTTCAGAATGAAGAAACAATCAGGGCATTTATAGGGGCATATGAAGATATTCCTTTAGTAGATTACAAAAAGGATTCTCTTTAGACTTTGATGCATCTGCATATTGTGAGGAAAAGGTTGATTCCTTTGATCAAGAAATGGAGGAAGAGCCTCAAATCATGCAACTTGATCCTCCTCTTATTCTTCCATCTTCACATTCTTCATTATGTGATGAAACTCCTTGGTCTTGCATAGATCCATGGCCTATCTTCTCATCACCCAATAAATCTTTGTCTATCATAATTCCTCAATCACAATCTCTTATGGGGTCGCGCCAAGTAGCCCTTCATCTTCATCTAGGTGTGGGTCACCTTCTAGTAGCCCACTATCTTTGATTATTGGGGCACATCTAACTAGCTCCTTATCTTCTATGTATGAATCACCCACGGGTAGTCCATCATCTTCTATTCTTGGGCCACATCCCAGTAGTCCATCATCTTACATCTATGGGACATGTCCTAGTATCCCTTTTTCTTCTATTCTTGGGCCAAATCCTAGTAGCCCTTCGTCTTCTATTTATGGGTCACATCCTAGTAGCCCTTCTTCTTCTATTATTGGGCCACATCCTAGTAGCCTTTCACCTTCTATCCATGGCTCACCTCCTGGTAGCCCATCCTCTTCAATTCTTGGACCGTATCCTTTTCATCTATCACATATTTCTTCTATCAATGGTTGTGGCAAGCCCACTACCATTCCTATCGTTCCTATCATCAATCATAAATTTTCACATTCTTCTCCTTCTCGAGGTCAGAAAATTCAAGCGTCAGCCTATAAGAAACCCAAACAGGTTCATTATCAAGCTCAGGTCAAAACTTCCAAGAGCTCAAAATCCCCCAACAACTGGAACAATCTCAAAGTTGTAAATCAAGCACGATTCAAGAACACACATCAACATAACCATCAAGTATGGCATAAAGTGCATAAACCTCTAGATAGGGAACTCAAGCTTCACATACAAAATCCATGTTTCAGGATAAATCAAAGTCCTTTGTTGAGTGTGAACTCACCATGATTATCGAGATTGGAGAAAACATGACTCTTGATAAACAAACACGCTTAGTATCCCTTATCAATGAAGTCACAAACATTATTGTTGGATCCTATCACACTTTGAGTGACTTATATATATATATAGTAATATATATTATAAAATATATATATATATAAAAATCAAAAAATCTAAAAATAAAAAAATAAAAAAACAAAAAAAAATAACAAAAATCAAAAGTACAAAGATCAAACATTGCAATCCGGTATTGCATACACATGGAAATTTCTTTCTTCCCTTCCTTTCTATTCTTCTCGCAAGTCTTCCTACCATTTTCATCCCTTTGGTGATATTTTGGTTAGCTTATTCATATGCATTTTGCGACATTTATCTCTATGGTATTTGTTTTCCCATGGTCTTTTATCACCTTGGTAAATTAGAGAACGACTGACCTCATGGAGATCCTATCACATTCAAACATCTAATAAACTTGTTGCGAAGAAATTTAGACATATTTGTTAACACTATCTAGTGTTGTCATCACAATTACTTCTACCTCCTTCCATCAAGCCATCAGTGGTTCTTAACCCCTTGTCAAACAAGAGAGCTGAAATAAGTTTTCAGAAAGCAAAAGATTCAAAATCAATCAAAACTCAAAAGCTAAAAGCTACAAAGCAAAAGAAAATTAATATATAACTCTCTCTTGGGGTATTTCCAATAATCTCTATCAAGGCTATGGACGCCTGACTGGCAGAGAGAGCAATGTTGTGATTAGAATCAAATACATCTCCGTCGGGGCTATGGATATTTGGCTGGTAGTGGAGCAATGTACAACTATCCTTTCACCCTCCATTCACAAAATCACTTATCAAAATAAATCATTCCTACACATTGGCTAGGGTCTCTTCACTTGTTTTCTATTAAATCTTCACTTCAAGAGGTAATAAAATCCACGTGCACACACTAGATCTCTATGAGTAAACAGATTAGTATGTTACCAAGTGTCTTTTTTGGACCTTGTTCAGACTCTTACTCTAGTCCATATCTCGTCTCACGATTTATGCCTTTGGCTAATCACTTCTTCATCACGAGGCTTCTAAGCTACATTCATATCATTCACATCATTCTTCTACTTCGTTCAAAACATCCATGTGTATAAGATTACTTATTTTCCATGTTTGTGGAAACCTTTGTCCCCTTCCAAAAAAAAACAATCTTCTCCTTCCTTTTTATCATGTGCTTGTAGGCCAACTTACGCTGGGGGCATCCTTGCTTCTTCCCAGCACTTCATTGGTTTACATTCACCATCATGTTGAACCTATCCATAATGGCCTTGGGTCCCACTTCTACCTGTGAAGAGTTTACCTTTGAATACTCCCACCTAATCGTTGGGGAATTTTTTTGCATCTTCACCTTTTTGGTACGCACATGGCCTTATGCCCTTGTACATCCCATCTAATGTCAGGGGCATCCATACTTTCTTGGTTACCTGCGCACATAGCTTTGGAAAACTATTAAAAACACAAAACAATAGAAAATTGTTTCGAGAAAACATAAAAATAATAGAACATTGTTTTGAGAAAACACAAAAACAATAGAAAATTGTTTCAAGGAAAAAACAAAAACAATAGAAAATTGCTTCAAAAAACACAAAAACAATAGAACATTGTTTTGAGAAAACACAAAAAAATAGAAAATTGTTTCGACAAAACACAAAAAACAATAGAAAATCCAAAAACAAGGCAAAATTTTTCAAAAACTCCTAAAAAGTAAAACACCCTACAAAATGGTAACTTGCTTCTTACGGCTGAAACTTGTGTCTTGCGCATGGTATTTTCTCCATATCCTATTGATTTGTCTCACATATTCCCCAATTAATATGACTCACAGATCACCAGATTCACAACCATTCACAACAGCTAGTTGCTTGCTTCGTCTGTACTGTGGGACACTTTTGGTTGCCTGGTGTTGTTTCGTTGCGCACAAACACTTTTCATGGACCCCCTATCCATTTTCATTTCCCCTTGCATGTATCCTTGCTTGGGGCATCATTTTTAACCCTTTTTGTCAATCATGAACTTGTGGATCTCTTCAGCATTGATAACAAAACATTTATACAACTATCTTGACTGTTGTTGGGTTGGATATGTGCGTTCGTACTTATTTTCCCTGTTATATGAGCTTGTTTCCTTCTCGTATTGCATTTCATTATTATATGTTGCGTGGAGTTGGTACTTTCAGCAATGGATAATTGTTCGTAGTATGGATTTTCATGTCATTCTACCTTTGTCGTATGCTTATATTTTTCATAAGGACCGATGATGTAGTTCCTATGGCAATATGATGACATCAAATTTGTTCCAAACAAATAAGTGGCTAGAGGTTAAGCTCTTCTCTCCTTTCATCCATATTTCTTCTACACCACTTCCCTTTCACCCCTAATTTTCCCTCTCCTCGGGGCATCCTGCCTCGTCCCCATTCTTCTGCCTACTTCTCATCTTTTTTGATCGTCGATCAACTTTCTTCATCACCCCATCAACACTTGAGGGGGTATCTCTCCCTCCTACTAATTTTTGTTCTATCCCTTCAAAATCTCTTCTATCTACTATCTTTGAAGTGGCATAACTTATGCCACCCCAAAGAGGGGCAAATGTAGACACCTATAATTACGCCCAAGCAATTTAAATACTTAAATTGCGCTAATTATCCCCTTTCTCGCAAATCAATGACATATCGTCAAAAGCACTCATTTTCCATCATATCATCATTAATTAATTATAATAAGCTAATTAATTAGGTTTCCTATCAAAAAAATACCCTAATTAACGACCTTCCATTAATAAATCACCCCTTCTACCTAGACTAATTAATTATTATTAATTAATTAGCTTTCCCTTCCATTTAACCAATAAATCAATATTTAATTGATTTAATCCCCTTTTAATAGCCTAAATTGTACTAATATTCTTCTAATTAGATTCTATAAGCTTACACTACCTATTAATTAATCACCTTTGATTAATTAAAATACCCCCAACTCCCATGACTTACTAAACATGTATTAAACCCTTCTAAAGTAAGGTTACATTTAATAAAACAACCATATCCATTACTAATCATGTTTTACCTTTATCCCGCATTCATGAGAATGTGTTGAATCCTTTATCCTTTGTGCTATATAAAGATCCCTCCACCTACCTTTTTACTTACACCTAAACTCCTTAGAGAGCAAATGCAAAGCATATAGCAAAGAGACTAAAAGCTTGCACCTTGCCCTTTTGAGAGTTCATCATCTTGAAGAGTTAAGCCTCTTTCTTAAAGTGCTTGGGTCATATGGGAGGTTTCAAAAGGGTCTTGTAGCCCAACTTTGCTTAACTCCCATTCCCGTGTTCTTGGAACATTAAGGACAACTATTTTGATAGCCATGGATCTTACTTAAGTCCATTCATTTATTTGTTGTTAGAGAATAGAAGAGTTCGATATTTAGCATTGTTAGTTTCAAAGTTTGTATTTATGAATGCTAGCATCTAACCCTTGTTTAATTCTTATCATGATGGTGTTTATGCTTTGTTTTAGCTAAATTGTAGAACTATTTTAGGTGGTAGTTCTTGCTTCATTTGATTTAGCATTAATCAAAGTATACATGGACACAAACATGAAAGGGAAGATAGTGGAGAGGGATATCTAATATGAGATTTATGAAAAAGTGTTTGTATGAGATACACCTAGTGCTATAGATATTATAGTAGATGAAGGAGAGTGATAAGATAAGATTTTGAGTTGTAGAAGTCATCATAATTTAATGTAGCCAAATTCTAACCAACTTGATTTATCTGCAAATAATATGTATACCAAAGAAAATATATCTCCTTCTTCATTCCCGAATAATGAACTACAATGTTTCCTAAATAGGAAAACAACTCCCAACTCGAGTTTCCAAGTAAAATCTAACTAACTCGACTAAATCCACTCTTGGTGGTGGAAATTACTATTTTTAGCAGTTTACTAGAACTGCTATTCTTAGTAAGTTCGCATGCTTATTCCTATAAGCACGAAATTGCCATGCATCTTCTACATCCCTAAATTAGAGGAATTTCCAACTTTCTAACTCATAATGTAACTAATAAACTAAAATTAACTAATTCCCAAAAATAGGAAAAAACCAAACTATAACTTAAATCCTAATTTTCAGCCTTAAGATGGCATTTAGGGCCCGAAATCATGTCAAAAACTTGCCCCAATCGGTAGGGTGGGTTGCGCGGCGTTCGTCTCATTGAAACACATGGTTTAAAAACAATAGACTCAAACGGACACCCGAGCTCAATCTATGACCTTGTCAAGTTCCTACTAATTACAAGCGCATCATAATTAGTCATGGGATAGAACATAAGAAAAGTGATCAAAACTTTTAAAGAAGTCCGAGTGGATACTCAAAGACTCATGGAGTTGATGTTTCCTTGTAAGTGGCATCTTAAAGAATATTAGGTTGAATCTTGGTTGAAGTTTTTATTGGAAAAATATTTGAGTTACATCTCCGAATTGAGTGGATGCTCAACATGAAATCATTGTAATATTTACAGGACATTTGTGTCCAAACTAGTTCTTTAGTTTCAGTGGGTTTTTCTCCCTTGAAGGGTTTCCCACATTAAATCTCTTCTCTCTCTATGTGTTCTATTTTTTACTAAATGTGAATGATCTTGTGGTTTCCTCATAAGTAAGTTAGGGTAATTGAATTTTATATCAAAATTTGTATAAGCATTAATTCACCCCCTTTCAAAGTGCTAAAATTTACAACACAAAATCTATCTAATTTTTGTAAAAAACATTGTCCCGATGGGTTTTTATGTTATTAATTTATAAGATACATCGAACTATTCTTACCTCTCTCCACTATCATTTATATATTTTAAGCTTATATTTTTACTATTTCTTATTTTTAACTCATGTTTCTAACTCCATCCAATTATCTTGTAATTTTTTTCCTCCCTTAAAATAAAATTTTATATTTATTTTAGATTTTTCCTTTCATGTGCTTTAGTGTTTGAATTTAGTTTTATTCTTCTAAATTTATCATTCATATCTTAATATATTTTTTATTTAATATTTAATGCACTTTATTTTTATCAGTTCCCCTAGTGTATTTCCCATGGCTAATTTTAACATATTTGACTTCTACATAGACTTAATGTCCTTTTAATATTATTTAACTCTTATGTGAACTTTAATAGTTGTATTTTAGTCTCTATAGTGATTTTTCCAATTGGAACCACATGAAGGCCATCGATATCCTTATGTGCGATGTTATTTATGACTAAAACCTCAATTGTAAAGGTTAAGGGATCTCAATTTGTACCACATGACACAAATCATTGTTCATGTAAACATGGATTTGTTTAATTTTTGTTATATTAAGGGAATATCAATTGGTGACGTATCACGCTAATCAATTTTCTTGTATCCTAAGATTCATTCAAAATTCTCTGCACTTTTGTTCAACATGTTCCACTATTTTCTCATATGAACCACATAATTCCCATCATTTCTTTCATTGGATGGATATGTTGTTAAGATTTCTTAGTCCCATATGCTTAAAGGGGTAGGAATTTCCTTTAATTTTTAAGTTCTTTTGATCATTGTGTTAATATTCTCCCAATTATTTTTTCTCCTTATGTAATCTAGGTTCTCTAACTTAGTGTTTTTGTAGTGAATTGGATTGGTCTTAGATATATGTGATGTGGCTTAGTTTCATATCTTGAGCTTGGTGAGTTACTAGTGAGTTTTTAGTAGTAACTTAGCTCATATATGAGCTCAATTAGTATAATGTAATACGATCCCCACTTAAATCTACCTTAGTTTCATATCATAAGATAAAAAATGTTATGCAAGTTTTCAATGAGTTTGTTTCACTCTAGCACATCATAAATCATCTCCAATACAACTCATCTATAAAAATTCCAAAGAGAGTTAGTTGTAATAAAGTAATTAATAACATTAGGTATTTAATCTCATAGTTTATTAAAAAAACCCTTAATTAAATTATTTTATTTAATGGCATATTCACACAACATATAAGACAACAACATAATTGTAAGTGTTCCATTTTCATAACAAGATAATGTTTAACTCAACCAAACACACAATGCGATTTTTCCTTCCTCACCAAAAAAAGGGCATGTAACCCTATCTCATCAGTATCAATGTGAGCTAATTAATGCCATAACACAAAGTGACACAAACAAGGTTGAATAAAAAAGGAATCTATGACCATAACTTATGAATTTTACATAGTTTCTTAGATAATGAATCACACATGACAAATCTCTATCTATACACAATTTATACATATTTCCATCTCTCCATGACGATACCCTTTATTGACCTTGAGAATACCTTTACACATGAAGAAGTAAGTACTAGATGCATTATTCATTTCATATTATCAAATAAATTTAAATGAAATGAAACAAACATATATAAAAAGTAATCCCAAAACTATAATGTAAATCCATGATATCATAATTTTAAATTAAATCGATCGATAGCAGATGTTTTTATCCTAAAACATGTCTTAATCATATCTAAATAAAACTAAATCATTATGAAGTGTTGTGGTAGTAACCACCTAATAATTTGAATGTGTTTAGAACATATGTATGATAAATAGGGATGTGAAAATATAGGAAATATTTGAATATGCGTTGATTATCATTGAGATGCAAATTGATGTCATCAATTCCCTAAGAATTTTAGGAAGTATCATCTACCAAGGAAATTTAATTTATTTTGGGAGATGGACATAGTGTGGTGAACCAAGACTAGCATCATATTATATGCCTAGTTGTACCTGGTTCTAAAAACTAGATGGATCTTTGTGAGATTGATTCATCCATGATAAATGTAGTCACTTCTTAATCCCCATAAGAGTGATCATCTTCTTCATCGGTTATATTTCCATGTTTATGTTATTTATTCTTCTATTTATTATCAAATGCATGAGACTACTTAGAATAATATAATTGGTTAGAGGAATAATGTTGTTGGTTGAGATTCAAATTGTTTGACTTGTTAGTCAACCCATTATACCACCGCTTATTTATATCAAGTCCCTTAGTACATATATGACATGTTGGTTTGCTTATATATGATTCAGAATTTTTATTTTATCCTTATTTATTTTTGAAACAGTATTTGTTCTTCCCCTTGTAATTTAAATAAATTTCATGGTTATCATCATCTACTTCACATTGCATGGAATCATATTGTTACAATAAGGGAGCCATCTATTGAAATATTATATTTTGTTTTGTAACATAGAGTATGGTTAGAAACATCCTAAATGAGAGAAAAATAACATCTTAATATAATGGGTATGATAGATTCATTTAAAAATTATTTTCTTAGTGATGATAAGGAGGCCCTAAATGTTGTCATTTTTTGTAAAAAGGATTCAATTGATTCTAATTATTTCAAATTTAAATTATGTGATTGGGTCAACAAGTAGAGAATGGTGTCCTGATACTTGTCCTCAAATATCATATCAATATCATCCCACATTTTTATTTTATAAGCATCTATTATGTGAGGAAAGACTTCATCTGTAACTCCAAACATGATGATGAGATTGGATTTTTTGTTTTATGTGTCAAAATTATGTAGTTGATCAAGATAATTTGCATCTTGGATAAAATAACCACTCAAAATATAATATAAGTCTTCAAACTTGATACAATTATTTTATTTTATTTCCTCTTAAGAGTTTTGAATATGGAAGAAATAACTTAGGATCATTTTCCTTTATGTAGAAATTGAAATATAGGATATGGACCTATTCCTTATCACTAAAAATATTTTCCTTTTTCTATACCATCATTCTAATATATCAAACAAGTTTATATGTGCGCCTTATGTTATACCCATAAATATAGGTAAGAGAATCATCCTTTCAAGAGACCTGATTGTAAATAAGAGAGACATCGATGCATGTTAGAGTACAGAGGTATATGGTATGAAAATATTACATGAAATGCATACATCTAATCAGAAAATCTACATTAAGATAGATCTTTGTACGTGGGTTAAAATGCTTGATATACTCATATTTTTCTAATTTAACAATGATAGTTTATTAGGTATAGTATATGGGAAATAGAGAGAATGGCTACAAGTGTAGTATCCTTATTAATCCCCTATGATTTTTAGGTAAGATGTTGTAAATGTTATTTTTGTAGGTATATCAGGAATTGAATACAATAAACCAAATTATGGAGATGTTACATGTAGAGTGGTATCTAGGAACCACTAATAATGAATATTGTGGTGAGATCAAAGATATTATGAGTGGGTTTTAGAACTAGTTTTGTAGTGTGTCTATTTTCCTTATACATTGGTTTTGTAATTTTATGGTAACCTACAAATTAGTATAAAATTGCAAACTAATATTTATTATTTAAAAATATAATAAGAATGATTTGTTGGTACTCTAGGAAACTAAAATAAGTTACACCAATTTTTAAAATATCATACATTCTTTTTCGAAAGGTTCAAAAGGAGCGACTATAAGTTCTAAAAGGGATTCTGAGGTTTAGATGTTATTTGGGATCCTAAGTATTTTAAATGTACTATTATAATATATAGAGATAATGATTTAGATATTCGATGCAAGACTTAAGGAAGATTTTGTTTTGGATTTTATCTAATATTTATCCCCCCCAATAATTTTCTAGAGAGGAAATATCTCTGGAACCAGATATATTCTTTTCATAGGATTATATCTAGTGATAGTTGGATATTACTAGGGGATTTTAAAAATCCTCTTACCCTCTTGAGAAGAAAGGATGATTTCTATATTTTACATACAATATGGACGAATTTAATAATTTTATTTCTATAAATTATTTGATGGATGTGGATTTGAAAAGCAGAAAATATGCCTAGAATAACATAAGAACTAGTAATAAAATGATCCAAGTTAGATTAGATGGATTATTTGTCACTATGGATTATTTTCAGATGGATATTTTCCTATTTACTCTTCCTCAGGTTGGGTTTGAACACAATCCTCTTCTATTCTCTTTAAAATATCATAATAGAAGTAAGATTGCTTTCAAATTATTAGAAATGTGGCTAACTCATGGGAATATCATAGACCCGGTTAAAGACTAGTAGAATATCAAAGTTTAGGTCACGAAGATGTTCAAAGTTGTTAAAAATATGTTTAATGTTAAAAGAATATAAAATTTTTTTAAACAAAAAATGTTTTGGGAACATTTTTATTACGAAAGAAACTTAGAGAAAATATTTTTGGAAATTCAGAATGATATAGAAGGGATTGAAGAGGATACACATATTGTAGGAAAAATAGATTATTTTTTATCATCATTTAATTTTGGCTACAAAAGAAACTTTCTGGAGACAAAAATAAAGGCTAAATTTGTTTGAAGAGGGGGATAAGAATACAATTTTTTTCATATTTCTACTTCAAAACGATGATTTTAAATAGAATCATAATTGTTGAGGAGGATGGAACATTTTTAGACAACAATGAGGAGATTAACGATGAAATTTTTGGTCCCTTTTAATTCTCAGCACTTAATGGATATTTGTTCTTACAGTATATTCCTAGAATTATCTTTAAAGAAGAAAATATTTTTTCATCCAAAAGTCCTTCTCTGAAAGAGATTGATTTTACTTGTGAAATTGAGAAACATTGATAATTCTACTAGTTTTGATTGTTTTTATATAAAATTTTTTGAAGCTTTTTGGGATATTATCAAGGTTGATATCTAAAAATCTGTTAAGAAGTTTTTTTCTAAGATTTTTTTAAGGACCCGAACTTGAATTTCATCATATTAATTCCCAAATCATCTAATGTAATGGAATTTAAATATTTTGGTCTATAAGCCTTTGTAATACCATTTATAAAATATTTTTAAAAAATGGGTCTTAGGCTCTAATTGATCATGCCCTTTTTGGTTTTAGATCAAGAAAGGATATTTCTCAATGGATCTCAGATTTATGATGGTATTGTTACTATTCAAGAAATTATTCATTTTACTAAACAAAGGAAAACATATTCCATGATTATAAAAACTGGATATGGGTAAGGCTTATGAAAGGGTCTCTTGGAGTTTTCTTGATATAGTTTTTTAGAGATTTAGTTTTGATGAGTATTCTAGAATTTTTGTTATTAATGGTTCTCTTGTTGGATATTTTCCTAGTACTAGGTGCCTTAGAAAAGGTGATCATATTTCCCTATATTTTTCATTTTGATGACTGAATTATTAAGTAGAGATCTAAACATGATAGATAAAAACAAAATTATATTTGGTATTTCTCGAGTGAATGGTTGTGAAAATGTTGTTCATCAAAAAATTTTGGATGACACTATTCTTATTGATAAGCCATTATTTTTGAAGCTCACAATTTTAAAAGGATTTTGAAAGATTACAAAGTTCTAACATGTCTGAAATTCATTTTAGAAAAAAATCTTCTTTATTAATAAGTCTAGTAAGAGAAGCATGAAAATTATAGGACCTTGGAATGCAATTTTAAAAATCTATCTATTATTTATCTTAGCATGGCTTTGAGTATGAAAAATCCTAAAGTGGTTGAATGGAACTTTCTTATTGAAAAATTTAATAGGTAGTTAGATGGGTGGAAAGGATATTTACTCTCATAATATGGGAAATTTACTTTATTAAAAATCTCCTTACAAAGTTTTCCTATTTATATCATGTATCCCTTTCATTCGCCAACTAAGGTGGTTAATTGTATTAAGAGAATTCAAAAAATATTTCTGTGGAACCAAGCTGAAAATAAAAACAATATCCCACTTATTGCTTAGGAAAATGTTTGCTAACCCAAATCTCTAGGAGGGTTGGGATTAAAAAGATGGGAGTGACTGATAAATTTTTTTTGGCCAATATGGGTTGGAGATTGATGAATGATAAGGGAGTATGGGATATTATTCTTAGAGCTAAATATTAATTGTTTTTAAAAGAGGATGACTATCTCTTTTCTCATCCTTTATTTCAAGGTTATCCCTTTTGGAAAGATCTTAATTGGGATAAGGACATGCTCATTAAAGGCAGTGAATGAAAAATTGGGTATGGTAGTAATGTTAACATTTGGGAAGGAAAATGGAATATAAATACACCTTTTAAGGATGTTATCCCTTTAAGTTATATTAAAGAGGCTATTGATTCTAAGTATTGGAAGAGGGTGAAAATTAAATGAATCATGATGAAACTTATTAAATATGGAAGGATATAATAATTGATGATCCTAGGTGTTTATAAAAGGTGCAAATTTTGAATAAGCTCCTTGATGAAAGCTTTTTAAAGAAAATGAGGCGCTAATAAAATTATTTATTTTTTGAGATCAATGGGGATTATAGTTTTAATAATGCTTATAGACTCTTATTTGAAGAATTATAAGACGTTAATTGGAGTAGAGTTTTGAATAAGGATATTATTCCTAAAATTAATATTTTCTAGTGGATTGTTTTACATAAAAATTCTTATGGTGGATAATTTGGTAAAACATGGTTTTCACTAGCCAAAATTGTGTCCTATGTGAAAAATATGTTTAAAATGTTCCTCACCTTTTGATGCACTATACTTTCTCTTATATCATCTGAAATAATGTGTTATCCCTTTTAAGTTTGAGGTGTGGTTTTCCTAGAACTATTTAGGATTGGTGGGATCAATGTACATGTCCTTTTAAAATCACGTGTATAATATCCTTATTGATGTTATTTTTTGTTTCATTCTTTTCGAGTGTTTGGAAGGAAATAAATAATAGGATCTTTAGAGAAAAATTTATCTTTGAAGCTGGAAAAAATATTATGTCAATATATAAAGGAAAATGGTTCCATTCTAAAACACAAACAACATCCTATTTTCCTTAAATATGAGGTATTTATTTCCTCGAAAATAGATTTCACTATTGATAACCAAATAATTAATTAGCCTCCAAGATATAGGGTTAGATTGGAGACTTTATAATTTAATTAGATTGAACTGAATTTTGATGGACTTGAAAAAGGAAGTTCTTGTAAGGTTAGGGGTGGGGGTATTTTTAGAGATTCAAAAGGTAAAATGGTTTTGTATTATTATATAAAATATGGAATTTGATATAATCATAATGTAAAAGTGAATTATGGAGTCTCACCTTGATTTTGAGAGAAATATTTGAATGTTAATTGTGGAATAAGACTCTTTAAATATCTCATTAGTGGAAAATTTGTTGATACGGCAAATTAGATGTTTCTAAAAATGCTCACGGGGTTACACCTCTTTGCATTGAATGTTGTATCTTTGATTATTGAAGGTAAATTAGTATAATCCTATCTAAATGTTATGGGTCGGCCAAATAGGATGGGGATCACAAAAGAAAATTCTACTCAACCTCCGACAAAGTGATTATAGGGGTACAATGGAGGAAATTATAGTGACGAGGGATGAAGGAGAGAAATTAAACAAAGAAGGTTATTCTTGTGAGTAGCCACAAGAATTTTTCACATAAAATAACTAGATTATTTCAACATTGAATATAAAGGAAAGAAACAATGAAGCTATCTCACCGAGAATAAAAATCCTAGACACAGAGTTCTTAGATTTTTTTATCAAAGATATACAAATCTTTCTTCATCACTATAATCGTAAAGTTGCTAAAGAGATAATAGAAGAAACAATAGCAAGGAAAGGAAGAATGTATATTTAATGAATACAAAGAACCAATTAATCTACAAAAATTCAAAATCTCTACCAAGAACTAAAATTCAAGATCTTTTGGAATGGAGAATCCATCCCAATTTATAATGTTTTGAATTGAACTTATCATCTCCCACCACATGAATCTTCATGTTCCTATTAACTTTATGACCTTTAAATTGCCCCTAGAAGATACAAATTAAGTATATCTATGAGAGAATACTTTTTAAAATCACAATTATGTCACTTAAGTGAATATGGAAAAAATAAATTATTATGTACAATGAAGAATTAGAAGAAACGGAAAGGAGAGATGGAGGGATAGGTATTGATGGATCTATTTTGGTTCACTACAATTCAACTAGCTCACCTAGCTTGCTTGACCTTGTTGGTGGGTGTTATTTTCCAAATCACTAGGTTAGTCATCTCACTTAGGTGAGATCTTAGGTCCACGTGTCATTTTGGGGGTCATTATGAGATCCTCTTACACGTCAGGTGTGTCATATGAGTCATTGGGAGTTACACTTCTATTCTCGGGAATGTAACTTCCCCTCTCCACTCGAGTTGTCATTATTGTAGCATTGTGGGTTACTCAAAGACCTCATCTATGTACACCCCTTTGGATCTATTTGAGAGATAGATTTTTTGGATTTTAATGAGGCTCTACCCATTTATCAAATCATTGCATGCATTTTCTGGTTGATGCCCACTCTTCCCAAGATCTCTTCACATTGTCATTGACATGTCTATTTATGTGCAAATCATCCCTCATGATCCTCGTGTTTTAGGTTTTGAACCCTCTTACTTGGTATCGAGCAGATCTTGTGGATCCAAGCACACTTTGGCTTTTTTGTGCATTTTTATAGCTTCGGCATGATATATAGTTCTTGTTGCATGTGTCATAATGGTTATTCCATTCACTATGATCTTATTGCATTGATTTCAGGTTTTATATCTCCTTTGGGTTGTTTATGGTTCTCGGGGTTACGCTTCTTATTTTTGAGGTTGTTGTCCTTCTATGCATGTTCCATGGTGTTTTACTGCTTTAGGTTCTAGGTCTAGGTTTTGATGTTGGGCTTGTGGTTATTTTTAGTGTTGTAGCTATCCTCTAGGGCTTAACTCATCCCGGCTTGTCAAGTTTGGGAACCGAGCTGCCCCCACTTCGCCGCCTTCCCCACCTCATCCAGCCCTTTACATACAACTCTGACCACTTTTATTTTGGTTAGTCTCGGTTTATTAAGGAGACTTCAACCGCTCGTCTTCACATTAGGCTTGCTCATTGCATTTATTTGCACCCCTTCTTGGTGTTTTGGTTATTTTCACTACTCCACCGCTTGAATTTGATCCTTCTCTGCCCTTGTACATCCTTCTTCAAGACCGCCTAGTTGTGGGTTCATTTTTTCCATGCTCACTAGTTAATTGGTTCATTGTGGATTCTGAGCCCCATATGCTCGAATCTCCTCTCCAACCTCTATTATTTTCTCCTGGTCTCATGAGTTTTTGTTGTTTCACTACATCGTACCTCATCGTGAGTTACATTTTTCATGGTTCAATCTTCTTACCACTATCAACCTTGGTGTGGGCTGGTTATCTCATCTTCCGCCTTCAACTACTTCATTCTCTATTTTCCTTGCTTTCGATGTTAGTTTCTCGTGCTATGGCCTCTCTATTCGGATCTTCCCCTACTACATTCGTTCTTCTACCAACTTTGCGCTCCCAAATCTGGAACCCACTCCCTATGACCTTGGTGTTCCCACATCCATGTGTTTAGAAGTCGGATCCTCTCCATTCAACCCTTCAACCACCTCCAAGTTACCACTCCACGCATAATTCGTTGCATCGTTGAGCTAACTTGGCCTCTTCCCTCAAACTCACATTCATCCCATTGGTGCTTCCACTTGGTAGTTCCCATTATATAATCAACTAGTTTTCCTATCTACCTCTACAGACACCATTGCATTCATGTCAACCAGATTTCCCTCTCTCCACGTGTTGACGGAGTCCTCCTGTGCTCTAATAGTAAGTTGACCATGTTGAATCGCACCTTTCTCACCACGGAGCTAGCTTGCCTCTCCACATGACTAGCTCACCCATCCGAGTTGTTTCGAGCTCACTCAACCCTAAGCACCACACACCCCTGACCCTGTTTTTAAATTTTTTTGTCTCCTTTTATAGAAATTGTACATGTAATGTAAAAGGAAAACATAAAAAAATTTAGGGGAGAGTATTTTTCTTGGTTCATTTTATAGGGTTATTGGTATTTTTGGGCAATTTTTTCTTGGCTCTTCGTTGTAGTGCTCTTCTTTTCCTATGTATAGGTGACACACCCACCACATCCTTGCAAAATGCCTTATCTTTTGCATTGTGAGATGCCATTTTGATCACATTGTGTAGTGTTGTACCTTGTTTCATACACACTTTTTTGTATGATTGTGTGTTTTCCTCTGCTTCATTTAGCACTCAATTATGGCCTCCACTCTCTCACACTTATCACCTACTACAAGGTGATTGGTCAATTGGTCAACATCGCATGATCATACTATATTGTAGTCACACATTATCCAATGCAGTAGATATTGGGGTTATCATTTCTCTTTTTTGAGTGTCGCATTTCTTATAGATGCATTATCGGGCCGAGTCCAACATCTTGAATTATTGCACTCATCTTCTTGTGCACCTTGCACTTCTTGCTTCGTCATCATAGAGGGTATTCTTTCATGACTTTTGCATCAAATAATTGTAGTATAGCCTCCACCAATTCTTCTTAGGAGAGTGAACTATTGATCTTGGTGTGTTTCTATCGAATTTTACTTCACCCACGAGGGTCTTTCACACACTTTTTTGGGCAAGTTCCTACACCCACTGATCATCATCATTTAGAGGAATTTCTCGACACTTATGACCATTTTTTTAGTCACTTGATGATGCATGTCTCCACAACTCTCTTCTTTGATGAGGTAGACTCATCCTCCTCACCACATCCGGAGCATATTTCAATCACTCTATGGATACCCTTCACATACTATAAACTATTGTTACCACTGATTATCTAGTTATATCTTCTTCTTATTCATGTGATGGAAGTTCCGTTGACTCAAACTTATTTGATTCTACTTCTGACATTGAGATTACTATAGAGGAATTATTTCCTCCTGCATTCACTATTCTAGAGAGTGTTGACACATACCACATTTCATCGTATATTGAGCATTCTCCTACTCGCACTCATATAGTCATTACACAAGAATACCTTCCACTTTTAGTGTGTGATGCCTCCTTCACTCCTCTACCTTCACTAAATGAATTATACCTATCCATCATCGATCTTCTCTTTGTCAATCCTCCTCTTTAGGATGAGTATCTTCCCAACCTTATTCTTATTTTTGCAAAGTTAACTTGTGATGCAATATAGGTTCCTCATCCTTCTACAGGTGTTTCGGAGGATTTCATCATCTCCATTTTTGGGAGTACCCCTTCCGGGACTCAGTATCACTTATACTTTTCAAGAGATATTCTTTGATCCACCTTTTCTTATTGATCCCTTTTCTATTGTGGGGGTTGTTATGTTTCCTTCACATCACTTGGACATCCCTTCTGTGAGTGTTCCTAGTATTCACTCTGACAGTTCTACACATGGGCCATTACCTCTAGTTCCTTGGTGCTTATTTACTAGACCTATGTCTCAATTTCATGGACCATACTCAGATTTATTTTCGTTGCTACCTTCGGTTTCATTCATGGAGTGGGCGTAATTCCAACAATCCATTTCTTTCCTTCCCGTAAGCGGACACATAGTTCGTCATGGGGTGGCTTATTCTTCATTTCGGATCAAGAGGATATCATCATCGACATTCTTTAGGAGACTTCCTAGAGTTACAGAGTTCAAATCCATCCATGGCATCTTCTTCATCCCTTTTGTCTCCCTATTCTTCTCTCTTATTATTCCTTCCGAGATATTTCCCCTTTGTACATGGGTACCTTTACAGCACGTTTATGGCCAAGATCCATATTTGATATCTTTATTAGATTAGAGAGTGTGTTCTTCTCTTGTGGTGGATGATTTTCCCACTAGGTTTTCCTTCATTTCTTGGGATCCTATGTTTTTGCATGGGTACCTCATCAATATTTGTCGTCGGATCCATTTCTCATTTCTAACTTTCTTCCTCATCCTAAGTTATGATGAAGGGGGTATTGGTGTGTATTATTTTCCACATCATTAGGTGATTCATCTACCTTAGGTGAGATCGTAGGTCCATGTGTCATTTAGGTGTTATTATGAGATTCTCTTACGCATTAATGTGTCATATATATCACTCGGGAGTTACACTTCTATTCTCGAAATGTAAATCCCCTCTTCACCATGTTGTCATTATTACATTACTCGGGGTAGCTCAAACCTCCTATATGTACACCCCTTTGGATCTATGAGAGAGAGAGAGTTTGTGGATCAGTAACAAGGTTCCCCTGTTTGTTGAATATTTACATGCATTTTTGTTTGATTCTCTCTCTTCTCGAGATCTCTTCATGTTTTCATTCACACGTCTGTTGTTGTGTTTTTCGCTCATCATGATCCTCATGTTTCATGTTTTGAAGCGCCTTACAGACCTAGCTCACTTTCATAGGTAAATTCATGAAAATGATGACTTCCCGACTATCTCATTTCCACAACTAGCACAAATCAAACTCCACCTACCTTAATCTACCTAATTAGCCAACCGAATTGATGATTTTATTTCAACTCAACACACTCATTCAAATCATCTCATTACAACCAGTTTGCTTGATATTCTCTTTAACTAGAAACCACCTGCATCACCGACTCATCTAACTCACTCGAATTTATCTTAGTTAGTTCAATCTTATCACTTCAAAAGTTCATATTGATGATATTATTATGTTTTCAATCCTCGATGATAAGCACGATTACTTCCTATTATGAATCATGTTGCTAAGTGATCTAGACATTCATTTGTTATGCTTCTCCATGCTCCTGGTCATAATTGTGATATGAAAGATGCTTCCAAGACCCTTTCGAGAGGTTTTATTTTTCCATTTGAGCTATGATATCATCATAAAATCCTATAAATATTTTAAAAAGAAGGAAAATGAGTGAAAATGGATCAATTTTTGAATTTTGTATCTAAAACGGGACTTTCTATTTTTAGCAGTAACGTCGAGACTGTTATTTTGGGACATATAACCTATTTTCTAAAATATAAAATTATAAACCTTCTGGAACACTCCATCCTCTATGATTTATGATACATTTTTATTTTTAGAACTTTCTAATTTTAGCAGATTGTTTTCTTTGGAGCTATTATTTAGGAAAATTGTAATTTGTTTCTTACCTTCCATTTCACACTGCAAGTTTCTAACTATTTTGGGTGACCCAAACTCATATGGAGTAAATTATTATTTTTAGTATGTGAAGGGACATCATAATTAGAAAAATATATTCCTTGATATCTCAAAACATAAGCAATTTCATCATGCAAAAACTAGTGTCAATGATACTAGATTTTTTCACGATCCTTCCCTCCAAATTTTGATAATTTCTTCTGACCGGATCTTCAGAAAATTTAATATTTATTCAAATATGGTAGGATTATGATGAAAAACATTTTCCTCCATATCATTAAAAAATATGGAATTCATGGCATTAAAACTAGTTCCCGTGAAACTATATTTTTCAATGATCATTTCCTCCAATTTTCATGTGATTCCATCCTCCAGATCTTTAGGAAGTAAAGAAGTACGGTCTCACTACCCTTTAGTTTCTACATCATGGAAGCAATGAGTGTAGGATTTAATAATTTATAGTGAGGAAAATCATCCATTTTTTCTCACCCTTTTATTGATAAGTGACATTGTCACATTGGTCAATGGGAAGGCCTAGAATGAGGTGAAAAAGAGATTAGAATGAGTCATGGAGATTCACCAAGTACTATGATGGACCAAAGATCACAACTGCAAGCATGGGCACACTTTTTTTTTTCCAACTATCCCCATTTTCCTGGAAATTTTGGACACTAAATCCCACTACCTATCAAATTGAAAAAATGACCAAGTATGGGAAACTTGAGAACTCATTTCCTGGAGCTCTAGATGGTATTTTTTGGTGAAGTTTTATATGATTTTGACTGAAAACAACATTACAAGAAAATAGGGAGGGGTGTCATCCTTCAATTTGGCTTGCAAATCCCTAAAATTTGTTCCTTTTATCTCGATATGGCATGGTGTTCTTGCACAAACCGAGCTATCCTAAGAATTGTGTGGATTTTTTTAAAATATAAGAGTTTCGTCATGCGAAGGTTCTCTAAAATTTATAATGAGTATTTTATTCACTTCTAACTCCTTACAGAGCTCTCGTAATTGTCCATGGAATATCAGGTCCCATATTTCACTTTACAATCCAACTACTCCAAAACCTACAAAACTTTGAAAAATGAGTTAAGGAGGGGGATGGGCAATTTTCTTCTCACCGCTATTATGGGATTATTAGGATAGTTGAGGAAAGAAAATGTGACCCCTTCCCTAGGCTTGACAAGTCATGGGAAATTATTAATGAGCATGGGGATAAGAGGAAAAGGCTAGAGGACTCGGAGATGAAATTTTGGTTCATATGAATAAATTGAGCATTGGATATTAGTGGTGCAAATTTTACTATTCCAATTGTCTTGACTATCCTAGAAACTTGGGATAGTTTGAGTAGAAAATACACCCAAGGGTTAAAAGGCCAACACTTAGCCAAATTTGCATGCTCAATCACTTAACACCTTTTCAGAGAGGAATAGGGTCACATGAGGTTCTAGGATAGTCCGTATACACTAAAATGCACAAGGTTTCCTACTACAAATTTTTCTAATTGTTGAAATCGTGAAACCAACTTTCTTTTAGTTGTAGAAGGTATTTTTAGGTGAAATTTTATATCAATTTGAATCCCAAGACATTTTTTATTTCAATGGGATGGTTTGTAATAAATTATTTTATATCCTTTTGCATCAAATATTGCTTTTTCATTTGGGACCACAAGGGGAGTGTGTTGAGATTGGTTTGCATACATAATCACTTAGGTGGTTTTAAATATGTAATAAACGTCATCATGTAGATGATCCTTATATATTTCTGACGATATTTGATTTTCCTCTTGAATCATCTAGGAGCTTCTAAAATATTCCATTGAAGATCAGGTAATTTTTTACACTGTAAGCTCCTCAATCCTCCAAAATACACTTTCACTGTTCTAATTTGAAAAGATCTAAGTTTTTTCCAAACTTCCCTAAACCTATTCCATTACACATTAATATCTATAATTACATCTACATATGAATTTATCCTTCTTGATCATCCCCACAGAGTGCACACTAGACCCAGAAAGGCTAGGGAGTAACCTTTCTAGGTTTAGTTAAAATTTCCACTCTTGACAACATTACACAAAATGGATTGTGTGATGTCATGAAAACATTTTAAACTCTTCAAGTATGTAAATCACATTATGAATATTTTAAAGGATGGTATGGTTATTAAAAATAAGGTATACTATCGTAGAGGATGATTTGGGAGGGGCTTTGGACAAATATTTGACACTTGAGTCCGTTGTCATGCTTAAAAATTTGGAAATTTTCATGTTACACATTTGCATGAAAAGAATTGACTCTATCTTGGGGACTTGTTTTGGATCAAACAAAGTGAGCAAATATAAACTTAATTATAGAATCTTAATACACATCATGTAACAATTCATTATCCATTAGGCTTGATAGAATCACCACAAAGAGATACAAAAACACTTCTTTTATTGAACACACACACACACATGACAAGAAATAAACAGAGAAGAAGAGAAGGGAAACATAAGACAAGAATATAAAAAAACAAGGGAAGTACAAAAAGGAGTGATAAAAAGGTAAAATAACCTAAATTACCTTTGTATATGTGGGGGATGACCTACTTTCATTGAAGAAATTACTTGAACCAGGTTCCTACCCATAAATGGGTATCATCGAATGCTTTTATTCTACAAACCCATTGACAAGTTATATTAGTATGAACCTATCCTTATCTTATTTATAAATCTAGCATGATTTCTAGTGGAATTAATGATCAACTCATTCATCCCATCACCTTTGTTTCTATGACACAATATTTATGGCCTCTCCTCTATTATCGGTTCATTCCACTTGTTCATTTTTCACCAGTCCCATGAAGATGAGTCTTGATTAAACTTGACTTATCATTTACATACCATGACCTCCACAATTTGGTGAAAATTTTCTCTTCACCTATCATCTGCTTCATGATCACTATCTTCATGAATTGATTCTTGGCATGTGTTTCAAAAACCTCATCATTATCACTAGCATCATTATTTTATGTGTTTTTCAATTAGATCAAGAAATAATATTTCTCAAACTCCTATTATTTCATAACATGATACCTTATGCAAAGTGTGGAAAGTGCATTACATCATTCTATATGAAAGAGAATGATCTCAATATTGGGCATGCAACATTAAAACTACCACCTTCTTCTCTTTGTCCATTTTGGGATTTTTCATCCACTTTTGTGCTGAGAACATCCTCCTCTTGATTAGAGTGAGCACTGAAAGGTTTAAGTATATTGATAATGTTTCCATTTTTAAGAAAATCAGTCGTAAGACCAAGAAAAAATTTGTATCTCCATTTTTCATCAAGAACTTTTCCATCCTCATGAAAAGAGAATTAGCATAGCATCGGATGTGAAATTTGTCATCTTTTTGTCCCAATATTAATCACATAAAACAAAGAAATCCATTTCCATGATGAAATCATCATCTCCTTGAATAGGTTCATGTTCAAGAGGTAGAAACTTGTTACCATTTTTACATTTCTTGTCATATTATTCCAATGAGAAATAGAATCTTTCTTCTCCACCAAAATAATTAACAAAAGGAAACTCATATCGAGCCTCAAGAACCTAATTGAAAAACATTGAAGGTACATGTCGAGAATGTTCTTAGCATTACTCCTTGATCCAATTTCCTCATCACTTAAATATTTCTTTATTGAAAATCAAGGTTCTCAACACCATCATCGCACCCAATGGAGCCACATCATTTATGCTCTCATTCTATGATAATTACACACTCTTAAACTTTGTTTTCATTAGACCATCAAGGTTTTCTTTGATTGGCTCGATGATGCTTGAATATTCCTCCACAAACATGAGAAGCTCAAGATCATTCTCAAAGGTCATGAAACAAAATTGCAAGATTTATAATTTTTGAATGAGATATCTTTTATTAGGTTGTTTGATTTTTGCACAATATACTTCCATTTTATGATGGCAAGTAGTTTCTTGGTCTTACCATTGATCGGGATGGTGGCATGTGAACAATCTAGTTGCATATATCCTTCGATATCTTGAAAAAATATTCAAGCCAAAAACATACTTTGTAAGAGTCAAGAATGTCTAACACAAGAATTCTCATCATGATTTTATTGTCAAGGAAATATCTTATTGTGAGCTCGACATCCTTGATCTAACCCATAAGGGGAAATTATTTCATTTTTATGGAAAGACACTAAGCAAAGGTAGTGAAAAGGGATATGTTTAGGGATTTAACAACTCTTTTAGGCATGACGTTGTCCATAGCACCGGATTAAATGATGCAATTTTTTAGTTTATACCCGTTGACTAACAAGGCTATGTAGAAAGGTTATACCTTCCTAGAGGTAGAGGGTGTGGAGGAAAGAAATTTAAGAGTTGGATTGGATTGAGATACATGATATGGTTCTTTGGTGGTGGAATATTAGAAAGAAATTTACTTCATTTGATATGTTGAACGAGTTTCTCAAGTTTCTTGGGATGAGTTCTCAACTCCTCAAATTCAAAAATTAGGAATTTGGATCTTTTGAAATGGTCAATTATGTTAAAGGATTTGGAATTTATATGAACATCGAGGGTTTTGGCATATTTGACATGGATGTTCTTAGGATTTGAAGAAAGTGAATTTTAGAGAGGAGTTGAAGGAGAATTAATTGAAGAGGAAGAAGGATTCTTGGTTGGAATTATCTCACATTTCTTCTCGGATGACCATGTTGAATAGGACTTCGGTGCTCCTCATTTCATTGTTATTTTTCTCAGATTCACCATTTTAGGATTCAATTTCTTATCTTGGGTATTAGAGGAAGGACCTTATTTCTCCTTTTATGATCAAGTGAACACCAGATATGAGTAACTATCTATGGATTCTTCATCATCAAGTGTGCATTCACAAAAACTAATCCAAGAACATTCTTCTTCTCATTCATCTTCAAATTTTGATTCAAAAATATCTCCATATTCATTGATCTCACATATTTCATTGACCGGTAGAACCTCTAAGGAAAGCCTTCAAGGTGCTCTTATAACATGGTTCCTATTCTATTTTGGAGGAGTTGTTCATTGAGAAATCTCCCTTTTCAGAATTGTCACTTTATTTTCCAAATACTTGAACATTGTATCAGTCCTCTCATCCTTGAAACCTTGTTACATATCCTTCATCGAAGGATTTTTTATCTTACCTTACAAGATTAGGTTATTTGCTACCTTAACTACAATTTATTGATCTTTATCCAAGTCTCTTTGTTGAACTCTTCATAGTATGAAGATTACTTTAGGAAATTGAGAATTCACAAAGAACATTCTTAATTTATCTTAAGTGGGAAGAGAAATGGAGGGAATTTTTTTATTAGCTTATTGAATTTTTCTAAGAACTATGTCATGGAATCTTGTGAATCTTTCTTCATTTGAGTAAGCTGATATATGTGGGCATGAGTATCTTTAGAGGTCTTAAACCTAACTTTTAATTTCTTTTTTATGTCACCCCAATTGGATATTGAGTGTGATGGAAGGCAATAAAACCAATCTACCACCACAAATTGTATTGTTTCCATGAACAACTACAAAAACATCTGTGTGTCATACTCAAACGATCTTGAAGGTTGTGTTAAAGGTTGTGATGTGATTTTTAGGATGTTGATTTCCATATTGATAGATATTTTTGAAGTTATTTCTTGATCCTTGTGGAATCTAATGGAGTGGAGGATCCAAATCCAATGGACCAAAGTGTTTTGTTTCCACAAGAAAGGTGTTTGTGTTTGCATTTCTTTCTCCTCTCTTTCTTCTTCCATTTATTACTCTCTTTCTTCTTAGTCTCTTAGGAATTAAAAATTAAAAGGTGGATAGATGATAGGAGAGTTTTTAGGAGTGTCAGTAGGAGTTTAAATAGGGTTACCAGGGGTATCGCTCAATGAATTAGATGGGTATGAAGCTTGAGATAATTAGTATGGATTATCTCTTACTTGCTCTTGCTGATTTTACAAAACTTCAAAAGAAGGGTCAATGGGTTAATTATTACTTTTAAACCTTATCTTTCAAAAGAAGGGTCAAAACTTCAAGGTTTCATAAACAGGATTGGAAAACATATTTTGATCATTCAAGTAATTTTTTATTTGAACTTTTATCTTCTGATTTTAGATTTTTTTGTATTTTGTAGTTATATTTTTGAGTGCATGAGGGAATATCTCTCCTAGTGGAGTCAACAAAAATTGTCGGTGAGATAATATGTCAATAGTACAAGTTAGGTGTTTCAACTAATGCTCATGGGGTTACACCCCTTTACATTTAATGGTGCAACTCATATTAATTAATGTAAACTAAACTTCTCTTATCTAAATGTTGCAAAGTTGGCTAAATAGTCCATGGATAACACATGAAAAATACAATGAACCTATGACAAAGTGCTTGTATAGGGTGAAAGGGAGGAAATCATAGTGATGAGGTTTAAAGGAGAGAAATTAGATAAATAAGGTTATTAATCTTACTAAACACAAGAAGAATTAACACCCAATAACGTGAGAAGTTAAACATTCAATATAAAGGAAAGTAGTAATGAAATTGTTTAGTGATAAGAAAAAACCTACACACACCTTTCTTAGATTTATTTATTAAAGATACATAACTTGTAGAGTTGTGGAGATCAATTACTTTGGCTTAACATGAAATATGAAACTTGTTGGAAAACACAAGAATCGTCATCGATCGTAAGGAGGAACCATCATCGGTTAGGGATAACCAGCATCAATTACCTATGTAGGAGTGTTTTATTTAACTCTTGGGAATTAGATCTATTTTTAATTTTAAAGTAGATCTATTGATTTTAATTACATGGCTAAGTGCCTTATGTTTATATACACCCATATAAGCATGAAAGATAAGGTTTAAAAGTAATAATTAAGAATAACTTGCAAAATTTTTGATTATTGTGAGAATAATTATGAGACAAAGAATTCTTGGAGAAGAAGAAAAATCTTGAATGAAAGAAAGTATTGTACATATGAGAGGTGTTGAAGATTGTAAATATTCAATTTTATATCTTGTCAAATCTTTGGATAATAGATTGGCTTGTTTCTTGGTGGATGTATCCCACATTGGGTAAACAACATTAAATATGGCACGTTGATTTATATCTCTTGTTATGTATATTTCTTCGGTAGAATATCCACTTTGATTTACATGTATGCTTAGATCTAATATATTATCTCGTACAATCGGTGTGCTAAAATCAACAAACTGATATCAAAGATTTGTTTGAGGGTTTTGTGTGTTGAAATATTTACTCATAGAGGGTTTTTTTATTGAGTGGAAGCTACAAAAATGGTAGAAGAAAACAAATACAAGGTAGAGAAGTTTGAAGGCCGAAATTATAAATTATGGAAGATGTAGATTGAGGATTATCTCGTATCAAAGAGATTTGTATTTACCACTAGATGAGAAGTCTAAACCTATGAATATGACTGATGAATAATGGAAGATTTGTGACAAAGGATTTGGGATCTATAACATTGATTCTCGTAGCATTCATGGCTTTCAATATTATAGAAGATATTTCTATGGTAGGGTTAATGAAATCTCTTGCTAATTTATATGAAAAACCTAGTCCTTTAAATAAATTTTATTTTATGAAGAAAATATTTTGTTCTAAGATGCATGAAGGTGGATTTACATCGAGTCATTTGAAATATTTTTGATCTATTGTAAACTAGATAAAATCGGTTGATATACCATTTGATGATGGATTGAAAGCACTTTTTGCTTATGTTCTTTTCCTAATAGTTGGGATAACTTGGTAATGGTTGTTAGTTATATAGAATATTCTAATAATATTTTGAATTTTGATGATGTGGTTAGTATATTCTTGAATGAATAAATTCACAAGAAGAGTACGAGAGGAATCATCATCCGGGAATGATTTGAATGTAGACAAGAAGGGGCAAGAAAAAGGAGAGATCCAAGAGTAAGAGTAATGGGGAAAAAAGTCAAGGGATAGCAGATCTAAATTTAGAGGTAAGGGAATTACTTATTGGAAATGTGGAAAGAAAGGACATGCAAAGAAATATTGTTGATCAAAGGATAAAGAGAACCAACAACCAGACAAAGGTAAAGAAGTAAATATTGTTGTAACAGAGGTAATGCAAGATGCTCTTATTATTTCTTTAGATAATAGAATTGAATCATGGGTTTTAGATTTAGGAGCTTCTTTCCATGCAACCCCTAATAAGGGTTATTTAAAAAAGTATGTCCAAGGAAATTTTGGACATGTTTATTTGGGTGATGAAGAACCTTGCATTATTACTTGTAAAGGGAATTTCATCTAAAATTGTAGAATGGAAATACATGGGTATTGAAATATGTGAGGCATGTGTCAGCCTCAAGAGGAATCTTATTTCTGTAGGGTAACTAGGTGAATATGGTTACATAGTTACTTTTACAAGAGACTTTTAGAAAGGCACCAAGGGTGATCTTTTTGTGTAAAGAGGCAATAAGGTAGGAATATTATATTTATCTACCTATGTTACTGATTCCTTTTCTGAATTATCTACTTCATATTCAGGTGCATGCATGTGGTATAATCAGTTGGGCCATATGAGTAAAAAATGAATGTAGATCTTAAAGGCTAATGGTAAGTTATCATATTTGAAAGATTTAGATCTTGATTTATGTGAAAATTATGTCTTTGGAAAGCAAAAGAGAGTGATATTTCTCAAAGTTGGGAAACTAAGGAGTGTAAATTTGATCTTGTACAATCAAATCAGTGGGGACTAGCTCGGGTAGCTTCTCATTGAGTATCCCAATATTATGTTACTTTCATTGATGATGCTACAAGAAAGGTATGGGTTTATTATATTAAACGTAAATATGATGTTTTTGAGACGTTTAAAATATGGAAATACCTTGTTGAGAATGAGTCAAATTAAAATTTAAAGTGCCTTAGATCTAAAAATTGTTGTGAATATTGTAGAGAAGGATTTCAATGATTATTGTTCATTGAATGGGATACATAGAAAAATAATGGTTCTAAGAACACCACAAAATAATGGTATTGCATAGAGAATGAATAGGACAATCATGAAACATACTAGAAGTATGAGGATATAATTTAGATTGTTTTTAAGTTTCAAGAAGAAGTAGTTGATACAATAGTTTATCCGATTCACTATGGGCCTTCAAGTTCACTAAATGGAGGAATAATAGAGGAAGCTTGGACAAGAAAAAGGTAGATCTTTATTTTCTTAAATTTTTTGGTTCAAAATATTTTGTGCATGTTGATAAGGAAAATAGGAAAAGTTAGAGGCAAAATATAAGAAATTCACTTTCATTGATTATGGATCCGATGATTTCGATTATATTTTTGGATTTATATAATTCTACATTATTACGAGTCCCGATATTGAATGGAATGAATAGAGAATGTACAGGATCAAATTTTGGTACCCAAGGATGAACCAGTTGAGAATTTTGTGAATGAAAATGAACTCTCGATTTATAAGCAATACCGATAGGATTACATAGTAACTGCGAGTGTTAGTTGACCCTTTCAACATTGATTAGAAAAATTTGTATCGATTACAAAAAGTAGAAATGACATCATTTAGCGAACCAACTTTGGTTACAGGTGACCTATGTTGATCACTGACATATTTGGATACAAATGTCCAAGAGGTCCAAAGATGAGGCTCCAGCACCACAAAATCCTTTTAGAAGGTCATAAAGGGTAATTAAATCTCTAGAAAGATTTACACCTTCTCTATTTTATTTATTATTAACCGATAATGGTTAACCAGAAATTTTTGAAGAAGAAATGTAGGATAAGACCCACATCTATTAGGATCATGTCATGGATGAGGAGATGGACTCGTTGGAACATAACAAAACTTGGGATTTGGTTAAATTTTTAGTAGGTAAGAGGAAATTGTAGAATAAGTAGGTTTACAAGATAAAGGAAGAAGAGGGTGGACAAAAATGTATAAGGAAATGCTTGTAGTAAAGGGATTTACAGAGAAGCACATATTGAATTTGGTGAAATATGTTTTCTTGTTGTTAAGATGACTTCTATTCATATTGTATTGAGTTTAGTTGCAATACAAGATTTGTATTTAGGGAAACTAGATGTGAAGACATATTTTCTTCATGGTGATTTTGATGAAGATATTTATATGTAGCAGCCACTTGGTTATGAAGTCAACGGTAAGAAGAAATTAGTGTTGAAGTTGAAAAAGAGCATATATGGGCTCATGTAAGCTCCAAGGTAATGGTACGTGAGGTTTGATAGTTTTATGTATGAGCACACTTACTTGAGATGTGAATCTGACCATTGAGTTTATTTCAAGAAGCTTGAAAATGGGAGATACATTATTTTTTACCTTATGTGGATGGTATTCTTATTGCAGGATCTAGTATGTAGGAAATTGGTGAGATTAAGGAAAGCTAGCTCACACATTTTCTCTGAAGGATTTAGGAGCTGTAAAAATAATCCTTGGCATGAAAATACATAGAGAGAGGAAGGAAAAGAAATTATATTTGTCTCAGGAGGATTATATCTACAGGATGTTAGAAAGCTTCAAGATGCGTAATACAAAACATGTTAGTACACCTATGGTTGGACACTTTGAATTGAGAAAAGATCGGTTTCCATCATCACACGAGGAGTTCAAATACATTACATGAGTGCCATATGCTTCAAAGAGTTAGGATTCTCATGTATGCTATGGTTTGTACCAGACTAGAAATTACATAGAAGGGGGAGTTGTGAGTAGATATATGGCCAATCTAGGTAAAGAGCATGTTGGGTACCTAAAAATTAGCTAAGTATAAGAAGGTGTGTGGGCGTGCAAGGCCTATTTGAAGAAGGGTGTGCAAGGAGAAAGCATGCAGGAAAAGGTTTTAGGATGGTTTTAGTAGAACTAGTGGCGCACACAAGGCAGAGCAAAGATCATGGGACTTATCCATATTTGGAATATCAGGAAAAATACGAGGAAAGTATGACACGAGTACGCATGTGGAGTGGATAAGGTGCCACTTGGCATCTTGGTGCCCACGGAAGGAATATAACTTGCAATAGAAGATTCCAGAAAATCATCATAGAAAAGGATGGAGAGCTTGCATCCGAAGAAGCATGCTCCGATAGAGGACCACTTGGACACTTGGCTCTCGATCTACACCTTCAAAAAGGCATGGTGATTTTTGCTAATGTCAAATACAAGCACTCAACATAGAAAAAGATATAGAAGGAGAAAGAGGTGAAGTCTGCAAAAATATTGTGAGAGCTCCAACGGTTTCATTTAGGGGATCTGGAGGAGTATGTTGTACTAAGGGGATGGGTTTGAACATTTTTATTTGTACTTATGAAGGGCCTAATTCCGGTTCCAATGTATAAAATTTATATGGATTATCATATGAATATATGATTTCCGAGTTAATGGAATGTGGTTATCAACATGCTTAATATGAATATATGTGTTGTTTGTAGTTCTATTAAATCTCTATGGATCAGTTATATATATTTCATATGAGTGGGTGTAAACTTGTATGCATTTATTTTCTGTATGATTCGATCTATGTTCTATAATGTTTTTCTTATATGAATGAATACATTGGTCTAGAAGTCGTTCGAGCTCTAAGATGAACATATGGCTCATTTCCAATATGTTCACTTAAGTTTCTATCATAAATAATTCATTATCACACAACTCACATAAAGGAGGGACTCGGCACCCGCACATTCCTCAGTGAGTGCCCAAAGACTCGCTGGGTGATAGGCCAATGTGCATGGGATTTCCTTGATACTTAAAGAAGGACATAAAAATGTCTACATCTTGGTTCCATTGATGGGACCTATTTTCAAAGTTATTCTGAGAAATCGCATATGTTTTTGTCTTTGTGATGTGTAGTGACAGAGCACCTGACTTTAGAAAGTGTTGAAACTTGGTTGAAGAACATAGAGGATGAGTTTTCTTAAAGATTTAGTACTGGACCTAAATTCGGTGTACGTGGATGGGTAGAAGAGAACCTATACAATGAGTTGTATGAGACATTCATTTGTTTCTTCCCAAATCGAGCTATATGAATGGCTCTCGATACACATCTAGATCAAGTTGGTTGTCAGATCATGCGTGTGGACCCAAGATGATTATTAGAGGTCATGTAGGATGCGAGATCCGCATGGAAACATGCTATTGATCATCGTGGAAGAGGGTGCTTACTAGTTATACTTGGGAATATGCCATTTCTACGTATTCTTCCCTGGATATCACCGAGTTTTATTTTCTAAGGGATCCTAAAGATCATTTTTGTGTGTTATTCCTTTGGCTATGAAGATCTTGGTCATTACTTTGAGTTTAGAAGCATTCCCCATGGTTGGCTAAGCTCTCCGAGTGTTGGGAGAGGAAGCTTAGGTAGAGGAAGATGGTGGATGTTGTGGATAAAAAGAAAAGGGAGGAGATACGACTAAAGTATAAATAATCTCATGAAAGGGAGATAACTAGACAATGCAAGGTAGCAAGTGTGATGGATCTATTGAGGCAGACATTTTGGGAGGGTGTTGAAGTTAACTCGAAGGATGTGGAGCCACAGGACTCTATGCTACCCCATCTTGCAAGTGCGTAAGAGAATCCTCTTCACTTCTCGATGAGAGTTCTTTGCATGGATAAATAAGATTCATTGGCACACATCTCGAACCCACCTTTTGACCAATCCTTGGTGCTTGGTTTTCCATATCAAGGGAAGCATACATAACCCGCTTGGTATTGGTGGGAGTAATCGATCAATTCCCAAAAGATATAATTTTTGTTTAGAACATCCATGACTCGCACATACGATTCTAGTTTTGGAGGAATTTTTGGGCAAAGTGTGGATAAAAAAGCATTTAGTATTATGTCTGGGAGTGGTGCGTTGCACACTATTAGTAGTCAAACATTTTCATAGACCATCAGCGTGTAATTTAGTGTAACATTCGGGAACCCTTGGAGTGACCACTTCAGACCTACTTGATGTAGTGGATTTGGTTGGTCAAGAGGAACAAGACATGGTGGATCCAATGTTTCGGTGGGTTAGGAGGAAATAGACATGGTGGACCTAGTAGATGTTGTGGAGGGAACAACGGATGGAACACTAAAGGAAACCAAGGCTTTGGATCAGGAGGAAAAGAACCCCAACCACCCCAAAGTATTTTTTGAGATGCCTTTACACTTACCAGACTATAGGGGTATTGAAGATGTTGTAGAGCATGTGCAAAAGTGTGAGTTACTATGGCACGTGAAAGGGATCACTAGCCCAGAGCGGAAGGTAAGCCAATTTGCAACTACATTGCAAGGGCATGTGCATAGCTGGTATAGGAAGTATGACCCCCAAAATGGTGGTAGACTATACAACATTGAAAATAAATTTCTCAAAGAGTTCCATATTCCATATTTTGAGCAGAGAGCATTAGCACTTTGAAGAAGATCCAACAAGGAATGGCAGAGAGTGTGTAAGAGTATGATGCATGATTTAAAAATATCTTATCCAAACTATCATATGAAATCCACCCCTCACATCATGCTCAATGGTTTTTTGGAGGGTTGATCACTCCATTTAGGAGTTCATTGTCACCTAAAATATTGATCGACTCAGTGTGAGGATTCGAGGTTATCTTACGCACCGAAGTTGTTGGGAGTGTGGATATTGATGTTAGTACATTTTTGGAGGCCCAAATTACTGCAATAGATAGTAAATTAGAGAATGTTTCTGCAAACTCAGTACATGAGGTTCATAGTTGGCTTTGGAGTATAGACCGTGAAGTGGAGGGACATTCAAAGAAGAAGTTGGTGCGCGCTATGGATTTAGACTATGAGATCTGCCACAGAGATCATGATGTAAGTAGATGCCCTCTACTCTAGAATGTAATCCACAAGAATGTTTCTTGCTACTATAAGATATGTACCTCTATAACCCATGACACCAAGGATTACAGAATGATTGATTAGATCCATGATGTTATTGATATTAGTGTGCGCCAGACTAGCCTTGTTGGTAGTCCTAACGATGATGACCGACATTATGAAAGATGCGTAGATGGCGAGGCACATGGAAATGGTTTTCACAGAGGATTTTATGGTCGCGGTAACCATAATGGAGTGAGAAGTGAGTTTATGTGAGGAACATGTTATAATTGTTGATCTACAGAGTATTATAAACATGAGTGTCTTGATCTATTATAATGCTCATGGTGTGAGAAGAAGCACAAGTATGAAGAGTTTATGGAAATCTATGAGCATATGAGCCAAAGAGCACCAAAAAGATAAAGGCACCTGCTATGGTGAGCCTTAAAAAGGCCAATTCACAATGGATGCCAATAATAGTGCATGAGCTATAACTAGAACCTATACTTGTGAAAATGGGAGAAAAATCCATGCACGCTAAAGAGATGCCAAGACCAAGGACACTAGTTTCTAGAGAGGAGGTGCTACATGGAAAGTACCTGGACCCTGCCCATTATAAAGAAGTATACCAAGAGACTATGGAAATTATTAGAAGTTTACAAAGGTAGATACAATGTCTCAAGGAGAAATCAAGGCAGGTGGGGTAGAAAAAGGATAACGAGGTTCCAAGGAGTGACCTCGATGAGGTCAAAGTATTATGTAAAATGTTAAGGAAAGAGAATATTATTCTCTTGTTGGCAGAATGGTTAAGGGAGAAGGTATTACGTGCTGAAGTGGAGCATGAGAGACAAGTTTTCCATGAAAACCTTTCTCTATAGAGCCTTTAATATGACAAGGAGATTACTCGAAATGTGGTTACTAATGGATGGATTATAAGAAATATCCTCATCGACACGAGAGAAGAGGTGAATGTTCTTACCTTAGATGTCCTGACATCATATGGGAAGGCCCACATTGCAGCCATCTTCAAATGTGTTGTATATGGCGAACAAGACTAAAGAAATTCCCATTGGAGTCCTGAAGGATGTAGTTATCACCATTCAAGGGGCCAAGTTCACTGGAGACTTCAAAGTATTGGTGCTTGTCAAGGTAGAAAACATTATAATGTTGCTTGGGTGCCCATGGTGTTACAATAATAATGTTGACATAAGGTTTAATAAAGGATATATAAGTTTTGAAAAGAAAGAAGAACAGGTGGTCATTCCTTTGACAGATGGGAAGTCCACACCCTACACAGAGCCATTAGGAGAAGAATTCCTTGATTGAATATATGTGCACTCCATCAAAGATCCCAAGGAAATTCACCCCATGGAGGGGTTCATCCAATTCAAAGACACTCACTTCATGAGTGATACCACTAGTGTGGCATGTGACAATTGGGTGTACGAGACCTATGAATTAATTAGGCAACAATTAAAATAACTTGTAAAAAGGATGAAAAAGGGGTGCTTAGTCAAGTGCCTAGGAGGAAAGAATTTTCCTAGCTACTTGGGGGGATCATTTCCTGAGATTTTCTTGTAGGAAATGGAATCTCAATGGAGAAATGAGGATGAAAGAAGAGGAATTCTCAGCTATAACCTACTGGGACTGCAACACACTAGTGGGCTACACATTGGGAGAACCTCTTGGAGTGGTGCAAGGTAAGAATCACACTCTCTATAAGGTTTTCAAGGAGCAACGCACCCATAACTATACAAGACTACCATGGAAAAGAAACCGCTTTGTTTCATATCCAAGCATGCGAGGAATCCTGGATGGGAAGCACAAAAGCATTACCACCTTTGTTGTGGGTACACAAGTTGTACTCCACCTTTGAAGGTTGTGCACGTGTATGGTATGTTCATTTGTATATGTGTCATCAAACAAGTAATTGGCAAGAAGTGGTGGCTGACCTTACTCAAGCATTATAGTATGAACACCAAACCATTAGTGGATAAGGCGTTGTAAAAATCAAGTTCCTTATAGTGAGAGATAGTGCCATGGATGAGGATTAGATACTCGAATTACTTGGAAAGCCTTATATGGAGATGTTCCTCAATGAGGAAGAATCATAGGAAGTACATTTTGAGCGTGCGTGTATGGAAAAATAAATAGGAAAATTGGTTTATGTCATATATGGGGAAGAGATGGAGACGTTGGATATTGATCATTTAGAGGGTACACACGAGGTCATAGATAACACGATGAGAAAGAATGCACTTACCATGAGCATTTGAAGATAAATAAGGTTAACATTGGAATGGATGCTGAACCTAAGAAGGCTATCATTGGTAACTATTGGTCGAAAAGGAAGTTTCAAAGATCATTGATATATTGCACAAGTTCCAAGATTTGTTCCCTCGTGGGTACTGTGAACTCAATGGCATCCGCCATTCCTTGGGAGAAATGAAGATCAATTTGAAAGAAGGTGTGTGCCCAACTCAAAAGAGACCTTATCATATGAATCCAAATTTATGCATACATGTTAAGGAAGATATAAACAAAATGATATCATCAAGTATCATTGAGGTGGTCAAGAGTCGAATGGATAAGCCCAATTTTCATCAACATCAAGAAGGATGGGAGGATCAGGATATTTGTTGACTATAGGGACCTGAATGTAGTATATGTCATTGATCCCTTCCCTACCCCGTTTACTAAAGAAATCTTAGAGGGAGTGGTCGGGCATGAAGCCTACTCCTTCACGGATGGATTCTCAGGGTACCACCAGTACATATTGTAAAAGAAGACTAGAGAAACACAACTTTCACCACCGAATGGGAAAATTTTTCTTGCATGATCATTCCTTTTGATTGAAGAATGCTCTTGTTGTGTTTTTACACATTATAGTGCAAGCCTTCCAGGAATTCATCCATAAATTTCTTTAGGTCTATTTGGATGATTGGACTATGTATGGTCTCATCAAGGACCATTATGATAACTTGAGACTAGTGTTTGAAATATGTCAACATTTGAGGATATCCCTTAACATCAATAAGTGTGTCTTTGAAACTCCATTTGGAACCTTATTAGGGCATATCATATGCAGAGAAGGATTACTAGTAAATCTCACCAAAGTTGTAGTCATTATGGGTTTGGCGGAGCCTAATAGCCAAAGCGTCATGCGCAGATTCATTGGACACATAGGATATTATAGAAGTTCATCAAGGGTATGCCAAAATCACCACACCCTTAGAAGAATTTTTGAAACATAAAAGTGCCTTTAATTGGGGAGAGGTGTGGTGAAAGGCATTTAAAACTTTAAAGGAAAGGCTTATAATGAAGCCCATATTACGTTTTCCTTATTAGGATAAGCCTCTCCATGTGCATGTGGATTCCTTAGGGACAATAATGGGGTAGTACTAGCATAACTTAATGAAGGATATTTCAATCATCCCTTAAGATTTGCAAGTAGAAAATTGACACCAAAGCAGATCAAAATTACACAACTACCGAGCATGAAGTATTGTCAATGATCTACATGTTTCATAAGTTCAGCAAAGTGCTAGTAAAACCCTTCATATTCTACACATACCACATGGAATTAAAGTACTTAGTCACCAAACCCATTCTAAAATGGTGCATATGTCGTTGGGTCCTTCTATTTCAAATTTGAATTTACATTGGTGGTGAAGCCATGAAAGAATAATTTAGGGCCTGATCACTTTTCGAGGATTGATTGAGAGAGGGCATGCAAAGCATTGAAAATACCATGCTAGATGTGCAACTATTTAGATTACAACACACACCCTCATATTTGAAAGATATCATAGTCCTCTTAAAAATAGGTGTGGTGCCCAAAGCGATGAAGATTGTGGAGATAAAGCATTCGGAAATACGTGTTGTATCCTACATGCTTATTAGTGTATATATACAAATTAGTTCATGATGAGATTTTGTGATGATGAGTACTAGAACACGAGCGCATTGCAATTATGGAAGAAGTGCATGGTGGGATCGCATGAGGAGACTATGTGGGAAATTCAGCCACGCAGAAGATTTTACTTGTAGGGATTTGGTGGGAAACCATTTACCAAGATTGTATTGAGTTTTGCAAGGCTTGTGACCATTTCCAGTGCTTTGGAAAACCTAGAAAGAGGGATGAAATTCCCTTACGACCAATAGCCAATGTGGAACCATTTGAGAAATGGGCTATCAACTTTGTAGGACCAATCTCACCAATGGCGCGAAGGACTGGTTTGTGGTATATCATCACTTGCACTAATTATTTGACATGGTGGGTAGAGGAAACACCTACAAAGGATTACACCATGGTGACAGATGGTAAATTATTATGGGAAAATATAATCATCAGATATGGTTTCCCTTTAAGTTTAACAAGTGATATGGGTACACAGTTCCTCAATGAAATAGTCAGGGATCCCGGTGGTAGAATTTATGGTGGCCTATCATAATACTACCCCATATCACCATCAAGAAAATGGAACTATTGATGCATTTAAAAATACTAAGTCATATGTTAACTAAGATCTGTGACGTCAAAAGATAGAATTGGGATGATAAGGTATCATCCATTCTATGGGCATACAAGACAACCTATAAAAGGTTAAACAAGTCCACGCCATTTTAATTGGTGTTTGGCACGAAGGATATTTTACCAATGGAATTCATGTTACCATCACTACATATAGCACGCGCAAGAGGTTTAGCCGATGAGAAAGTGCTAGAAGAAAGAATTGATAAATTGATGTAGTTGGATGAAAGACAATCACTTTCTAGGTGGATTCAAAAGACAAAAATAAATACAAAAGGCATGGCATTATCGTCATATCAAGAACAAGAAGTTTGAATTTGGGTAGTTTGTGTTATTATATGATTCCAAGTATCTGCGCCATCCTGAGAAGCTGAAATTCCATTTGTTGGGACCTTACCTCATATCATACATTCTTGATTCAGGTGCTCGCTAGTTACAAGCGCTAGATGGGAAAATATTACCAGGTCACTTCAATGGGAGTAGGTTGAATCCCTACTATAAATAAGTCTTTTTGGTGTTTGTAAATAAGGTTGTGTTTTCAGTTAGTTTAGGTTTCCCTTTATGTAATTTCCTTTTTTGTTATTTTATTTTGTTGTCATTTGTTCTGTTGTTTTTTTGTGCCTTGGGCATTGGTAACCACATTAATTTTTGAAGGTTATGCATGCACAGAGGACTACACATCTATTTTAGTGTGGGGTAGAGTGATGCGAAGTATAGGCCCGTAATACAAGTTGAAGCATAAGTAGAAGTTGTCGTGAATGGCCCTGTTGATGGATACAAAGCACGTATAATGAAGAAAGTGCATGGAAGAAGAGGTGGATGGAAAATTTTGGTATCAGGATAAGACTTCATAGAAACCACATACAGAGGAGGAAGAACCACAAAAAAAAACACAAGGTAGGTGAGAGAAAAAATCAAGTGAAGAATAAAAGAAGTGCCTTCAGCACTATTAACACAAGCATATGAGTCTTCTACCAGGATGGATTGGTTACACATCAGAAGGTTATAGAATTTTTCACACAAGATGGGTGTGTAAGTGAAAGCGCATAAGGATGAGTTGGTTGAAAAATCTGCATTTAGCGTCAAGTATGGAGTTAGGTAAAATAACATTTAATGTTGGAAAGAAGGAAAAGCTATAAATAAGAAGTCAGGAAATTCATTATTTTACATTGCATTTACGAATTAAAGAGAGTTATCACAAATTAGGGCATCCAAAGGTGATATGTGTGAAGAAAAATTGAAGAAATATGAGAGGACGTGACTAGAGAAGATTTGCAAACCAATAGGAAATGATGTGAATCCAGCTACAAGAGGTTGAAATACCTCCAAAAACACACATAAACAGCTTTGCAAATAAAACCAGTAGTTTCAAAATAGCTTACTTCTCATTCTGGAATTCACACTGATCTATTACATCATTATAATTCTCCTTTTTATTTCAAGACTACTATAAAACCCTAAAATGCCAAAAAACCCTAAAATGCAAAACAACTCAGATTGACCCCAAAATTTTTGTGCCAAATATGCATTCATAAATTAGGGCTCACACGAAATTTGGACTTATTCTGACAAGCACAACAAAAGTTATTAAAGTTCTAAGACCTAGTCAAAAGTGGAAAAAACATTCGAGCCAATTTTAGGCCACTAGATGACGGAATCCGAGCCCAAAAATGTTCCAAAATGAGCACAACCTTGCATGCAAAGTTGACCCCAGCATAGTACTAATGTATATCTACCACCCTGTAAAATTTCAGAATGATCCAACGGTCGGATCAAAAGTTATGGCCTCTGCAAGTTATGCTCCCGCATCAGGAAAGGAGTACATGGGTGTGGAGGAAGTTTTTGAGAAGCACCATCTTATGGAAGTACTATTCCAGTTAGGGTTTGGTGGATAGGGCACGGTGTAGGAGAGTTTCTTTACAAGGTTGTGCGTTAGGGTTAGATAAAGTTGTAGAGAAGAGAAAGCAAAAAATGCTTGAAGTGATAACCTAAAATGAAGAATGGCACAAAAGAAAGAAACCATCTCACCAAAGAAGTAGAAGGGAAAGAGTAAGGGGAAGTAAATGGCTGCCATCATAAGCACAAATGAATAATGGTACGTGGAGATGCAATACCCAGATGGGTTATTTCTAGGAAAAGAATGGAGATCTCATTTAAGGAAGATTTTGGTAAGTGACTATAATCACTACACCAACATGATAGAAAAATAAATGGCTTTGGAGTTGGTTCGCTGAATGAATAAAAGGACACCAGAAGGCATGCCCATCTATAGTGACGAAGTAAAGGTTAAATTGGACAAGGCAGGGTTATTGTAGCTTTATGAATTACCTTACTTCTGCAAACTAGAGTGCCTCTACAAGTTGCTAATGGAGCGTGTTCACAAAGACCACTTTAATTTTATGGGGTGCAAAATGCGCATAAATCCCTAGTTAATTTCCAAGTTCAAATGCCTTATTTGTGAAGGGGATAACATTGATGATGACATAAGTGAAAAGGAGGCCATCAAGGAAACAATTGTTACATATGACTATAATAAAGGATCACGTTACTTTTACATCACGAGAGATTTCAGACCCCATGATGAGGATGGCCACTACCAATCTCAATGACCAAGAGAGATGGAATCAAGTGAACAAGGCATGGATAAACGTGTGTCGAAAAATATCCGATGGAACGATCTACAAATTCTCTGCTTTCATCACGATGAAATCATCAACACCACATAAGAAGATGAGAAGATACTATTTGGAAATTCTTTCCTCACAATTTTCTTCTCGTATATCGAGTGCTTGATCGGCCAGAAAGGTTTGTTTAGGAGTACCTAGAAGTGGATCCCTCACCCACGAAGAGGTTCACAAAATATACTTGTGACACAATGACACACTCATCAGGCGTGTTTAGAGAAATAGTACAAGTGCATGAGGGATGCATTCGAGGTGGAATGGAATATTCTAGAGCGATTACCTACACTCATGAAAGGAGAGGCATAATTCTCTATATATCCACACTTTTACACTTTTATTTACATTTTGGTGCAAGACCACACAATATTTCCAAGCAAGGATGCATACTTATTGAAGTAGAAAGACTGATGTATCCATCCACATAAGGACCCATGAGATACATATGATGAAAGCAATGAATTTTGTAATCACTAGAAGGGCTATAACAAGAATATACCTTCGCATCGGCAAAAACATTTTGAGAAGGGTGCATACTTGAAAATGATGTATCCATCCCTAAGGACCCAACAAAAGAACGAAGCCCAAACCAAATAAGAGGGAAAGACAAGAGGTGCAGAAAGCACCAAGTGTTCAGGCTAGACAAATGGTAAGTGCACCAGAGACAAGCGCTAAGCCCAATACTTACACACAAAGAAATAAGTCCCCAGGTGAAATTAAAGACTCCAAAGGAAGAAGCGTCGGAGCATGAAGAACCCTTCACCCAAGAGAAGTCACCAGAGGAGGAGGAGAAGGAAGCAAAATCTCCTACTAGGAAGAAGTAGAAGGTGACAGAAGAAAATGACTTGGAGGACACAAAGAGCTTGGAGGCCTATAGAGGTAAGAGAGATGATGATGATGAAGATGAACCAGGAGGCAAGGACCATCCTATCTATGAGGTTCATGACTTGGAGGAGGAAGGAGAGGAAGAATAAAATGAATACATCTTTGTCAGGAGGGAGAATGACAAGGAAGAAGAAGATACTTATGACATGGGGATAAGTGAGGAAGTCACAAAAGAACAAAGAACCCCAAGCCTCACTAAGGAATAGATAGATGAGGCCACAAAGAAGGAAGTAGCCAAGATCATTAAAGACCTAGTAGAGCAATAGATTAAACACAATGTGGACCTAGTGATGAAGGAAGCATAGGAAGGAAGCATAGAAAAGAAATATGGAAGCATGGGAGGGGATCCCAGTTTAGCTATGAGATTTACTAAGGCCGCATGCATAGGGATAAAAAGTGCGGACACATCACAAGTTTAGAGGATGGTCTATATTTATGACCCAAACAAGGTGTTGCACACACGATTTCAAAGCACCCTACCAATAGAGCATCTCTTGGCTATAGCATCATTATATGAGGAAGGTGCATACCCTTGACAAGGAAAATTATCTCTTGGGTATTTGATTCCCACATTGACGAACCAAAATTTGAAGTGAGATAAGGGAAATAATGAAGGTACCAAAGTCAAAAGGTGACAACCCCTTGGTAAACGCTCAATGATTATCGGATGAAATAATCTACAACACACCGAATAATGTTTCGGTTGAAGTAGAGGCCAGAATCTTTGGGAGGAATGAAAAAGTGAATTTTATAGAGGTAGAGCTAGAGAAGAAGGAAGAGGAGATGGAGAAAAGAACTAAGGAGTTAAAACATGACTAACTAGTCAGCGCTCGGCCTAAGGCGTGAATTAATGGAAGAGAACGCATGGGTACGTGAAGTCTCCAGAAGGTGGAGATGATCACAAGTGCCATCATATTGAAGCATCTAGAATTGACACCACTGCACAGAGATATGAATCAAGCCTGTAATGCCTAGAAGACTTAACTCGCGTTCTCACAATGGAAAGATGACCACTGGCCTTGGAGTCTGTAGAGGAGGCATTGACGTGCAAATAAAAGGAGGACAAGATGAAGGTTATGGCCATTGTGGCCTAGTACAAGAAAGTCCTCATGGATGTGAAAGCATGGCCCATGTCACCGAGATCACCTATGACAACCGCACCGATAGAGATAAAGTGGCGAGCATTCTGGTCACCACCCATAAAGCGTAGCTCAAGTAGTTCAGGGGAGAAGAACAAGGGAATAGGGTGGAATGTGACAAAATTATAGCTGAGGTTGAGAAGAAATCAGAGGCTATTGAGACCTTGCGGGGCTCAATTAAGAACCAAATTAAATAATTATATCCCTAGATCACTCATAGGATGGATGCACTTGAGGATATGGGAAAACAATTAGAAGAGGTTGTGGAAACCATGAGTGCCAAGGGAGAAGGGCTAAGCTTTGAAGAGGTGAGCACCCTACTCAGAGACCTTTGTCAGTAAGCACAGAGTGAATTTGATACCTAGAATAATTTGAGGTAGACTTGATGAAATATTTCCCTCTCCTCTTGCAGAAATAATCATAGTTCCCCATTATTTCATTCTTCCCCAAAATTCTTCATTCCTTTATTCTTTCTCCAAAATATTCAAGGAAAGTCATTATTTATTCACTAATAAGGTATTCCCGAGGGTAGAGAACAGATGTAGTCCTGGGGTGATGTTGGACCCCTAAAATATTGGCTAAGTATAAGAATGTGCGTGGGCCCACAAGGAGAAAGTGCGCGGGAGAGAGTTTTAGGAAGGTTTTAGTAGAACAAGTAGCATGCACAAGGAAGAGAAAATATCATGGGACTTAGTCATATTCTGCATATCGGGAAGAATATGAGGAAATAAAGAACGTGGATTGTGTGCATGCAGAGTGGATAAGGTGTCAACCTAGCAGCTTGGTGCCCACAAAAGGAATATACCTTGCGATAGAATATTCTAGAAATTCATCATGGAAAAGGATGGAGATCTCGCATCTTAAGAAGCATGCTCCCATGGAGGACCACTTGGACACTTGGCACCCAATCTACACCTTCAGAAAGGCATGGTGGTACTTGTTAAGGCTATAAATACAAGCACCTGATAGAGAAAAATATATAAAAGGAGAAAGAGTTGAAGCCATGCAGAATATTGTGAGATCTCCATAGGTTGGGTTTAGAGGATCAGCAGAGTATGTTGTACTAAAGGGATGGGTTTGAACATTTTTCTTTATACTATGAAGGGCCTAAGTCCAGTTCCGATGCATGACATTGATCTCGCATTATCATATCAATCTAGGATTTCCTGAGTTAATGTAATGTGGTTATCAACATGCTTCATATGAATATATGTGTGGTTCTAGTTCTACTACATCTGTATGGATTGGTTATATATATATCTCTCATATGATTGGTTGTAAACCCTTATGCATTTCTCTTCTTTTATGATTCATATCTATGTTTTATAATGTTTTTCTTATATAAATGAACACATTGGTATAGAATTCTTTCGATCTCTAAGATGAATGTATGGTTCTATTAGTGCAAAATCACGGCACCCCCCCGGATGCACATCAGGCTTCTAGGTTGATGTTCGGGCATCCAGCAGTGTGATTGCACAACATGGAAACCTCTCTCCAAGCGTGGGACTTGTGAAACCGAGAGAGGAATCTCCAGTTAGAGGTGGTTCCTCAAACTCCTCTGATTTAGATCTATATTTTGCAAAACTACAGAGGTTTAGATCCTAATCCTATTCTAACTTGCAAGGAGATAGGGCCAGAAGTGCAAAAATTGAAACTAACTAAAGATGGTGATGCACCAAAAGGAGAATGTTGGACATCTATCAAAACTACCATGGGACAAAGAGAGGTGGGCAATGGGAAGGATGGATAGATGCATCACAGACCCAAGGATAGATTTCACACAGAAAATGTCCCAAAACTCCATGAACACAGCTCCAGACCTGCAATGAACATTCAAACATGCACAAATACCTGCAATGAAGAGAGGCAAGAAGAGAACAAGCAAAAATGAGGAAGGATGGACAGATGCATCACAAAACACGTTTTGTTGCTCCAGAAGTTTGCACAGAACATCATTCCATTAGTAAAAGGAAAAAACACCATTACAAAGCAAGGAGGAGGTTTGAACTCCATTTTCAACCCTAGAGAAGAAAAGAAGGGAGGGCAGAGCAGAAAGAATGAACAACCTCTTTTCAAAATGAGCCAAATCTGGCTTTTACATTGCATGGGTCGAGCCCAGGGGACAGAAATGTAGGAAAACGTGCAAGCCCATTCCTCATGACTGCAGGTGCATTAAATCAGCATGGGGGACCTTACAAACCCATACCCTGTTACCCTCGACCGGATTACGGGAGAATGCGACCCATTCGCATTAAATGCTGTCATTGGAATGTCATTTCGGCCATGAACACGTGTCGAGCCATTTCTCATTTTCTCTCTTTAGACTGCACCAAAACTCGAGATTGATCCTAGAATCATGTAGATCATCTCAACATCTTTCCGTTGATATAAAGAACATGGAAATCTGAGCTCGGATCAAAAGATATGGTGATCTCGAAGATTTAGGGCACTAAGCAGACCAAGATGGATTTCAAAATATTTTCCGTGCTTTGCCACTTGGATGACACGTGGCATGCTCTGATTGGTCACGTGATTCTCTCTCCTCCACCTTTCCGTGGGATTTCATTTGAAATTTCCTTGTGGGCCCCTAAACTTGGACACGTGGCGCCATTTCATTGGTTCGCCCTTTAAAACTTTCCCTTTGACTTTTGACTTTTCTCCTTGTCACATGGATCCGGTTGTCCCATGTCCCAAAATGTTTGGGACAAAAACCTCCGATTCACCCGAAATGGGCTTCCTTGTCCCTCTTTGCGTTGGACACATGGCAAGATTTGATTGGCTCTCGCTCCTTCGGCTTTTCGCGTCCCACACATCCCTTTGTCCCATTTGACACGGTGTTATTTGTGCTGATTTTAGGCGAATCGGCGGTTCGGGCCTTTTGTCCCACATGTCCCAAATACTTTCTTGAGCGAGTTAGCCAATTTTTTCTCTTTTGGCCGGATCGGCTTTTCGCGCCCGCCACGTCCTTCTGGCCCGATTGTCCCAAATGCTTTGCGGGCCGCTGGAGGCTTTTCGGACGATCCGTGCATTTACCCCACATGTCCCAAAGGTGACATTGAGCGGGACTTAGCCAATTTTCATGATTTTCTGGATCAACCTATTTGCCTTCTCGCAACCTTTTTCCGCATTTTCTCGAGCTTGCTCCTTCCTTCTTTGGCCAGGGGAGTTAGAAAAATATCTGAGGGAACCTCAGAAACATGATGTTTGCTCGAATCGATCAATCACTGGGACTTTTTATTCGATGCATGTTATCAAAATTTACCCGGGGGGTGAAATTTTGACAACAGGTTCCTTTCCAATCTGTTCACTTAAGTTTTTGTTGTAAATAATGCATTCTCACACAACTCACACAAAGGAGGGACTCGATGCCCATGTGTTCCTTGGGTGAGCACCCAATGCCCGCTAAGTGATAGGCCGACATGCATGGGATTTTCTTTATTATTTAAGAAGGGCATAAAAATGACTCCTAATATAATTCACTAGTTGTCCTGAAACCTCCATGTAATTATCTAAGATTTTTTAAACTGCTTAGCTTCCATAATAGACACTTCTCCCGCCAAAATAGTATCATCAACAAAATGTTGATGTGACACATTTTCCATACCCCTCGGAAAGATATCCCTTTGATGGATCCATTACTAGTTTCCACATTGAGTCTTCTACCATGATTATGAAAAGAAAGGGGGAGAGTGGATATCCTTTCCTTAAACCTTGTGAGCTAGGAAATAAGCCACATGGGGTCCCATTTATAAGAATGGAGAACCAAGAATTTTAAATACAAGCCTTAACTAAACTCCGAAAGGAGTCATCAAAACCAAAATTGTTAAGGATTTTATCAAGAAAACTCCATGAAACCCTGTCATAAGCCTTGGCCATATCCAATTTGAGAATCATAGTAGCCTTTTTACTAAGTTTAGAAGAATGGATCGTCTCTTTGATAGAAATGATCCCATCTTGAATTTGACGTCCCAAAACAAAACCTCCTTGTTGTTCTGATATGATAGAAGGAAGGATCAATTGTAATCATAGAGAAAGGATTTTCATGCAAATTTTGTAAGTAGTGTTATAAATTCTTTAAATTCCATAGTATTACCACATTTCGAACAAGAGAAAGAAAGGTACAATTCATATCCTTAAGCATTTTTTTAATTGAAAAATTCTCTCACAACTTTGTAAACATCCTTTTTGATAATATCCCAAAAATACTTGTGAGAAAGAACTTGAAAACCATCTGATCTAGGAGCATTATCTAGATGGAAATGTTTGACGATAAATTCTACCTTCTCCATTGATGGGATCACTGAGAGAAGCATATTATCTTCTTCAGAAACCATAGAAGGAATGTAGTTTAGGAAGTATTTCTCCTTAGCCAAGTTAGGAACACTATGATTAGTAAGTAGGTTTTTAAAGAAAGATATGGCCTCTTCATTTATTTCATCCTTCTCTTCCAAGAGATTCCCTTCACCTTTCCTGATTTTATTAATTCGATTGAAACTTTTACGCTTGAGGGTAGACAGATGGAAGAACCTAGTATTTTTGTCCCCTTCCTTGAGCCAAGTGATTCAATATTTTTGTCTCTAGAAGGTTTCTTCCTTCACTAAAATGTTGTCGTATTCCGAAAGAATAGTTATTTCCTTTTCATATTCTTCCAAATCAGCTTCATATTCCATCCTTTCATTCTACCTTTGGAATTTTTGTAGGTCATATTTGATTTCCACTTTCTTCTAGAATATATTCCCAAAACATTTCTTATTCCAATTTTTAAGATTCATTTTGACATTCTACAATTTTTTGGTTAATCTATACATCATTGTTCCCTGAACCTTAAACTTCCACCATTCATTGATAATATATTTAAGTTCCTCACTATGGAGCCACATTTTCTCAAAATGAAAGGGAGTTCTCCTTCTTGAAGGGTTCTTAATCGTCAAAAGAATTGGGTTATGATCAAACCCTATCCTTAGTATAGAAAAAAGGGGTATGTCATGTTTTAACCACTCCTCCGTGACCAAAAATATATCCAATCTCACTTGTATAAGTTGTGATCCTACTCTTCTATTTGACTAGGTGTATTTTCTGCCCTTTAAGTCTATATCAAGGAGATGGGAGTTTGTAATAAAATCATTAAAATCCTCCATACCGATAGTAAACTCCTGGAGCCCCCTTTCTTTTCTGAGGGAGAAATAGGGTATTAAAGTCACCCATCACAATCCAATCAGAGCCAATGATATTTTTTTGAAAGTAAGGAGATGCTGCCATAATTTTTGCCTTTCTTTGTAAAGGGTAGGAGCGTAAATGTTGGATAAAACCCATATTTTTTGTTTTCCAAATTTCTCATCATCACAGCCATATGATAATCTCTTTTCACTAATAGAGTACCCTCATAAATGGCTAGATTCCAAACCAAAACTATTCCTCTAAAGGCCCCATTCAAACTAACAACATAAGCCTTAGAGTTTTTCTAAAAAAATTGCAAGAATTTAGGAAATTTTCATCTTTCATTTTGGTTTCTTGAACTACTAACACATCTATTTTTGTCCTTCAATCAAATTTGTAAGAACCCTCTATTTAACATGAATATTGATCCATCTTTCATTCCAAGAGATGTATTTAATTTTCTAAGATTGGGTTTTTTTTTTTTAAAGACCTTCTGGTCTAAACAAGACTGTTTCCCTGAATCTATTTCCTTGTGAGTATATTTTTTCTTGATTTGAATTTATTTTATCTACTTTATTTACTGTTAATAGTATCCACATTTATTGGGTTTTTTTCCCCTGAATTTCAAATATTCTAGAAGGAGAAAATTTTGAGGATTCACCCCTTTTACAAATGAGACCACTTCTCCTTTCCCCGAGGAAGTTATTTCAAGGGGTTCCCCTTTTCTAGAGTTAATTCCTCTTTCTTATCTTCCATCTCCTTGTTTAGGATTTGTTGAACATTCATGATTTCATCTAAAGAGAGGTTAATCAAATAACCTATTGTCATCCTCTCTCCCATTGAAGTAAAATATATTTCATTTTTCTCTTGTCCCTTCTATTTTTGGATCTGTTCCTCCAATGTTTCTTCCATGATTAATTCTATGGATTGTTGTTCACCCTTATTTCTTTCTCCATATTTTCATGTCCAAGGGTTTTTCTACTCAAGCCATTCCCTTTATTAGAGGAAAAGAGCTCCAAATTCCTAGCAAAAAAAGGGGAATAGTTTTCGGTAGTTCCTTCTTCTTTTTCCCTTACCTTTGAGTCAGACCAAGACTAATTTTGGATCTCCTTCTATTGACCACCAAAGTAAAACCATCTTCATCAATTTCTAACACAATTTTATTTGGATTTTTCTTAGTTCCCTCTCTTTCTTATATTCTCGAGGTTTATATACTTTAGTATGATTCTTAAAAAAACCTTCATATGGTCAGCTACACTTTGCATAATCCCTTTTCCTTTATCTTATTTTCCTTCATTCGTTGTCACAAATGTATACATCTTGGAGATCTTGAACTTACAATTCTGGGTTGAATGTCCCCAACCATTGCATTTGGAGTAGTTTGCTAGAGATATTTCCATTTCAATCTTCTTCTGCCATATTCATATTCTATAATTCAACTTGATACTATTTGGGATGTCCTTTTACGTGATGGTATAAACTAGCACAAAACATTCTAGTCATATTCAAATTTGCATTGTCTATTATAACCTGTGAGCCCAAGGAATTAGCTATTCCTTTAACAATATCCTCATGCCAAAACTCCAGGGGTAAGTTAGGAAGCATTATAAATACATGAAACTGATTTAGATTTTATTTTTCTCGGGTTAAAATTTGGTTCTCATTTCCTAAGATACCGACCTGATTTTTCCCAAAACCAAGGTCCTTCTTCCAAAGTATTCTGCATATCTTCTTGAATAATGAATATGAAAAGGAAGAAACCATTTGTAAGAGAACTTACCTCCAGGTTTTCTTTAGGGTTCCATTTCAATTTTTCCCATCTTTTAACAACATCGATATTTGGTTTACCTCCCACTAGTTTCCCAACTAGTGCTTTGTTCAAGTTTTATGTATTTTTATTTATAACGGAATCAAGTATTTTGAATGCCTCCTTGACTACTTGTAGGAAAAAAAATTGACCCCTAGAACGAGTTACATTTTTAACTTTGTTTGACTAAGAATATAATGTCTTGTTGTGGGGTCCCTTTTTAATGGCATCTTCGTTTCCTCAAACTCCCCTTCTTCTATAGTTGCAAAAAATCCTTGGGTTTGGGTGGCATTTCCCAGTCATTAGTTTCCCACCTAGCCTTTTAAAAAAAAATCCTCCTTCTCTCCTCTAATGCTCTCCATCTAACCCAAATCCTTATTTTTATTATCCACGAGGGAAAAAATACAATGATTTAGTGAGTGAAATTTTATAAATGTGATGAGAATACTCTTGCATAAGGGGGTCAAACTTTTATGCAATTGTTTAGAGAAATGCGTAAAATGAGAGAAACCATTTTTCCAATAACTTGTCTGAGAAACCTTTTAATTTCCTTAGCCTACAAGTAGAATCATGTCAAGATGGTTATAAGTGTAATACCATTTACAATCATTGAGAATACAAATGAGCCATTCCCTTGCTGATAAATTCAATGAGCCTTGAGTTAATTGTGTTAATCATAAGCATTTTTTGTTTTCTTTTAAGTTGAGATGTTTTAAGTAGCTATTTATATTGTTATTACAATCTTATGTTAGGAATTCCTCTAAATCACACAAGATCTTATCCTTATGGTACTATTGTGGTAATTGTAATTGTGTTGTGAGAAGAGATTTCATTTCATTATGTAATAAACAATTTTAAATTCACTTTACTTTCATTTTATTGATACAAGTTTTTGTTAGTCTATGAGTGTATCTTACATATGATAGAAAAGGGATTTTTGATGTTTAATTGAGTCTTTGACATGATATTTTATGTTTAAATTCTCAAATAATGTGAGAAACCTTGTATCTTTGGGCCTCCATGGGTGCGCATATTCTAGTTGAAGGTTCATTATTGGTTATTTGAAGTATTATAATCACCTTATTTGGTAGATATTTCAGCCTTTATTAAAATTTCCCTTAAAATTTGTATAATCAACTTTATCTTGCTTAATTTCCCATCAAATTACATCCAAAACTGATAAATCTTACAAGAACCACCCTTGTTTGCACTTCTTATCCATAAAAGCTAAGGAGATTTGTGTTATTTACCCATACTTTACTCAAAATATGTAGGAGAAAGTCTTTTTATTGTTTTCTTTAGTAACTCCGAACCTTTTCTACAAGACATCTGCATTTTCTAAGGTGTCAACTCATGATAGTTAGATTATGTTTCATTGACCATGTATTATCAAGGTTATTTCTCAAATTCCCTAAAAAGGAGAGTCAAATATTTTGATCCATTCATTTCCCTTACAAATATAGGTTACAAAACGGGTCCTTTCACCCCGTTTGACAACAGAACCTAAAGTAGTAGGATAGGTCAAACCCTTAGCATGATGTTATCTAAATTCTCCAAGATCAAGTGAAAAAGATACGCTTAAACCCTTCCTCGACTAAAAACCGCTAAAATTTTGATCTTTTTGTCTCCAAACATCCTTCTCACCCACTTGATGTTGCTTAGTTTTAAAGGGAGAGAAGATTTGGATACCAACACTTTAACTTTGACATTATTGTTGGGAATAAATTGTATAAATATAGATAAACATTGACCTCTGGTAATGTTTAAAGTATATTTGAATACAAATCTATGATCCATGTTCAACCCTTTATTAGTCCTTAAAAAATGAGCTAAAGCATAATTCAATTGTTTGATAGTTTCCTCATTTGAGAAGGCTTTCCATTAAATATCACTCGCTTAGGAGTAAATATTGATAAAAATATGAAAATTGTTAATATTTGATCAAATAAGTGTTCATATTTAATTATCTAGTTGTTTCAAGTGGTTTATATATCTAAGATATAATATCTTTGTGAAAAGTCTATTCATCCCAAAAAAATTGGTAAATACTAGTACCTTAAGTCCTTATCTCTGAAAATTTGTTGTAAAATTTATAAAACTCGAAAGGAAGAAGGTCTTTCTTTAAGATGGATCCAACTAGAAAATTATTTCCTAAATTGGTGACAAAAAATCAAGAAAGAAAGAAAATCTAGAAACCATTGAGCATTTAGAATACAAAAATAAGAGCAATCCCTATTCCTAATTTGGATCAGCCATTAATTGAAGCTTACTCTAGTGCATCTGATCATTCTAGAAAAAATAGCCCAAGAGGTAGCCTACATACTCCTGTTGGTGAGGGAACCTCCTCTGTAAATCATCAAGGTATTTTTTAATCTCCCTTTCTATTTTTTCAAGATAGGAAGGTTCATTGTGAAAGGGATTTGTTAAGGGATTTATCCTTGGGAAATCCTACACCATTTTTCCAAAAGCTAGTAGTTACTAGAAACATTGTCCATCCTGTTGTTGTACATATCTTTTTCAATAACATGGCTCAACCTCCACCAAAACCCTCCTTTGTTATGAATGTATATCAACCCATAAATTTTCAGGGGATGGTGGGATATCCAAATGCAATTCAAACGATCTAAGAAATAGGTTATCAAGGTTTCAAGGAAATAATTCTATTAGCGGTGACAAACATCTCGGGTTTTTTTGGTTGATATCATGGAATATTTTGAGACGAGAATGAGGATGTCTTTGTAAAAATGTTCATCCATACCTTACAAGAATATTCCCATGATTGTTATAAACCTTTGTTGTATAATTCTATTAATTCTTGGGTCACATTAAAAATGATTTCAAGCACAATATGGTGACAAAACTGATCCAAGATCTATTCTATGTAAATTTGAGAATATTAACAAAAATCCTAATGATCCTGTTCAGGACTTTAACACTAGATTCAACAAAACATTAAATATATTTCCGATAACATTGAGACTAAGTGATGATTCTTACTTGCTTAAATATTGTGATGCCTTTGATAAGAAGTAGTCATATTATCTAAGGGACAAGGACCCTAAAAATTTAAGGTAATCCTTCACAATGGTGGTGAAAATTGAGAATAATATTAAGGTTACATGGAAGCCTCCTAAGAGGTAGGGTGTTAAATTTTTTAATCCTAAGAATCCTCAAACAAGCAAGGCAATGGATTTGGAAGAAGTTGTTAAAACCTTGGTAGGGGTAGTAAAATAAATTTCATACAAACGTGTTAGGGTGGAGAAGGGAATAGGACAGAGTTCTCAAGGCCATAATCACCCTCAAGAGATGAAAAATTTTCTCCTCATCCAAGAAGTGAGCATAGAAATGAATATAGAGTAAAGGGACATGTTGCATCAGGAAGTAAACAATAGCCTCAGAGATAAATTAAACTTGTCCCTGATCCATTGAATGCAAGGGTTTCTATGGTTGAAGAGGCACATGTTATTGACTAGTGTGACAGGTTTTTCTTACCCCATCCTCCATGTGATCCAAGGGAATATGAAAAAGTTCTCAAGGCCATAATCACCCTCAAGAGATGAAAAAAATTGTGCTCATCCAAGAAGTGAGCATAGAAATGAAGATATAGTAAAGGGACATGTTGGGTCGGAAGTAAACAACACCTTAGAGATAAATTAAACTTGTCCCCGATCCATTAAATGCAAGGGTTTCTATGATTGAAGAGGCATATGTTATTGACTAGTGTGATAGGTGTTTCTTACCCCATCCTCTATGTGATCTAAGGGAATGGGATAGAGTTCTCAAGGCCATAATCACCCTCAAGAGATGAAAATTTTTTTGCTCATCCAAGAAGTGAGCATAGAAATGAAGATAGAGTAAAGGGACATGTTGGGTCAAGAAGTAAACAACAGCCTCGAGATAAATTAAACTTGTCCTTGATCCATTGAATGCAAGGGTGTCTATGGTTGAAGAGGCACATGTCATTGACTAGTGTGATAGATGTTTCTTACCCCATCCTCCATGTGATCCAAGTGAAGGGGGTGAAGAGCTTGAAGATGATGCCACTTTTGGAGATGTTTGTATGATGGAATGTCTTGATGATTCACAGCATTGGGTTTCCTCTAATGAAATTATAAGTGCTTAGACTATGAAGGATTTTTGGGACTACATCCACTTAGTATTTCTTGTTCCTTCCGTTGATGATGTTGAGATTGATATGGTTCAGGATTTTGAATTTCCTAATCATGAATTTGAGTACTTAAGATCTATAATGATTAAGAAGTATGATGGAGGAATTCCTTTTGAGGAGGACTTGTAACTTTCGATGAACGTGGAAATATCTCAAGAAAAGCTAAATAATATCAAAAGTAGAACTATCAAAGGAGGAGGTCTATAACCAAAACAAAAAAATCCCCTTCTCACTAATATCTCAAAATATCCTCCCAAGAAGGATGTGCCTAACAAAGGTCAAGCTATTCCGAATAAATCATGTACCCATCTCCATACCCAAGCCATGAATAGTCTCATACTTTAATAAGGGAAAATTACCATCTCTCCCAACACAAGATTACCCAAATATATCCCTTGTGATACTACCTAGATTTTGAGTCAAATTAAAGTCATTTTTCCTAATGTTGACTTACTTAGGATTCATAAGAATTGGAAAAGGGAAATTGAGTATTTAGGGTTCAAGGAGGAAGGAGTGCCCCTAGGAAATGGATGTAAATACTGTGGATCTTCCCCTTAATATTGCAGTCGAGGTGCTAGAAGCATTAGAAGACTTGGGTTAATCTCATGAAGTGTATTCAGTGCACGTCCCTTATTAAATCTCAGCTTGATGTCGATACTTTTTTATACTACTTTAATCATTAAGGACAGACTTGTGCATAATTGTGTCATTGATTTAGGAGCTTCATGTAATGCGGTGCCTCTTGAAATAATGAATGAATTGAACATCAAGGTAACATTATCCTTTTTGAAGTGCACTACCATGGATTCCATAGAGGTACCAGTAATTAGATGCGTTAAAGGATTGGTGGTGTAGTTAACATCTTACCTTGGTAAGTACTTGACCATGAATGTAGTATTGTGGACTACCCTGCTAAATGTGGTATGTTTTTTCAAGGAAATGGGTTTCCAGTGTTTGTAGAAGTGTGTAAATGGTTATGCCATATGACACTATACCAAGTAGAATGGAATTTAGTTAATTTATATGGGGAAAATAAGATTAATAATGCTTCTTATGAAGTATTATATATAATTTATATGTTAACAACTTTTTTTGGATGTGTGGATTTTGAGGAATAAGGTATTATTCAGATTAGGTGTCTTAAAAATTTGGTATCTCCTAGAATTTGATGTTTGATGGAGCTTTCTCCAACTTGGAAAATGGTGTTCGAGTTATCCTTTTATCTCCCAAATCAATAAATTTATATTTTCTACTTCAATATTAAATGAGTGCACAAATAATAATGCAGAATATGAGGCATTGATGTTGGTGTTAAGGATTGCATAGACATATGGTATCAAGGACATAATTGTTAAAGGAGACTCGAGTTGGTAGTAGAACAAGTTAGAAGATTGTATGACACTAAGAATTAAAGGATGAAATAGTGTAAGCATGCATTTTAAGATATTATTTAAATGTTTGACTCCTTAAACATACTATATCATGATAGAACCCGAGAATGCTACATCGATAGGTTGGCAAGATACTTGGAATTAGAATTGAAAATTATATTGTCTCCTTACTATGACTATGATATAGAAATGTTTTCAAGACCATCCATCCCTAAAATGTACAACATTGGCAAGTATTTGATGATGATTCCTCATAGGTTCTTATAGAATGAGGGAGAATTTACCGACCAATGTATGGACTGAGAACCAATGGTTTCTGTTGGTGATGCTAACAAAAATCTGTTTGAAAAGAACATTATTTAGTTAAAAACCAATACCATTCCAAGAGGGTTGGTTTCTTTAGAGTCAAATTTTGATAATACTGATAGGGTAATTCATAGAGATATATCTATTTTAAGGGATGTGGAAGAACACAATCTAGGAATTGAAGAAAACTGAGGAAGGTATGGTTGGGTAGAAATTTGAGTATGCGGAAAATTAGTCCTACATTGAGTTGTTGAAAAGGTACCAATATTTCTTATCATGGTCTTACTCAGAATTGAAAGCATATAGGGAGGATATATTTCAACATGAGATACATTTGGAACCTAATACTAAACCATTTAGGTAAACTCGCAGGCTGATTAATCCACACATTTCTCTCAAGATACGAAAAGAATTGAAAAAGTTAAGGGATGGAGGGATCATACAGCCAACAAGATATTATTCATGGGTGGAAAACTTGGTTCCAGTTAGAAACGAAAGTAGATACATAATATTTGTGTTGATTTTATGAACTTGAACAAGGCCTCAATTAAAGATAATAATCCATTTCCTAATATAGATAATGTGTTGCATTTGGTCACCGGATCTGATTTTTGTCCACATTACATGAGGTTCTCGTGGTATAATCGGGTGGTGGTAAAGCAATCTAAAAGAATCAAAACCACTTTTACTACTCCATGGGGTACCTATGTATACGTGAGGATTCCATTTGGTCCGATGAATATTGGCACCGCATTTCAAAGAGAAATGGATGTTGTGTTCTCAGGTTACATCAATGATTTCATTGTAGTTTATCAACATGATGTGACATTTTCTACAAAAATAGAAGTGATCACTTGAGTCACATAGAAAAGATGTAGAGAATATGGCATATCATTGAGTCCTAAAACATGACATTTCAGGGTTCAAAAAAAAATTTTAGGGAACATTCTATCGAAAGAAGGGATCGTGATTGATGTTGAAATAGTAGAAGTAAATAGTAAAGTTCCTATCCCAAATACTAAGAAAGGGATTCAGTCCTTCTTTGGTCAAATAAATTTTATATGGATATTTATTTCTAATTTTGTTGAAATGACTATCCCTATTACAAGCATGTTAAAGAAGGATCAAATTATAAAATGGGAGGAAGGGGCTCTCGAAGCATTCACTAGGATTAAAGAAGCATTGAAAAATGCTCTAGTATTATCCACACCTCATTATAAGAAGGAATTTCATATATTATCCTTTACATCTGAAAATGCCATTGCATATGTATTATTGCAAAATGTTGATGAAGGAAATAAAAGACCAATTGCCTTGATCATAAACTCTCAACTTTGTAATTATCCACTTTGAAACAAAAATAAACATTTTTGTTCTAATTTCTGTTAGAAAATGATAGATATATCTAGTGAATGAATTATGTTTATGCTTATAATCCACAATTTTAGGAAAGGAAGGAATTTAAGCTCATAAACAACCAATTTTATCCTTGAAACCTCCAGGAGGAGGAAAACTAGTTGGGAAGGGAAATTTATCTTTCTTCCCACTTTTATTGGCCAATTAAAAATAACAAGTACAAAATTTACAATAAGTATGAAAGATAAGTAGATAATATCTCACACTTCCTCCCAAATACTTGTTTGCTCTATCTCAACACTCCTTTCTTCTACAAAACACAATTCTAGCACTAAATGCTTCTTGCTCACTTGATTTCATGCTTCAATGATCCTATTCTCTTATAAAAACATGTATCTATAGCCTTTATCATGTCCTCTCATGCATTGGAGGATGGGAAAGTTCATGGAGAAGAAGAGACATAAACAACCTTCCAAATTCTGGGTTGTTCATTTCATATTTTTGTTTTCTAGTCTGAAAGAGCCAGGATCGCCATCCAATGTAGAGTGGCGGTCCTGTTACTAAAAAGATAGAACCTCTCGTGTATCATTTTTCCTTCTTTGTGTTGATTGTTTTTATGAAGTAGATTCATTTTGGATCCCTATGGATCACACCTCACCTGATTATGAGGATTGTGGTCCCACAAAAGCTTAGTTGGGAGTAGATGAGGAAATAATTCCATCACTTCCTCCTTTGAGTACCATCAGGCATACCTTGGTGTCTTTCCTTTTAGTCTAATCTGCTGAGATTCATGTGGACCTCTCCTTGTCTCTTTGACCTTCTGTTATAGCACTACATCCTCCTCCAATTCACCTCTTGATTCCAAGACGCAATCCTTAATGGAAGGTATCAACTGTAGACCTTCATATTCATTTAGCCCGGATGGCTCATATAGGTGCAAGTTCTCATATTTTACTACAGAGTACATCCTCATAAATGGTGGCAAGTTAAGTTAGAAACCATTCTATCCACCCTACTCCAATATGATGAAGGTCCCATATTGTATTGGCTTGAGTTTCCATTCTTAAGCTTGTAAGCTCTCCTTGCTCAAGTAAATCCAAACTCTATCTCCAACATGTTGCTTATGTTCTCTCCTATGTTGATCATGCCTATCTTTGTACTTGGCTTGAGATTCTCTAGGTTTTCTTTGACTTTGAGATAGATTTTCCGGATCCTCTCAATGAATTTTTTTCTCTAGTCACCTCTATGTCTCATATCTCCTCCTTATCCTACTTTGTCCAACTACTATGTCTTATAGATTTGTAGGTAGATATCCCAAGCATGCTTCAAATGGTGACTTCATAGTGGATGTGTGTACTTTGCACGGTTATATGAATGTTGAATGTAGGCTAAGGAATCATCCCAAATCCTTGGATATTTGCTATTATACCCTCTGATTAGTTGTACCAAAGTCCTGTTTACCACCTCTGTCTGTCCATCTATTTGTGGATGGAAAGCTTTGCTCCTCTGTAACGTGGTATCCATCTTATCCCACAAAGTAGTCCAAAACTTCCCCAAGAACCTGGAATCCCTATCAAAAACAATAGACTTTGGAAAACCAAAATGCACCCATACATTAGCAAAGAAAATATTTATTGCCTCATGTGCTTTTACTATCTTTTTACATGCCATAAGAATACACATCTTACTGAATCTATCAACAAAAATATATATATATATATATATATATATATATATATAGTCATGGCCATCTTTACACATAGGTTATCCTCATACAAAATCCATAGAAATTTCCTCCCACAGATGAGTAGGTACTAGCAAAGGCATATACAAACCCTCCTTCCTAATCTTAGGGTTACTAGTACAGAAAATTTTACATCCCCGTATAAATTTTGATACTTCTTCTTGCATATTGGGCCAATACACGTACCTTTGCAAGTGGGGTAGGGTCTTACCAACACCAAAATTTCCCGCTACTTTCAAGGTATGTGCTTCCCTCATCAATATAATTATTTCTTCTTTTAGAATGCAAAGCTTCCACCATCGGTAGAGCAGCCCATCTTTGAGATAAAAAATATTCAATCCCTTTCCTTTTAGCCCCATGGGACTGTAGTTGCTGAAATGTCACCCCAAATTCTTTTTCCTAGGCATATGGCTCTCCGTAAGCTTCCTTTGTGAAGGGCTTGATATTAGAGATAGTGGCCAAATAGGAAAACTTCTCTTGTGTAGGTGGCCTAGATAACATGTCTGCCACCAAGTTTGTGCTACCCTTCTTGTATTTGATCACCATAAGGAACTGTTAAAGGAACCCCATCCATTTGTAGTGCCTTGTTAGCTATAATTTAGTCTATGCTTGCAAATACTGGAGAGGTTTGTGGTGAGTTTGCACAATAGTTTTTTGACGCAACAAATAATGCTTCCATTTTTTAATTTCCTGAACTAGTGCATACATTTCCTTATCATATATTGAATATCCTTTAACTGCTGAAGTGAAAGTTTCAGAATGATAACATACGAGATTACCTTCTTGAAAAACATTGCACCCATGGTGTAATCATTGACATTTGTCTCTACTTCAAGGCTATTGCGAATTAGGAAGAGAAAGTATTGGAGCATGACTAATCTTGTATTTCAATAACTCAAAGGATTTTCCTTGTTCCTTACCACAATCACAACCCTTACTCTTTGCGGCCACTATGTGTATAGGTGTTGAAATCACGGAGAAACCCAGAATGAACTTCCGCATGTATTGTATTGCTCCCATAAAAATCCTAGTTTATGTGGCTCCTATTAGTGTTGGCTAGTTGGTGATGGCTTCCACATTCTTTGGATAAACTAGTAGATATCCTCCTCCAACCATGTGCCCAAGATAGACAAGTGATTGTATGGAAAACTCACATTTCGTCATATTACAAAGTAATTTTTTCTCCCTGAGAACTTGCAAGACTTGTTGTAAATGGGTTAGATGCTCCTCCCATATGACACTAAAAATCAGAATATCATCTAAATATACAACGAAACATGAATCTATGAAATCCCATAATACATCATTCATTAATCTAATAAATGTAGTGGGTGCATTGCATAACCCAAAAGGAAGTACTAACCATTCATATAAACCCTATTTTGTTTAGAAGGAAGTATTCCATATATACTCCTTCTTCATTCTAACTTGGTGATAACCGAACTTGAGATCCAACTTCATGAATAATTTGGAATGATGAAGCTATTCCAAGAGATCATCTATGTGGGGAAGTGGATATCTATTATTTATAGTAATCTTGTTCAAAACAAAATATTTGATGCATATTCTCCAAGAACCATCCTTATTTGGAACCATCACAATAGGTGAACCATATGGTGAAGTGCTTGGATGTATCACCCCTTGGTCTAGTAGTTCCTGAAGTTGTTTCTTTACTTCGTTACTCTCAATAAAGGATTTCCTATACAACCCGATGTTCGGTAGGGGAACTCTGGCAATAGCTAAATCTCATGCTCTACTTTCCATTTTGGTGGTAACCTAGTGGGAGCCTAAAAAATTCTTGAAAGGACTGAATAATACTATCCAAATCATGCTTTCCCTAGTTAGAAATATCTAAAATTTCTATCCCATCTTGTTTATCCTTTAACAAAAGTAAACAAAACTGATTTTGATTTTCCTAAATAAGTCATTTTACTCGGTTAACACTCACCATAAGTAACCCATGTCTTACGCTAGTATTCCCGGGATGTTGTAGCTGATCGCATCCTCGACCCATCGGTATTGGTTTTCCTTCTCATAAATATAGCATCCATAATATACAAGTAAGGACTCCCAAATACAACATTAAAAGAATTAATTCGAATAACGTCACTTCTAAAACATCAATATACTAGGAATTTATCCCAATATTGACCTTACATATTCTTGTTACCTAAATTTCAACACCCTTCTTCACCCAACCCAAAGGATAAGGGTGTGGATGCTTGTAAGTCTCGGACCAAGCTTCTCTACAACTTCTTCTAAAATCAAGTTAGACTGAAAACCGGTATCCACTAAAGAATTTACATTAGTTGTTCTCTTGATCTGGATTTTCATCTCGGAATAGTCTACTCATCTCCTCTTCCTAGTTGTCCATATTGGCGGTTGTGCATCCAAGCCTTTCATCTACATAAGAATCATCTTTTATTTCCACCTCCCCTTCTATTATTAAAGCTATCATGGACTTCTTCAATTCCTTGGTTCGGTTCTTCGGATGTAACTCTTGATGCAACTTCCAAATGTAGCGTCATTATGACCATTAATATCATAGTTCTTCCAAAATTCTTGGGATCTTTACAAGTATTTAAAGTAGTGGAAAATTTTTACCTTTCCCTTTCCACTTATCTTTGTTACTTGTTTTCCCATACTCTTTTTCTATTGATTTGTGGACTGTTTTCACTCGTATCTACTTCTCCTTGCTTCTTTTCATCATCTATGTAGTATTCTTGTACACATGCCTCTTTGAGGTCTTCGGGCTTGGTGGAGATGAAGTTTCTTTGAAGATGAGTGTGAAGTCCTCCCAAGTAATTAGTCATAATATCCTCATCCTCCAAGTCTATGTTTAGCAACATTTCCGCCTCCGAAACTCCATAGTATAGTCCTACACACTTTTACCACTGCATTGTCTAAAATATTGCCATTTAATCATTTGGTTAATCTTGTGGCAAATAGGATAGAAGTTAGCTCTAATTATTTCTTTAGATTCTTGCCAAGAATTCACAATAGGATGCTTCTTCTTTTCACAAGTGGTTAGATGGGTTTCCCACCAAAACATATCGTGTCCCTCCATTTTGAGACGTGAAAAGGTGATCCGCTATGCCTCGGTGACATTATGGATGCTAAAGTAGTCTTATAACTATTTTAACCATTTATCAAGCAACTCCGCATCTACTTGTCCATCAAAGATTTTAATAGAAACTTTCCTCTCAAATTTAAAGGGAGAATGATCAGATTTTACCTTTTCTCTTGTGTTTGAACTCCCTTCTTCATGCTCTTCCCCATAAATTTACTTATGGTGGCTCCTTCCTATGCCAAACCTTTCAGCTAAGCCCCTAACCACTGAGTCCATGGAGTCTTGTTTGACAAAAGTTGTCTTTTGTAAATCAGAAAGCTCTTCTTACCTTCTAAACGTGCTATCCATCATGAGCTCTAGCATCTCGATTCTATGGACCAAATTCTTTTCCTCAATTTGTCCCCAAATTCTCTGTTTCCAATTTTTGTAGAAATTTATGGATCACAAGGTAAAGCCTCTTCTCCTTTAGATCTTGTCACTATCATACAAATCTAAGAATGAATACCATAGTCCTAGATAATTGGTATCTCTGATACCAAAATGATTTGAAAACTCTTCAACTTTGGAATTATCCATAGAAACAAAAATAAACATTGTTATTCTACATTATGTTAGAAAATGATAGAGATAGCTACTGAATGAATGATGCTTATGCTTAGAATCCACAATTGTAGGAAAGGAAGGAATTTAGCTCATACAAAACAACCAATTTTATCCTGAAACCTCTGGAGGAGGGAAAACTTGTCGGGAAGGGAAATTTTTATTTCTTCTCACTTTTATTGGCAAATTCGAATAACAAGTATAGAATTTATAATAAGTATGAAAGAGAAGTGGATAATATCTCGACACTTCCTCCCAAATACTCTATTACTATGTCTCAACACTCCTTTCTTCTACAAAACACAATTCTAGCACTAAGAACTTCTTGCTCACTTTCTTTTATGCTTCAATGATCCTATTCTCTTCTACGACATGTATTTATAGCCTTTCTCATATCTTCTTATGCATTGGAGGATGAGAAAGGTCATGGAGAGAAGAGACATTAAAAACCTTCCAAATTCTGGGTTGTTTGTTTCATACTTTTTTTTTTTTTTTTTAAAGAGCCGGGATTGCCACCCAATGCAGACCGGTGGTCCTAGGACCGCCGCCCTGGTTGGGTGGTGGTTCTATAACCGCCACTTTGCAATAGAACGGAGGTATGTTACTAAAAAGACAAAATCTCCATGTATCATTTTTCCTTCTTCGTGCTTAATTTTTTGATGATGTACTATTGCAAAATAATGATGAAGGAATTGAAAGACGTATTGCCTTATTTAGTAAAGCATTGTAGGGAGATGAGTTGAAGTATACCATCATGGAAAAGAAATATTTTAACCTGGTGAGAGCAACTAAAGTTTTCAGGACCTACATTTTGAGTTCTAAAATTATAGCTTATGTTCCCCATACAATTGTTAAGGACATCTTGTCGTAAATGGAAATTTCCAGTAAGAGATGTCATTGGGTGAACAAACTGCAAGAATTTGAAAATAGACATATAAACCACTAAGATAGTTAGAGGTCTGGGCCTTGTAAGAATGATGGCAGATATCAACATGCAAATAATGGAATTTAGTGAGATTTAGGAAGGAAATATGGATGTCCATGAGAAGTTAATCAATTCCACATGGTATAAGGACATAATATTCTACCTCAAGAATTTGGAGTGTCTAGGAAATTTAGACAAAAATCAGAGAAGGAAACTCAAATTAGCCTCCCAAAAGTATATCATCATTGATTATGGGTTGGCTTGGAAGAATCCTGAAGGGATTATTTTGAGGTGCATTATAGAGGATGAAGCTCCCAAATTGATTTACATAATTTCATGGGGGAGTGTGTGGAGGCCATTTTTCTAGAAGAGTGACTTCCCATAAGATCTTAAGGGTAGGTTATTGGTGGCCTACACTTTTCAAAGATGCAGCCTTATTGGTTAGAAAATGTGAAAGTTGTCAGAGGTTTTCAGGAAGAATGAAAGCTTCAGGTGCCCTTCCTTTACAACTAGTGTCAATAGAAGATCCTTTTAAATAATGGGGCATGGATTTTATCGGAGATATATCAAATACCTCAAATGCATGGTGCAAATGGATACTAGTGGCTATTTATTATTTTACCAAGTGGGTAAAGGCTATCCCTACTAGAAAATAAACTCATCAAATTGTTAAGGAATTTGTAGGTTCGAGTACCCGCAATGATAGTTATTGATAATGTAATGAGTTTTAGAGCTAAGAATTTGGTAAACATGTGCTAAGAATATGGGATAAATATAACATATGCATAAAACTACAATCCTCAGGGGAATGGTCAAGATGAATCAATCAATAAATTTTTTTCTTAAAATCATTAGAAGAACATTGGAGGTTAACAAAAGGAAATGGGGTGATTAGTTGAAATTTTATTTATGGGAAGATATAATCACTACCAAAAGAGCCACTGGAAAGAGTCCATTTGAATTATTTTATGGAGTCCAGGCTCTTCTACCCTTACATATGCAATTATCTTCTTATAAGTTCATAAATAGCTTGAGGATGAAGAGGTGAAACCCTATGAGGCTAAGATTAATTATATATCTAAGATATATGAATAAATAAGGGAGTCTCACCAAAGACATCTAAGGTTCGTAGATAAAATTAAGAAAAATTTGATAAAAAGTGACTCCCAAGACTTTCAATGTTTGAGATCTCATTTTACTATGGGATAATAGACATGAGGATAAAGGAAAACATGGTAAATTTGATAATTTATGGATGGGTCCTTATTCCATTGACATAAGAATTGGTGAGCACAATTTTTTCTTGAAGGACCTAGATGGAGATTTTCTTGAATTACTTGTTAATGGAAGGCATCTGAAGCACTTCTTGGATTAATTACAAACAAGATATGAATTCTTATATAGTGTATAGTAATTTTTTTGTTTGTGCCTTTTATTTTTGTTTCACTTTTTTCTCCCCAGTAAATAGTGACCAGCTTTCCTTGATTTCTTCATTTGTTTTTGAGAAATTTGATACGACACATTATAATTTTATATGGCTTTGATAGAATTGTAAAATCATTATCAAGCATGTGTATTAATGTAAGTTTGAGTTTTCTATGCTATTAAAAAGGATAAAATGGGTATTCTATGGGGAGCCTTCCTAGGAGAGATATATACATTCTCAAAAATTACATCAAAAAGGGGAAAATTAATAGAATAAACTCCTTAAGGGAGGAATATTATTTATTCAATAGATTGTTATTTCTTGATGTGAATTCATTTGAAGCCCGAGCTATCTAAACAAATATAACTAACCCCACTAGATTTTGGGGCATCCACATATCCATCAATGCCTAAAGGGTAATTTTGGAACCGTCCATAATATGCCCTAGTTCGATCTTCATTTGATAAGAATATACACTCTCCAAAGATATGAACCACCTATGGAAATCATCATCTTCCCTTTCACCTTATAAGGAGTAGATTGAGGGGGAATATCTAGAGTATTTGGAAGAGAAAACACTGTTTCCTTTGGACCTAATGGAGCAAAGAGGGTTTAGAAATGGATGCATCCAAGAGACTCCTTGTGAAAGGTGGGATCTCCCTTGGTAGAGTAACGTGCTAAGGTCTTGATAGTGTCTACTTCATCAAAGAATCCCACTACACTAGAATGGAATATTGGAGGGTAGAATTTCCTTATCCTCCATGGTAGTAGATAGTGATACTTTAGAAAGACAAGGAGACAAAGGACCCACTTCCTCTTCATCCAAAATGATAATTGGGGTCAGGGAGCTTTATTTTCCCCTCTTATTTCTTGAATATGGTGCTGGTGTGGTGGATGGTTGTGATGGCACAAGTCCTGCTTGACCTTTTTCTAGAGAAATGATTCGTGCTCTAGTTCATCCATTTTATGAGAAATTGTAGGCACAATATCAATGGAAGACTTGTCATATAACATGTAGGACTCCTTAGGAATCTCCATCAGCATAAATTTTTCATCACACAAGAAGGGAAACCTATACTCGGTCTTCCCATTCGTGGTTGGTCTTCTTTCCATCCAAAATTTCTTTAAATCTTCTAGATTTTTATGATGTTCCCACTGTAAAATATGGTAGTACATGGATTGGAAGGCTGAGAAGACATGATTAATCTTAATCAATCTCAAGAGGAGTGTAGCTGAATTATCCTATATATCAAGGGCCCTTTAGTATCACATGGGTTTACAATATCAAACAAAGCCTTAACAAATTCTTCATCTAGACCATATAGGTCAAAGATTTGGTTTAAGTCTTCTGAAGAAATCTCTTTCAAAATTTTCACTAGAACCACACTCACCATTGTGCTAATAAAAAATTTGCAAAAATTATTCACTTTCAAGGTTGGAAAAGGGATGCATATTGGTGAGAAAGTAGAGTTGAATTTATAATGAGGATGGCATAGATAGGTTGAGTCAAGTAAAATCACTACCATCAAATGAAAGAATATTTTTTCTTAGCTCACACGAAGGGAATAAATTTGAAGAAAGATTGGCACTATGCAAGAGAAGACATTTGATTGATGTGATATAATCCACGCAAGGAAACTCGTTCATAAAGGAACGAACACAAGTATGTATTGCTCCGGTATATATTTCAAAAGGGGAAAAGGATTTTATGTCACACAAAGGCATATGTAACCACTTGGGTATTATTAAAAATGAGTTTTCGGCATGCCAAAATAAAATAAATGATTAAAAATTTATTAAAAGTAAGCAACATGGTGTCTTAATCATATCTAATTGAAGTGAAAAATGTTAATGGTTCACAAATTTTCGACCTCAAAAAATAGAGAAGAATAATCTTGTTGAGATTCAAGCATTTGGGGGAACATATAATGAGTGAGTGAGTGAAATTGTATAAATAAAATGAGAATAATCTCTCATAGAGAGTTAAAATTTTCTACAATTGTTTAGAGAAAGGTGTAAAATGAGAGAAATATTTTTTCCAAGAACTTTTCTAAGAAACTTGTTAATTTCCTTAGCCTTCAAATTGAATCATGTAAATATCATTGCAAGTGTACAACCATTGAAAATTATTGATACTGCAAATGAAACTTTCCCTTGCTTGATAAATTTGATGAGCCTTGAGTTAATCTTGTTAATCATGAGTACTATTTTTTTCTTTTAAGTTGAGATGTTTCAAGTAGCTATTCATGTTCATGTTGCAATATTATGTTTGGAATTCCTTTGAATCACACAAGATCTTATCTTTATTGTAGTATTTTGGTAATTTCAATTATGACGTGAGAAGTTCTTTCATTTCATTTTGTAATAAAAAAATTTAAATTCACTTTACTTCTATTTTATTGATACAGGTTATTTATTAGTCTATGAGTGAATCTTAGGCATGATAGATCAAGGATTCGTGATGTTCAATTGATTCTTTGACATGAGATTTAATGTTTAAATTCTCAAAGGATGTGTGAAACCATGTATCTTTTGGCTTCCATGGTGCATATATTCTATTTGAAGGTTCATTGTTGGTTATTTGAAGTATTATAATCATATTATTTGGTAAATCTTGCAGCCTTTGTTAAAAGCTCCTAGAAATTTAGTATAATCAACTTTATCCTACTTAATTCCCCAAAAAATTACATCCAAAACTGATAAATCCTACAACAACCACCCATGTTTTCTCTATTTATCCATAAATTCCGAGGATATTTGCTGAAATTACACCTCCTTTACATAAAATATGCAAGAGCAAGCTAGTTTTATTGTTGTCTTTAGTAACCTCAACCTTGTCTAGGATACATCTAAATTTTCTAAGGTGACAACTCGTGAGAGTTATATTATGTTTCATTGATTATGTATTCTCAAGGTTATGTCTCAAATTCCCTTAAAAAGAGAGTCAAATATTTTTGATCCATTCATTTCCCTTGCAAATACAAGTTATAAGATGGGTTCTCTCACCCTGGTTGAAGGTAGAATCTAAAGTAGAAGGGTAGGTCAAACCCTTAGCATGGTGTTATCCAACTTCTCTAAGCTCAAGTGAAAAAGATTTAGTGAGACCCTTCCCTGGCTCAAGTGATATAGATCCAAATTTGGATCTATATGTCTCTAGGAATCCTGCTCAACCTGTTGATGCTCCTTGGTTTCAAAGTGAGAGATGATTTCGATACCAATACTCCTCACGAATTCTTAATGTAAGGTCATAAAAATAAATCCACCTTGTATCAACATCCTTCAAGATATTTTTTCCATTTGTAATTCCAATTGTAAATTTTTGAATCGCAAGAAATCACTTTAGACTACTTGACATTTAGGCATGTAATTTTTTGATAAGATCTTCTAATTTTGCAACATTTTCGAAGTTGCTTACTAATTTATATGTTAGATCCATTTTATGAGCCATAAAATTAATTGCAAGCATATAAGGGGCTATTGTTGTTTATAATTGAACACACAACCCAATTTTATCACCCCGCATGATTAATGCACCATCTCGCACTAATACATACCAACTTCGTACTAATTATATAATCAGTCATGCCATTAATATCTTTTAAGTGAGAAACAACTATTTTATATAGGTTTTTCAGCATTGCAATTTTAAACAATTTTCTATACACCTAGCGAGATGGGGTGTCCTTATATGATTTTATAAAGTATACAAGTGGATACATGCCGATGTGGTGTTTTCAACCGTTGTTACTTCATCAATTGATATAGAGAGATAAAATTTACATTTTTACACTCTCTTTCAACTATTCCTTCTAAATCATTGCAAGGCATTTAGCCATTTCCAATGCACTATTGTCTAACTAATGAGACTGAGGAACATTTTGTATTCCATTATATTAATACAAAAAAATTTAATAAATGAAATCTTACATTGGTATTCTGTTCTTTAGGATGTGGAATATAGTGAGAATTGTAACACTTTAGAATGTAAATTAGATTGATTTATCTTAACAATTTATGATGTTATATTTTTGGCCTTTTCAACGAGATGTCTACGTATTTTTGCTCAAATTCATATTATGATGTGTATTTAACATGCATACATTATTTTTCTATTTTCCATTTGTGTGTTTTTAATTTTTGGCCATTCTCCTAATGTATAGTTAAATATTGTTTTTCATAATTATTTTCAATAGTGTCCAACTTCAGCTTGTATTTTTGCCACTTTCCCGATTTCTAGGTACATATTATACATGTACATTCAGATTGGATATATTATGGATTAGCTAGCTATATAGGTTAGATGAAAGGAAATTTGAGAGCCCACTCAAACTTATATGTCCTCCAAAGTGTCCATATATTCTTGTTTTCTTTCAAAGTTTTACTTTTATGAGCAGAATTTTGAGGAATATCACAATCATCTAGTTTCCTCTTTTGTGAACCATAATTTTCATTTGATTTTGTTGTTACATTTTTTTGATTATTTACATTTGATATATCTTGATGTGCTCCTGGTTACACCTCAACAAGAATATCTTGAATATCTAGCATGGTGTCATTATAGGTATCATTTGGTTGATAATATGTTGAAGCCATGTCCACTTCAATAATACCTTCAACACAATTATGTACTCTAATTGATTCTAGTGGCAGCTGTATGGGTGTTGGTGGTAGTTGTATTGGTAGCAGAAAAGTTTCAAAAACACTTTAACAATGACTTTTAAGATTTTCTTGTTAGCTTTTGGGTCTTTTAAGCACTAGAAGCTTCCATTTCTCTGAATGGTGAGCCCTTGTCATGCGTCACTCAATCCTTAGTCACATGTTAGAATTCCTCTCTTCTCACATGTCAACACTATTTATTTTCACCCATTTGTAAACCTATCTTGTCATGTGTTAAGAACCCCCTCTTATTATGTGTCAGTAACCTCTCTTGTTGTGCATCAGCAACCTTCTCTTGTCACATGTCAGCAAAAAAAATTGTTGACCATTTTGAACCCTTATTTTCATGCATCAACAAATACTCTTCTTGCATGTCAACTCTTTCTCTTATCACGCGTCAATAAAAAAAGCTGGATTGTTTCCTATCTAGAAATCTTCCTTGCTAGGTGTTAGTGACACTTTCTTCTCACACGTCTACAATAAACAGTCTAATTCTTTGATCTACACTTCATTTGCAAGTAATTCGTATGTAATTCAAAAGTAATTCCCGAGTCTATCAGTAAGTTAGTAGTATACTACCCACTAAATTACCTAGGTTTATATAGGATTACTTTTAAAATGTAGGTGAAGTTGACCCCTTAAAAATTTATACTATAAATTTTAGGTGAACAATACACTGACTCGCTTTGAAATATTTGAGTTTTAAAATTTTCAAAAATTGAATATTCACCAAATTACAACTATTCGCCACTAAAAATCCTGTAAAAAAATATCATGTGTAAAATTCTACAATCCACATCAAATCCAAAAAAATAAAGATGCGTAATGGGGAGTCGAATGACCCCGAGAGTGAATTTACGACCAAGCAATACACTATATTTTATACTTCATTTATTTCTTGTGCTTGTGTGTAGAAATTGTGCCCTAGGATGCCCTTGTGCATGTGTAATTGATAGTGGGCATTATTTAGATTTGTAAATGTCATAAAATGTGTGGATGGAATAAAGAAATTCCCCTTCGTATGTTTTCTATGTAGAAAGTGTAGTTCGTTTTCCTTAAACAAATGCTATATAGATTCCTTGAAGTTATTTGAGTGCATTTGGATGCAAGATTATGTGATGATAGGATATGCTTAGTGTTTGGTCCTTGATTTTGAATACACAACTATGAATTTATATGATTCCATTATTTTAATTTCAGAATTAACAACTAGAAGGACAACCTATAACTTAAAATGTTTCCCAAAATATAAAAGAGACCCAAAAGAAGTGAGTAATGTGGAAAAGGGTTGGAGGCACCCAAAGGGGATATGGGTGCATGGGTGTTCCTTTCCCTGGTTGGGAAATGGTTTATGTATCCATAAAAGATAAACAAGTAAAATTACAAATGGACTGTAGGGTGTATGATGCCAAAAGATAATAAGAAACATAGAAAAGAGGTGAAGGACAATTGCCAATTATTATTTTTCTTTATTAAGAATTATATTAATACTACTATGTGTTTATGGACCTAGAAATGTACCCAAGTGCCTAATTTTTTGTTTACTGATTCCTCATTTAACTAAATTGATTTGATTTCTCATTAAAGGAAAACATCATTAAAACTTTCTAATTCTAAACCCTCTATTTGGTGACTTAGGGATTATTTATGTTTTCTTCACCAAGAGATCATATTAGAACATTTAATATTAAGTCTTCTTATAAATAATCGATAGTTAATAATTAAATAATTTAGAATATTATATATTTTAAAATATTTAATAAAAATTAAGTGTTTATGGTTAAATTTATTTTAATAAATCAATTAATTAATAGTTTGGGGTGCTTTTTTGAGAATTCACACCCATTTTAACTGTTTAAATAAGACTTACGCAGGTGAGTTAATATGAAATTATTAATTCATCTCGGGTGAATTATTTTTACTCGAGGAGATAAGTGAGCAGAGAAGATGTACTAGACTATAATTTCATGTTTATCAAGATAATGTAAATATTTTCATCATGTTTTTTACCCTTTGGGTTTTCCATGTAAATATTGTCTCGATCGCTCATTTCTTTTTATTATAATTATTTATAATTTTTTTATTAATGGTAAATGGTTTTGAAGGGGACCATACCCTAAAGAATAGAGAAGGGCTTAGAAGAAAGATGAAGCAATACAACCAAAGTGATTTTTGACAGGTGGGGGCCACATCCCTAAAAAGGCCTAGAAGCCATAATAGACAATGAAAAAAAAGAAAGAGAATAAAATTCCAACATGAAACCAAAAAAATAACAAAGAACCCAACATCTCGCTAGATAGGATAATAAAAACAATGCAACTATATGCTAGTAATAGAAATTGCAGGATACGAACAACCGGAAGCAAAGAGAGGAACCAAATAATCATGTGGTGGGAGTGGTTGTGTGAACATATTTTTGTTAGTACAAACCGTAATACACTCATTACGAGCATTCTCAGCAAATAATAACTTCAAAATCTATGATCGGCTGATATGTATTGCTGAACAAGGAGAACCAGGAGGAACATTCTACTTATCTCGCTACATGCACTTTTGGTTTAGTTTTTCCGGTCCTCTAAGTTTCATCCACATGTAACCCCTTATTTACATGATCTGTGATCTCTCTTAAAGGGGTTTTAGGGAATGATTTAATCATGTCTTCCTCCTTAGTGTTAGAAATAGGGACATCCTTATATTCAAATACCAGATGTTCTGGGAGGGAGTTTCTCCACCAATTAGCATTCTTAGTTTTAAGTTTTACCATCTTATAATCGAAACAAATTTCCCCAAATAAAAACATCTCTTACATCTAAAAGGAAAACCCTCATAGTCCATAGGATGAATCCAAGTTTGATTTTGCAATTTTAGCTCAATCGGGCTAATAGATCCTTTGAAGTATCAATTTGAACATGGATTCTTGGATAGGTTGTATGTGTGAAATCATAGGTTTGGGAGTTGATTTTAATTATGCTTTGTGAGGTATAACCTATGGATATCACACAGCTATGATCCAAAAATTGAAGAGGTAAGTGGGGTAATGTAATCCAAATCGATTTGCATGAGAAAGATTTAATGAGAGGGTTGAATGATGGGAACCAAGGTTTTAAGATAAGGTATCTTTATTAGGAGACTAATTTTTTTTAACAATGATATCCTTATCATCTATAGAGGTAAAAGCAACAACAAAATTTCCCTTAGCACAAGGGCAGAGATCTAACTTTCCTACTAGAAGCGGGATCCAATGCTTGGATATCCAATTGTGGAAGAGAGGGAGGCTAGGCCAGAGACTAGAAAATATACATATCAAGCCATGATCTTGGTAAAATGCCTCTATTTCAAGGACCTCATCACCAAAGGTTACACATGGGTTGTTCTCAAAGCAGGCCTCATGATTTTATTCTATCTTCTTTTGTAATGCCTCTTTGAATGAATAAAGGACCAAATTTTCAGTTGTAGCATGATTTTCCTAGTTGTGAATAGGGAGGAAAAACAAGTGTGTGCATCCCCGAAAAAATTTCAGGCTTTGCTGACTTTGTCACCTAACAAGTTCTTGGCATTTCCAACAAAGTGATAATAGGCTTTTCCTATCCCCCAGAATTATCGGAAGAAATGGAGGTGTTAGTGAAAAATATAGCTCCATTTTCACCTACAACATGAAAACAAAAGCCTCACCCCCACATCTAAGAAGTTTTAATGAAATAGCACCACATGGGGCATCACATTCTATATATAGGGTGGTGATCCGCCTCCAATATGTGAATGCCCATCTTCCCGTGTGTGCCTAGATTTGTTGTTGCCGCCCCATCCTACAAACATTCAATTCCATGTGTGTATCCAAGACCGCCACCTCCCAAGGACTTAGGTTTTGTGTGAGCAGAGTATTTGGGGTTTGAAGGAGTTTTCAAGAGTGAGAGCAAGTCATCTTGTTTTAAAATTGTCTAGTTGAAATTATATTTATGTATAATGTATAATTATTTATAATGTTTTATATATTATTTAATATAATTTATTTAATTAATATTCAACATGGTTTATTTTGTTTAAACCCTTAGACCTCACATATCACGATAGAAGTTTCAAATGTTTTAAGTAAATTAATTAAAACATACAATGCTTTGTTTTTTTGTAAGTTGGAAATGTATAATGCCGCTCTCCTCCATTTTTACCACATCCTCTCTCATTTCACTCTCTGCGTGATTTTATTTTTTTTGCATTTAGGCTATTAAGGTGTTGAAATTATTCTCTAGGACCTCTCTCCATACAAGGTAAGTTTTTTGGATGAATATTAGGAAAATATTTTAACAAATATTTCAGATGTTGTGATATGTAGGAAATTGTTTTAATCCGAAAGGTAAAATCTATGTCTAGTAGATGGAGACAACCCTCCATGAGAATAACTATTTAAATTTTATGGTTGGCCCACAGTCAAGAGGCTTAAAATGGGGATATAATATAATATTTAATTCCAACTTTATATAAATCCTATGTCTACTCTTAAGACCTCTCCTATTTTTTAAGTTGAAATTTGTTTATAAAAAACCTTATTAAAAAAATCACTTTATATTATAAACTAGTAAAAAATTTAAGCTAAAAAATCTATATAGTTTTTTATTTACTCTATATTCTTTCCAAACATATGGGTGATATGGTTTAATAACAAATATTTTAAAACCCAACAACCTCGCCCTTTGTAGCAATTCACATAAATCACCCATGCATGTTTTCCTTTATAGCTTACATTAAAGCATGTGGTTATCATGATGATAGTATTTCAAGACCCACATCAATATTCACCATGGCTTCGCATAGGCCCCATCCACGTGCATCATAATTTTCTTGAGAGTCACCTGCCAACGTGGAGCCTTACTGGCTAGAGAAAATTTGGCATCACTTGGTTCGGATGAGTTGGCACTTTGCATGTTTTTCTAAGAAACAAATGGGTAAAGGAAGCCACAACCTTTTGGTATTAACTCAAAAATTAATTTCAACCTCTCCATCCCTCGGTAATTTTCATTCTCCCACTTTTTTCTATAAATTTTTTTCTCACCCTCTTTGGTGGAAGCTTATCCCTCTCACAGAGCTTGGAACCAAGCCATTTGGGTATTTCTTCTCCTTTCTTCTCTTAGCTATATTCGGGTGTATATTAGGTATGTTTTCTATAGATTCTATTGATTTTATTTAAATTTTCACCTATCTATTTTGGGTTAGAGTTTTAAAAAAATAGAAATATTTTTTCAATACGATGCATATTCTAGTTTTAAAAAATATTCAAGTTTATGCATAAATTTGATACAAATATTTTTTGTTTCATCTACTTCAAATCGTGTCTAGCTTCACTGCGAATAAATTTACACAGCTTCACATTTTTAGATCCAAATGCATATTTTGTTACTCATTCCTTGTAAAAGGGATTTTGATCCTATATTGAAATGGAATTTACAACAAATAGATGCAAAAATGGACGGGGTCAGCACTAATGTTTGAAACCCTAATGCATTGGGCCTGTCCACAGTGAATCCTAGATGCAAAAAAAATCTTAGAAAACATAAAAGCCATATTTTTTTACTCTATAAAATGAATTTTCAGCATTCCCAATTTTGGCACCATCTACAACAAATCCCAGCAATAATTATTTAGAGAAAACATAAAACCCACCTCATGCATTCAAGGATTCATTGGTACCAAGTAGTTTGATCTTCCCAAAAGCTCTGAAATAAGTTTGATTTGTTAACATGATATTTTACTTTGATCTCATAAAAAGGGTAGCCCTGTAGATATGTGTAATATTTTGATCCTATATATAGAGTCTAAGGTGGGAAAAATATTATTTTCTATTGCAACTATGGTATTGAGTAGATGCATATGCTGAAAATTGACAGAGGAGAACGGACACTAATGATCTTTTTGTTCATTGTATGTACACTACTATCTCGGCTAAGGTGAATTTTTTTAAAATATTACATTTATGAACTATTTCCACAATTGAAATTGGAAGAGAACTTATTTCAGATATTTTAGGAAAAAAAAACTATGGGAGCATTAAATTTCTTCTTTTTTGATTATGAGTATTAGGTTCTTCATAAATATGTATCTTTTTCCCTTTAATTTGTTTTCTATATTTATATAATTGACTCCTCCACTTGAAATCTATTGTAAAATCATCCACTATAAGTGGTTCATCACTAGTGTCTCGTATCTAGCATATTATCACCCAAATTGTTAGATACCTTTGGTTCTTTGATTGCAAGTATAGTCTATTTTCTTCATATCAGTAGTGTACTTACTTTAGAGTGTAGTAAATTATCACATACCCAGTGCATATGGTAGTGTTGTATGTGGTATACACACTATGTGTATATCACATAATAGAGAAAAAATATATGTACTCTTCACTTTCTTTGGGTAGTCAATGAATCTACGGTGATACCTACTCGAATACATACATATACATACGTATACATAGACATATACACATACATACACCCACATATGTATAAGTATACATATACATATGTACTTGTATTTGTCCCACATATAGTGTATTATCATATTGTAGTGTTGTATGTGGTATACACATTGTGTATACCACATAACAAAAAAAAATTCTATACTCTTTACTTTGTTGGGTAATCAAGGAATATGTTTCTCTGATACATAATTGAAACATACATATAAATATATATACATATATGCATGCATACGCCCACATATGTACAAGTATACATATACATATATGCATGTACATGTCCCACATACATTTTATTATCGTATGGTAGTGTTGTATGCGGTATACACACTATGTGTATACAACATAAGAGAGCGAAACATGTATATACTCTTCACTTTGCTAGGTAGTCAAGGATTCTATTGTGATACCTACTCAAATACATGCATATACATATGTATACATTTATAGGTACATATACCCAAGTATGTACGAGTATACATATACATATTTACATGTATCTATCCCACATACATTGTATTACCATATGGTAGTGTTGTATGTGGTATATTTTCTCTATGTGTATACCACATAAGAGAGAAAATTTCTATACTCTTGACTTTTCCGGGAAGTCAAGGAATATTCTATGACACCAACTTGAACACATACCTAAAAATATGTGTACATATACATGTACATACACCCACATATGTACGAGTATACATATACATATGTACATGTATATATCCCACATACACTCTATTCTCATATGGTAGTGTTGTATGTGGTATACACACTATGTGTATACAACATAATAGAGAAAAAATTGTCTATACTCTTCACTTTCCCGGGTGGTCAAAGAATCTGCTATTGATATACATACTCTAATACATACCCATACCTATACATATCTATACAAATACATGTATATACACCCATGTATGTATGAGTATACATATACATAGGTACATGTATATGTCCCACAATGAAAAAAACATGCTACACTCTTCAATTTGCTATGTAGTCAAGGAATTTGTTGCTATACATACTCTAATATATACATATACATATGTACACATATACATGTACATAGAATCACATATGTATGAGTATACATACACATATGTACATGTACATGTCTCATATACAGTGTATTATCATATGGTAGTATTATATGTGGCATATAAGCTATATATACGACAAACAAGAAAAAAAAAAATGTATACTCTTCACTTTGTTGGGAAGTCAAGGAATCTACTGCTGTGATACATACTAGAATACATACATATAAATATGTATACATATACACACATGTATGTATGAGTAGGGGAGCCAATATCTTGGTGACAAGATTGAATTTCCTCCACACTAATGACCATAAGATACCATACCAAATGACATATATGCATTCTCTCTACAGGATCTACATCCTCCTTTGTGGCATCTAGTTTGTCAACCTAGTCACCTTTCTCCAAAACATTCATGCAACTCCATTCCCGAGGCCAATATGAAGGACACAAGTAGATAAATGATGGGACCAAGAAAGTACATTTGAATTTCAATGTTGGCAACATTTAATACAAATATTACTTGCGTCATATGGTATACCTGATCAAACAAGGAAAAAAACATGCATTTGGTGCCAAAACCATGAACTCTACAACTTTATTCGCAGGATTTTGGGAGAATTGGTGAGAAGGTCCACTTGAATACATACATATACATACTCAAGGAATCTATTGTGATACCTACTTGAATACATACATATATATATACACATACATACACATGTACATACACACATGTGTGTACGAGTATACATATACATATGTACATGTACATGTCCCACATACCTTGTATTATCATATGGTAGTGTTGTATGTAGACTACACTCTAAAGCAAGTAGACTATACTTGCAATCAATGAACCAAAAGTATCAAACAATTTAGGTGATAATATGCTAGATACATAGGCTAGTGATGAACCACTTGTCGTGGATGATATTACAATAAATTTCAAGTGGAGGAGTCAAGTTTAATGCCAAGATGGTATACACACCGTGCTCATACTACATAAAAAAGATAATAAAATTTATATACTATTAAATTTTTTGGGCACTCAAGGAATCTTATACGTTACCTACTCAAATATATACATATACATGTGCATAAATTGATGTATATACAAGTATACATATACATATGTACATGTATATGTCTCACATACATTGTATTATCATATGGTAGTGTTGTATGTGGTATACACACTATGTGTATACCACATAACAAAGAAAAAACTATCTATACTCTTCACTTTGTTGGGTAGTCAAGGAATCTGTTGTTGTGATACATACTCGAATACATACATATACATATGTATACATATACACGTACATACACCCATGTATGTACAATTATACATATACATATGTACATGTACATGTCCCACATACATTGTATTATCACATGGTAGTATTGTATGTGGTATACACAATGTTTGTATACTACATAAGAGAGAAAAAAAATTATACTCTTCACTTTGTTGGTTAGTCAAGGAATCTGCTATGATACCTACTTGAATACATACATATACATATGAATACATGTACATGTACATACACCCACATGTGTACAATTATACATATACATATGTACATGTATTTGTGATACATACAATGTATTATCATGTGGTAGTTTTGTATGTGGTATACACACTATATGTATATTGCATAACAAAGAAAAAAATGTCTATACTCTTCTTTATTAGGCACTCAAGGAATATATTGTGATACCTACTGGAATACATACATATACATATGTATACATATACACATACATATACACACATATGTTGGAGTATACATATACATATACATATGTACATGTATATGTCCCGCATTCCCTGTATTATCATATAGTAATGTTGTAAATGGTTTACATATTGTGTTTATACCACATAAGAGAGAGAAAATATGTCTATACTCAATCATTTGCTAGGAAAAATGACTCTTTTCTATCCTTGTCACTGGATCATAGGACCCACATCCATATTCATGATGGCCCCGCATATGCCCCATACACATGCATCACACTTTTCCCAAGAGTCTCTTGTGAATGTGGAGCCTTTCTGATCGTACTAAATTTTGTAACACCAAGTTCAAATGTGTTGGAACATCACATTTTTTTACACACACATATGTTCAATTATGTATGTATGAGTATGCATGTACATATGTATATTTACATGTCTCACATACCTTGTATTATCATATGGTAGTGTTGTACATGGTATACACACTGTGTGTATACCACATAACAGAGAAAAAAATGTCTATACTCTTCTCTTTTTGGGTAGTCAAGGAATATGTTGTGACACCTACTTGAATACAATAACAAACCTATACATATATATACATATAAATTTACATACATGTATATGTATGTTTATGTGTGTGTGTGTGTGTGTGTGTGTGTGTGTGTGTGTGTAATTTCATATGTATGCTTATGTATGTATATGCATATGTAGAGTTTTGGCGCGCTTAAAGTTTTTCTTACTTGTTTAATTTATGGAATGGGGCACCAAAAACAAGAGAGATGCACTAAATGCTCACCACATTCTCACTTACTTTCCTTCTCCAATTTATATGCATTCGTATGGATCACTTAAAATTTTATCTATGAACAATTTTACAAGATTAAAATCGCATAGGCTCGAGCAACTTCATTCACCTCAATATTTATTTTAGATCCATTGGGTTCTTTATTTTTATGGCTAGTTAATGAATGTGATATGACACCTACAAGAATACACACAAAAATTTATACATCCATTTAAATATGCACGTATATACATGTACACACACACACACATATGTATGTATGTATGTATGTATGTATTTGCATATGTATGTTTATACATGTACATGTACACAAATGTAAGAGTATACATATACATATGTACCTATAGATTTCCCACATACCTTGTATTATCATTTGTTTTTGTTGTATTTTGTATACACTCTATATGTATAACACATAATATAGAGAAAAAATTGTCTATGCTCTTCACTTTGTTGGGTAGTCAATAAATTTGTTGTGATACCTACTCAAATACATACATATACATGCATATACTTAAACACGGACATACATATACATGTACATAAATATATATGTCTAATTACATATGTATGTTCATACATGCATATGTGTATCCATATAAATGTATATGTACATAAATGTACAAATATACATGTACATATGTATATGTATATGTCTTACATATGTTGTATGAATGTTTTTGTTTGATTGTGCCATGTGGCACCAAAATGGGTTGATTATACATGATTATAGCTGCCACAATTGTTTATTATTTGTATGTGCCACATGGCAGCACAATGACAACCACATGTAATCATTTCCTCTTCTCCATATAGTGCATGTAGTGCCTAAAGGAGGTATATGTAGCACTTTGAAAATGTGGCTCATAGATTTCAGTAGATCTGCTTGTAGAAATTTAAGTTTCTTTTAGTTGTTAAGGTAATTTCGATTCATTCTACTTCTCATGTCCTTTCCTCCTCTAATTTATCTTCCTTCATATGAAATGTATCTACCTTGGAATTGACATGAGTTGTTGACAAATATTTGCATTAAATTTTTCCAAATTCTAATGTACGCGTTCCACATCCCATCATTTTTATGCTTATATATGCCTTTAGATCTGACCTCGGGAATAAATTAACATGATTGTTTCAGAGAATGGTGACTAGGTTGATAGGTTGATAGATTGGATGTCTAAGAGGATGATGTAGGTACCACAGATAGATATGCATATATGCCACTCAATATGGTGTCTTATGGTCATTAGTATGGTGGAAATTTGTTCCTATACATACATATATATTTGTATTTGTCTATGCATGTTTATACATTGATATGCATATCCATATTCATGTATATGTACATGTATGTAGGAGTATATATACATACATATATATATATATATATATATATATATATATATCTCACATGCCTAGACATTCATGTTATCTTATCATATATTAGAGTTTTGGATTGTAAGATGAATCTTGGGAAAAGTGTGATGCATGTGGATGGGGAATATTTGGGCCCATCATGAATATGGATGCGGGTCTTACAATCCTATCACCAAGATAGCCACAGGTGAGTTCTATTAACAATATACCTCAATTGGAGTAGAGGAAAGTGTCGATGCTTGATTTTATCTCACCCTTTAATCAAATATATGCCTTCCAAAATTTTCCTTCAACTATATTTCTCATGAAAAAAATCATGTACTTGAAGATATAATCATGTCGTGTGCGAATGGAAGCCTAGTGTTTATGGCATTTATCCTCTTTTTCAGTTGAAGATTGTGAAAGTGTGTCACTATTGATGAACCCTTGTGATTTTTCCCTTTCAAATGTTTCCCCAATTTTCCCCAGTGTAAATTATAGCTTACAAAGGATTCTATGACTTGGTGGGTATCCAGAAGATAGAAATTTGGAAGTCATGGAAGGAATTGTACCTTAGAAAATAAAAGGACGTGACCAGGTGTCCCTTTAGCGTAACATTTGGGAAACATAAGAAAATTGGGAGGCCTCGAGGAGTGAGCATTGACCAAGTGGATGAAAGCATGACAAAGAAATTTGAGTGGTCTAAAGATTCAAAGAAAACAAGAAGGATGCACAGATTCCACGTGTCGCATGGATGAAAATTTAGAAGGAGATAGAAGGGGAAATGCCCTAGATAACATGAAGTCTCCACATGGCATAAAGGGAAATTATCACCATAGAAGGATCCAATCAAAGAGCCATAAGGCTTATCAAAGGGTGTATTCGTGTCAATACAAGGGAGGTGTTTGAAAAATAAAAGGGTAAACCTATTGAATCAAGGAAATATGGACACTTGAGTAAGAAATCTATGTTTAGAAATAAAAAGGGAAATGTTTTGGAAAACTCAAACCCAGAAATAGAATAGGAGACAATTTGAAGTTGAAAAAAGAGTGAAAACCAAGGACACCAATCTGAATGTGCCAATTGTCGAGGTGCTCATAGTTCAAAAAGTATCATCCATACATGTAATGTTACCCCTCCAAAATGCAGGTTTTTCTCCTTCAGAAATAAAATAAGGTGGTGAAGGTTATGGAGATGAAGACTCAATTGCAAAAATCAATATATAAGCTTAGGCTTGTTTTCCTCTAAAATTCTTCATCTTAAGTACTCTCAAAATTCATGGGAATTAAACACAATTTTAAATGTTAATTACAAAAAACACATGCAATCTAATACAATACAATGAACTTTCATTATTATTTCAAATAAAATTGTAAAATCCATTATGAAGTTCATATGCTGATATAACATTTTAAATTGGTTGTTTTATGAATTGAAATCAAAATGGGGATTCTATTGGGGCCCCAACCCATGATAAAGAAATTTGTATACAAATTGGGAAGAAAGGACACAAGAAGAGAAATAATTTTTAGTTGTCTTCAACTTCTACCTTGAAATCTCCTCCAAATAGAGGGATCATGTTCAATAGTTTGTTCTTCTTGGATATGAATTCATGTGAACCTTTATCCATCTAAATGAATACAACCGACCTGCTAGGTTCTAAGACATTCCCATATCTATCAATGACTCAATAATCATTCTACGGACATCCAAAATACCGATCATCTCGAACCTTCTTTTGGTAGGATGATACCCAACCTAAGAGGTTTGAACCACCCGTGGAAACAATGTTTTCCATTTTTCCTTATAGGGAGTGGACTCGAGTGGAATCATACTAAAGAGGATCATCTGGATTGGCTAGAAGATAAAACTTTGTATCCCTTAGACCGAATGGAGAAAGAGATTTGAAACTATACTCGCCCCTTTTCCTCCTTGTGAGATTTGGATGCTCCCTTAGTAAAAGAACAATATGAGGGCATGATAAGATCTAATCCAACAAAGAGGCTCACCGTATTGAAATGAAAACTTGAAGAGTATACTTTCCCCTACTCTCCATGGTGGAAGATAATGAAGCTTTGGAATGATGAGAAGATGAAGGTCCTTCTTTCTCCTCATCCAAGATGATAATTGGGGTTTGGGAGCTCAATTCTTTCCTATTGAGGATGGTGCTTTGGTGTGGTAGATTTTAGGGGTGGTGCTTAAATTTCCTAACCCATTTTCTAAGGAGATGATTCTCTACTCCAGTTCATCGATTTCATCAGACATGACATGCATATTATTAATGTAGGACAGATCATAGAGCATGTAGGACTCCTTGGGGATCTCCATCATCATGAATTTTTCACCACTCAAGAAGGGACACTTATACATCATTGTCCCCATAATAACATGCCTCCTTTGGATCTATAATTTCTTCAAATATTCTAGAACTTTCTGATGTTCCCACCGGAAAGATGGTAGTACATAGTTTTGAAGGATGAGAAGACATGATTGATTTTGATCAATCTACGGAGGAGTGTGATATGAACTTGCCGAAATTTTAGGGTCCCCTTAGTATCTCTTGTGTCTATAATATCAAACAAAAGCCCTAAAAAGGCTTCATTTAGACCATGTAGGTCGAATATTTGGTTTAAATCTTCTTAAGATATCTCTTTCAAGTTGTTCACCACAACTACATTTACCATTATGCCAGTAAAGAAATTTGCAATAATTATTCACATTCAAGATTGGAAAAGGGATGCATATTTGGGAAAGTAGAGTCAAATTTATATGAGAATGATGCGAGATAAGATGAATTGAGCAAAATCACTACCATAAAATGAAAATAGATTTTTAACTCAGCTCACATAAAGGAGATAAATTTAAGAGATATTGGAAGTATACAACGAAAAAAATTTATTGATGTGATTGATTCCATGTGTGGATAATCAATTAAAGGGAATGAATGCAATCATGTATATCCCGATGTTGATTCTCAAAAGGTGAGAGGGATTTCATGTCACATCCGGCCGTATGGGAGCACCTGAGAATCATCAAAAATGGGTTTCTTGCACGCCAAAAGGAAAGAAATGATTAAGTGACTGAAAAAAGAATGACATGATGTCTCAGCCATGCCTGAAGAGGTAAAAATATGATTATCTCATAACTTCTCCACTTGGAAACAATAGATAAGATATTTCCAAGAGAATAACAATAAACTAAGTTGTATGCTACAAAGAATATTCTATTAGAGATTCATTCTTTTGGGGAAACATAGAATGAGTAAGTGAGTGAAATTGTATAAATGTGATGAGAATACTCTCACATAGGGGGTTAAAAAATTTGGTAATATTTTAGAGAAAGGCGTAAACTTAGAGAAACCATTTTCCTAAGAACTTGTCTGAGAAACTTGTTAGTTTCTTGAGCTTTGAAATTTAATCATGTCAAGATGGTTGTAAGTGTAGATCCATTAAAAAGAATTGAGACTACAAATAAAACCTTCCCTTGCTGATAAGTTTGATAAGCTCTGAGTTATTTGTGTTTGATCATGAGCATTTATGTGTCTTCTTTTGAGTTGAGATGTTTCAAGTAATTTTTCTTGTTCATGTTGCAATCTTATGTAGGAGTTCCTCTAAATCACAGAAGACCTCATCCTTTTGGTAGTGTTTTGGTAAGTATAATTGTGTTGTGAGAAGAGATTTTGTTTCATTGTGTAATAAATTGTCTTAAATTCACTTTACTTCCATTTTTCATATTTAGTTTGTTTTTTAGTCTATGAATGTATCTTAGGTGTGATGGATCAAGAATTCTTGATGTTTAATTGAGTCTTTGACATGATATTTTATGTTTAAATTCTCAAATAATTTGTGAAACTATGTATCCTTGGGCTTCCATGGATGCACATCATCTGCTTGAAGGATTAGTTTTTGTTAATTAAAGTGTTTTCATTATCTTATTTGGTAGATCTTCCAACATTTGTTAAAAGTTCCTTGAAATTTGGTATAATCAACTTTATCCTTCTTAATTCCCCACAAAACACATCCAAAACTGATAAATCCTACAATAATTACCCATGCTTTCCCTGCTGAAGTTAAAATATGCAAAATCAAGTTGGTTTCATTGGTGTCTTTAGTAGCATGAGCCTTGTCTTAGGATACATCTGCATTTTCTAGAAGTAAAAATTCGAGAGAGTTAGATTATGTTTTATTCACCATGCCTTCCCAAGACTATTTCTCATTTATCCTTAAAGGAGGGTCAAATATTGCAGATCGATTCATCTCTCCTATAAATACAAACTACAACATGGGTCCTCTCACCTTGGTTGAAGGCGGAGTTCTAAAGTAGGAGGGTAGGTCATAACCTCATCACAGTGGCACCCAACTTCTCCATGTTCGAGTGAAAAATAGATATTTAAATCCCCACTAAAAATGAATTAAATTATGACTTATCTATCTCCAAGCAACATCATTATCTTGTTTATGTTAGTCGACTAAGAGGGAGAACCAATTTGGGTACCAACAAAAAGAATTATTTGGTTTCTTTCTATCTATTTTTCAATCAACATAAGTTTTCTTTTAGTTTGGCTTTAGATTATTCCCTAAACAGTCTTGCTATGTTCTATATTCATTCTTTCTTAGCATTATACCATGAACTATTCACTATCGTTCTACTTGGGTGTATCCCTTACTTGATTTAGAAGAATGGGGCATAAACAATATTCAAAACCAGAGTCCACATCCATTTTATTGCAATATTCACAAGTATCATAGCTATTTGAAAAGGTAGGATGGTTGGAATTCATGAAGAAATTCCAAGGCTATAAGGAAGTAGTAGTGGAATAATTCATCAAAAATTTCAAGGGAATCTCTTTGAAGGTAAGAGGAATGAATAATATTGTCAATCGTAAGATCATTAGTGAAATTTTAGGGATTCCTTGTGAAGGGTTTTCTATTGCAGGAAGGTCTACATATAAAGACCTAATTCAAATTTTCATGACCATGGAGATCCTAAACTACAATTAACACTTAATAATGCAAAAATGTCAAATGCATTAGGAGGGATACAATTCTTGAACCCTATGGGGAAGCTCCTTTTGGATAGTGATTTATTTCACCTATGAAGGTGAATACAATGTCCTAAGAGGTGATACAATATGGATTTTAATTCATTTGAAACAAGGTTTGCAAAACCTAGTGCATCGAGTCAATTTACCTCAATATATGTGCAACAACATCCACAATATGACCACTAGATATAAATAGAATAAAGGAGCAATCAAGCACCATGATCTCATTTACTTGATTTTTCAACACTCCATTAAAGAGTAGAATGGTACAAAGGATTAGAGAATTTATTTGTAGGAGATGGGTAAAGTTCCCAAGAAAAAGAGGCACCGTTTCTCTAAATGTATTGCACCTAAATAAACACAACCCATTCTAATTCTTGAGGCCAATCCAAAGGAAGAGAAATTCACCCAAGGAAATAACATGCAAAGGTGGAAATAATTTAATGCAAACACTTTGTTTTTGTTTTTGACCCATTCCATTGATTAAATAAAAAAGGAAAGGCTCTACTTAAAGAAGAAGAAATATATCTCCTCTGCGAGGAAGATACAATCATCAAGCAACATCAAGAAGAAATAGAGTTTCTAAAAATAATGGTACAATAGACAAAAACCCTTATCTCCTCTTTACAATTACAAATTGAGAAACATGAAATGTAATGCAAGGAAAAGGAAGAAACATTCCTTTCAACGTGAAAGTAAAATTTCATAGGGAATTTCAAACTTCCTTGAACATAGAGGATGTCAGAAATGTATGGGGTACAATTGGTGATAATTATGAAAATTTACATTCTCAAAAATGAGAAATTAAAGAATTAGTTGGAAGAGGAGAAGCTATGGAAAGGAAAAAAATATAAAAATGAAAGGAAAAGATCAAAAAGAACCTATAGGATTCCTATGAAGTAGGGGAAAAATTGTTTTCCTACAGAAGACCTTCATCAACATATAGTGTTTTCTTGGAGGAACCATGCTATAGGTGGAAATTATCAAGAATAACATGTGAATTTCCATTTGAAATAAAAAAATGAAATAGAATTTTTACAAGAATTTACAAGAAGCTCCATTGAACATAAAAATATCATTTGTGAATTCCAATTGTGTAATCTTCTTTTTGGTCACATTTCATATTTGCAAATAAATCTATTCATAGGGGAGTCCCAATTAAGAGCCTTCACTTCTACCATGAAAAATCAAATAGAATAGGATCAAAGGACAAATGATTAATTTGCAAAAGTAAATACAAAAGTTCTATGCATTGACAAAAATCAGAAATATACAACTATATTTGTAGAAGGTTGACGGGAGAATGAGAAATGGTGAGAAGGTCCATTGCACAAAATTGGGGAGAAGCATTAGATAATTAAAAAAACATTCAGGCGCTATGTGATTTTCAGATTTTAAATTTATCCACAGATAGAAAATTTTAATTATTATTTTGTTCTATAGATTTTTGAAGTTTTTTAGAGGAAATAACATACTTATAGTATCAATATAAATACTTAAATATGGTATTTTGGATTGTGATATACACACTATGTGTATACCATAGAAGAGAGATAAAAATTTGTCTATACAATTGTCTTGGTTGGCTAGTCAATGAATGTGGTGAAATAGAAATTATGGATAATAATAATATGTTATTCAATATTTATAGATATTTTATTGGTATGATCATTCTTTGTAAATCTAAAATTGCATTGTGTATATCCAAAATAGAAGCAAGTAAATCAATTTGGATATAAAAATTATCAAAGGAATCAAAACTTAACTACGCAATACAAATGCTAATAATGAAAAAAGTTAAATAAATAGACAAAAAATAGGTTCACATGTTAAGTATTTTCAAAGTCACATGATGGTTGAACAAAGTGGGCACAAGATGTAATGATTACCTATTGTTCTCATTGTGATGCCACATGGCACATTCAAACAAAAATAATTATGACAACTATAATCATGTTTAAATCAAAACAACCAAGAGTATAGACATCATATTGATTGGCTAGCCAGCCAAGACAAGAGTATATACACTAGCCACAAGTAAAACCCAAGTCATTTACTTGTGAATGAAGATATGATCATCCATTTCTATCGTATGTGTGTCTATATAACAAACATCAATATCATATGACAATACAAACGTCCATGTATGTGAGACCATCACATATACATATGTATATGTATACTTGTACATATATGTTTGTATATGGATATGCATATGTATACACATACATATAAAAATGCATATATATATGTGTGTGTGTGTGTGTGTGTGTGTGTGTGTACATTTTACATATACACATGTGAATGTAAGCGTATAAATATGAGATATTTTAGTAGTGAAAAAATTTCTTCGGTCGGTATTATGCCACGGTGGCAGATGATTGTTTGGAAAAATGTGATGTATATACATGGCGTATCTTCATGGGGTTCATATGATATGGATGCGGGTCATGTGATCCTATAACCAGGATAACGTAAGGATCATTAGTGACACCTACATATGCATATACATACATAAATATGCGTACACACATATATTTTGTGTGTCTGCATATATAAACATATGCATATTCATATGTATGCACTTGTGTGTATGAATATACATGAATTCCCATGTAATTATGTCGCTAGGGAGTTGTGTATGCTTTGAGAAAAATTTCAGTTATCCCTGCGCGGGATTGTATGTCACCCATTCATAGGAATGCGTGTGTGGTATAGATACACAAGACACATCTTACTTTTTTTGGTTTTTTAGTGTGTTATACAGACTATGTATTCCTCGATCATTATGTACACCATAAAAAACATGGGAGTTGAACCGATACCTCTTAATTATTATTAGTAGGCCATACTAGTTGTGTTACAGTGTGACACAGAACACATTTCAAAAGAAAATATTTAATTAAATGACTCCCAATTTTTTTATATACCACACTTAGTGGGTCCCACACCTATGGATGTATACATGGGGGATTGCATGCAGTATATGATATTGTCACCGGAAAGCCACAGGTGATAGGATTGCATGCCCACATGTATGCCCACATTCATACATCCATAGGTGTGGGACCCACTAAGTGTGGTATACAAAAATTTGGGGAGTCATTTAATTATATGTTTTCTTTTGTAGTTTTTCTATGTCACACTACAACATAGTTGGTAGGGCCTTATAATAATAACTAAGAGGTCTTGGGTTCAAATCCCACACTTTTTGTGGTCTGCACAATGAGTGAGGTATACACAAACTATATACCATACTAAAAACACGAAAATAAATAAGGCATTTCAAGTGTGTATACCACACATGCATTCCCATGAATGGGTGGCATGTAATTCTATTTCTAGGATAGCCGATGCCATCCTCAAGACAGATGACTACTTCGAAATAGAATTTCATGGCAATACATTTGAATTTTCATTTCTATCATCATCTACACACAATAAATGGTGTGAATAATATAGTAAGCAAAGAAAAAATAGTTAGTATACAACAACTAACATAGAAAAATTAACATGTATATATATCGAAATATATAGATATGCATATTTCTTGGAATGCAGATAGTTGTATTGAAAATTTCAAATTTTTAGTGTTGAAAATGCAAAAAAAAAAACATGTTGTCTTTTGTTGCTTACGATATATGTTTGTCCATTGTAAAGGTAAACATGGTTGCCATTTGGAGATTAGAAATTCATGGGGTGTCTAATACCTTAGAAAATCTAACATGTTCATCGTTCATATTATATGACCGTGCAAGAAATAAGACTCTAGAGAGACTTACCATTTTGGGAGATTTCAGTATGATGATCAACAAGGTTGGGTATAGGGCCTTGATATTGGGTCTTGAGGAAGCGTTACATCATGAAGTTCGAAACATTTGTGTGTTTTCTCATGATATGATTGTTAATCAAATGAATGGTGTATACCAATGTAAAAATGTAAATCTTTCTATTCTTCATGTTCAAGTACTAGAGATTGTATCTCTCTTTGTGAAATGTTCATATGTACATGTAAAAGTCAATAGAGGCAGGTTGGATGTATGTCAAGTGTCTAGGGCCACAATAAATGAAGAAGTGGTAGCATTGTTAGCACTTGCCATGGATGACATTATAATATGATATATGTACACATTGTATTTCCTTTTTGGTTATGTATAATTATGTTTATAGTTATTTAATGGCTTAATACATGTTATTTTTGAAGCATTTGTGCAATGGTAGACATAGATTTTTATGGCAAGAATTATGCAACCCATCGAGAGATATAATGTGAAAGTTATAGCAAGATGCTCGAACTTGGAGTCATCATACTCTATTATGGTGTGTACTCTTAGGAAAATACATGTAGGCATTATATCTATCTAAAATGTTATTGTTAAGATGAATTATTATTTTTGTGATCTTTTGTTATTTAGCTAGTGTTTCTGTCATATTTAGCAAAGTTACATGTTGTGGACATTGAATATTTGTCGCGGTAAGATTACAAGATTTTCATTTTCCTTTCCATTGTTGCATTTGAAAAATAGATAATTTATTATATTTTATGTGGAAACTAATATATTAAGTAACCAACACAATATTATTTTAGGAACCTATGTCTCAAAGCCTCAACTCGGAAGATCAAATGATAAAGGAAAAATTTTACCTTCAATATCTTCTTCGATACATGTGTGTACTTTATATAATAATCATTCTAACATTGATTGTTTAAAATTTGTTGGACTTTGGTATTATTTATTATGTCAGTAACATTTTTTATATGCTATGGATTGTTGAGTGAAGGATGACGAGGCAACTACAACGAATGTTTCTTCACCATCAAATGTATATACCAATATAAATGCGAGAGGAGGTAAAATTACTTTAATTTAAAGTTGTATTTGTTATCATAAATTAATTTAATTTGATTATATATTATTGTTATGTGCGTAACAAGTTTTTATGACTCACTACATGATTTTTGGAATGATTATTGTAGGAGGATACACCCATGTTGTTACTCCAAGGACTTGCAGAGGATTGTATTCTCGTTGATGAGGTAAAATCAGTAAATTGAATATTGTAATTTATTGTTTTCATATATGTCCATTAGTGACTAATTGTTTATACGATGTTCTGAATAGGCCCTCTTCACTATAGGAGGGAGCATGATGGGGATCACATAATTTATTATTGTGAGTACCCTAGTTGTGATAGAAAATTTTACACTCTATGGATGCTAAATATCCACATGAAAAATTCCCAATCCCTCCCTCATGTTCTCCATGAGAATAAATGGAGAAATTTTACTGGAAAATATCCTTGTAGGGCCTTTGAAAATTCGAGGCAATATAGGGAAATGAGAGAGGGAGACATTGAGGGTGTTATGCATGTGTGCTATATATTTTTAAAGACGAGGTGTGATACAATGCATTTACAAGAGGGAAGGGAATTCATCATTAAAAAGATTAGAAAATTCTCTAAGAAAGAGGTTGATGATGCCATGAGGGACTATGATTCGGATACTGCGAGGGCTAAGAGGAGGGCAAACATATTGTCTTTGAGAGAAAAGAAGAAAAACATGGTAATTTTGAGTAACGGTTTCATTTCACTCTTTTCTCATTGTGAGTACATAAGTATTATCTATTTCTTATAAGTTACATGTCATTGTCTTCACAGGTTGAGGAGGGTGAGATGGATGCAACAACAGAGGGGGTCATTCCTGAAAGAACTAGTAGAGGTGATTGTGATGTAAGTTAGTCGTTTTATATTTAGTTTTGTTATCTAAACACTTGTTCATGAATCCTTCATTAACATTTTCATTGATACAATATGTATGTAGGAGGACGACATGTCATTGTTGCATCTATATGAAAAATGTAAAAAAAAATAGCAACAAAACCAACCAACAAAAGGAAGCTAAGGTAAATAAAAGTGAACACAAAATCCGTGAATTGTAATTTGTAGTATTTGTTATAAAACCATTGTAATAAAAAAATGTAGGTTGGTTCGTCACAAGTGGATGATGTACTAACACCTTTTCATCTGATTGTTGATTTGGCGTGGTGCAAGAAATGAAGGTCATGGTAAGTCTTAAGTTGATCCTTTATTTGACCTTGTAATCACTTGAGACTCTTCTCTTTATGTTCTTTCTTTACTAGCCCTACTGGACTGTATCTTCACTTATAGTTTGACATGATTTTAGTATTTACATATGTATATGTATACACTTCTTAGTCTTAGATCAGATTGTTGATTCTCTGAGTGAATACAAGGTGATCTTGAGCAATGTGGTGAGCATTTGGTTCTTGTAGATTGATTCTTGTGCACTATTATTCCTTATTACTTAGGTATGACTGTATGTTTACATTTTATAAGGGTGTAATCCTTGGATTTTGTATTCTGTAATTGTATAATGGATTAAGATTAACAAGAGCTTTAGTTTGTATAGTTATGAGGATTGGAGTAAGTTCTTGATGACAAAGGAAGCTTGAAACTTTTTCAAGACTACATCATTCCCTAGTACCTTCTTCGAAGTCCATGCAAGTGAGTTTGTGTGAATTTTTTTATGGATGGTAGGGATCAAATAAATTTTTACATGTAAAGGTAAAATGAAAAGATACATTACTGACATCCTTTTTTATCACCGAGAAGGTTGACAAACAAATACAAGAGTTTGAGGCTCATTTGTGTTCTTCTTCTTGCGTGCTAGGGTTCTTCAAGGAGAGTGGGAAAAATGTGTTTTTCTTGTGTGTCATTCTTGGTATAGTAGTGTGATATGAAATTCTGTGTTGTGGTGGAGTATAGGAGGGGATGCATGCCTTGTATAGTAGTGTAAGACTGATTTGTGTTGAACTCTTATGTTGAGATTTGTAAGTTTTGTTGTTTGCATGAAAATGTATGTTTGATGAATAGGGTATCTCTATGACTATTATGACTTTACCATATTTGAAAAAGAATATAGAAAGATTGATGAGACAATTATTGTGATAGCAAGGATACTTGAAAGTTCTTGGTGATGGTATAGATGAACACAGACACATGAATAAATTGTATAACATTGTAACACATTCTTTGAGAGATCAATAAGCTGAGAGTTGTCATCTTGGAATAAGAGGATTGTCAGAAAGAGGATGCATGTATGTTGAAGTTTTAAGCCTTCCACCATCTTTAGAAGTTGTGAGTAGGAGCATTTGGTTAAAAAATGAAACATGAACCTATAAAGAGAGGTAAGTATTAAGATAATGTGAATGATTTTTCTTCCCTGGTAAGTTGATTTTGTGGACTAGATGTAAATAGAGCCTCAACTGAAATTAGGAGTCATGACATCAAGTTTAAAGAAATTTATGCCAAAGTTTTTGTAGTCGGTCCCCATAAACCTTCACTAAAGATTTTGATAGGGTACGTGTTATGTCGCGGATCCTATTTTCATGTGTGGAAGTGTTGAAGATTGTATATTATCCATAGTTTTCTCACTCGTGTTTGAGGTAGGCCGAGGCCTCGAGCAAGGGTTCGGGGGAACATCTCCTAAGAATTTTTTTGGCCTTAAAAATGGTTTTCCCGTATGATGATATATCGAAACGTGTTATTCTCATATGGGTGGGATTTTTGATGCATATGCTAATGGGGTGTTTTTTTCCCATGGTTTTGATACAACAATATTGTAAAACTACTTAATAAGTTTCCTATTAATGTAATTTTGATAGGTGAGACATATTATTGTAGATGTGTGTGAATTCAGGTGTGAATTCAAGAGAGTTTGTTAAGTCAACTCCAAATAGATCTACGTATTGTATTGAGAAAGAGGTGGCTTGTAACAAAATCAGCAAGTGATTCTTGGCGACATAGCCCAAATTGGGTGAACCACATTAAATACTATCTCTACATCATGTTCTTTTATTTTTCTTCACTTTTATTTTAGATCTATAATATTTTCTGCATATTGGTTCCTACTTATTATGATATTGTGTGGGATTGTTACGCATATTTTATCCCTTATTTCCTAATAGTATCTGAATTTGAAGCCTTAAACATTGAATTTGATTGTAAAATTTTGAAGCAACCATCTCGATAGAATCCTTTAAAATATTTAGCAATAATTCTTGTTTTTTTGTTAAAGGATTTTTAAGTTGATTTTCTAGTTGGTTTTCCCAGAGGTTATCTCAGTTTACATACCTAGGGTTTGGATGTGATTGAGGAGTTAAAAGGCTCAAACAATGGAATTATGGATTGAAATGTGAAACATATCATTATTACACATTCCTTTCAAGGGATATTGAGAATTTAAGGAGTAAGACTGGTGTAGAGACAACACTCAAAGACACATTCAATAGAATATTGTCTCTATACAATCTAAATTTAGTCTCTAGATCACTAAATAACTCCCTTTTAACAAGTTAACATACTCCAATTTTGATCTTAACCCTTATTCTCCACTTTGTTATCTAATAAACTTGTTTAAATGATTCTAGTGCATGCTGTGAGATCAATTAAAAGGGTCAGTCCCACTAGTAAATGTAAAATAAATTCTTACCTTCTTGAGGACTACTCAAAGTATAACTCAGTCCCACTAGGTCTCTATAAAATTATGCACCCTACAATTCATTGACTGTAGGCATTATCTGGGACCCATGGGAGAGAGGAGAATGAGGAGATCGGCATGTACCATAGTTTATAGGTACACAATTAAATATCAATTGTTTATTTTTTTATATACATGAACATTTAATTATGATTTATTTTTCAACTTTCTATAACTAATTTAATGTGCAATGATTGCAGGTGTGTCCTAGTGGCTTCAACAGAGAAGGGGAGGAACATATTTTGGTACACATGGATTTAAAGCTAACCTCTATGTGAAGTGGAATCAAGAATCTATGTTGTGAATCGTGTTACGATATAAATATTATTAAAAATAGGAAAAAAGTTATAGTATATAATTTCTTTTGGTTTGGACTTACTACCAAATTCTTAAGACTACTAAATATTCCTATAATGAATCCCTCCTCCACTCTTACTACATCATAGCGATTCTTGACACATGGTGACTTATATGGTGGTGTGGTGGATGTCTGTATGTTTTGATAATTAGTGGGCCATGGAAAAAATCACAATGTTGGTGCTACTAAAACTTGCCACGGGAGGAAAGTTCCATCAGATTGTGTTGTTATTATCCTAAATTTCATCGACCCTGATTGCCCTATACTATTTCCTACCTCTTTTCGGACATGCTTAGGTGGATGTTATCAATAGTTATACCATTTGGCCAATTTATTAAATGCATCTTAACCAGCCACCTCATCAGGTAATAGCTTGCTTGGAAATTTTTTACATGAATTTTTGGCTTTGCGTTATTATTAGCCTATATGAATTATAGTAACGCAAATTGTTTAAATTTTCCAAGATGATGCGGTACCAAACTAAAAAATCAAGATGGTCACCAGGTACAAGAGTGCTACTAGAATCGATACATAAAAACCCAAAAATAAAGAATCATACTTTGAAATAATTACCCCCTTGAATGTACTAGACAATGGAGGAAAAAATGATTTCATGTTACTAACCAAAGTATTTCAAAACAATAACATTAATTTAATAATGACAGAGTTTTAATTGATACAATTCTGTCTTTTTTAATATAATAACACCGACATCAAGTGCTTTAATTGTGTATTTTATGGATTTAATCATGATTATAGTTGTCATAATTTTTTTAGTTTGAATGTGCCATGTTGTATTACAATGGATGCATTATTCATGATTATACTTGTCACCAATGTTTTTTGTTTTAATGTGGCATGTGGCATCGTAATGTTTTGATTATTTATGATTATAGATATCACATTTTTTTTGTTTGAATGTTCCATGTGGCATCACAAAGGATTGATTATCAAGAATTATACTTGTCACAAAGGTTTTTTTATTTGAATGTTCCATGTGGCACTACAATGGGTCGATTATTTATGATTATAGCTGCCACACTTCTTTTGGTTTTTGTTTGTATGTGCCATTTGGTAGCACAATGACAACAACAAGTAATCATCACATATTCTCCCCACTTTATTCAACCATCATGTGAATTAGAAAAATACTTAACATGTGAACCATTTATTTCCTCTATTTATAACAACAAACTAACATTGTTCTTTATTTGTATTGCGGGTGTGATTTGAATCGATTTACCACCATCGTTAAATCTTAGTGAAGGTAATTTTGTATTTTCCATTGGCTTGTTTATCACAACAACAATTGAATGTGAGGTTTTTTTTTCTACAAATTATTTTATTTTTAGTAGTTCATTCAAACTTGAAGTATTTGTTCTTGTGTGAGCAACACATTTTGTTTATGAGCTAAATTTGATTGTATATCTCATTTATTTTAAAAGATGGTGTCAAAATTTCCTTATTCCATTGAAAATCCTCTCCTTGTTAATACTTTGAAGTCTCAGACATAGATTCCTTGGTTTCCATTCTTGAAAATTGTGCCCTAGATGTAACTAGATTATGCACAATGAAATAGTCTAAGAACACTTAATGTTTAATTACTTTTTTGATGCATGGTTTTAAAGTCTAAAAATTGAACTATAGGTCCATGAGATCCTTTCAATCAAAATAATATTACCAGTAATGATGAAAAATCATGAATTTTCCTTTTTTAATATTTTATGTATACATATACTTTAGATACCCCTGGTCACGATCAAATCACATTGTTCTCAGTCTTCTTTTATTCACAATATTCAATTCTTGGTGAAATACACCTCAATATTTTGAGTCCATCTTATAACATCCTTGCCATCCAAAAATGATTCATAACAAACATTAATACCAATCAGATCTTGTATTCAAATTCCTAATCACAGATTAGTCTCAGTCAAGGTTATACTTGCATTCAAAAAGGAGATTAAAAATTATTTAATCCATGCTTGTTAGGAGTGTCATTCATTACCTTATATGTTTTTAAATCATCATCATGATATTACTTGTGTCTTATCATTCAAAAGAAACCAAACAAAGGGTCAACTTGATATCAAGAATCCTATTTTCTATTTTCTTGATAACATTGTTTATTTATCACATCGACAATTGAATGCGACATTTTATTTCTACAAAGTCATTTATTTTTACTAGTTCATTTATTTCATTTCAGAGTTGAGGTGTTTGTTCTTGTGTGAGCAGCACATTTTGTTTATGAGCTAACTTCGATTGTATATCTCATTTATTTTAAAAGATGATGTCAAAATTTCCTTATTCCATTGTTTCATTTCGGATAAGATAGAATTCTAGTATTGGAGAAAATAATACATATAGAAATGTATGATGGCTTGGTATAAAATAACCTATCACGAGAATAAATTTTCAATCAAAGATCCATTGGAAAATGTCGAAAAGTTTTATAGTGACACTGTTGCATCCAAGAGGAGAAGGGATGAATTACATTCTAATATCTTTGGAGGTGAGCAACGTAACAAATTATTTACTTTGAAATTTGTTTTACATTAATTTCACAAATATAAAGAACGATTTTTTTCCCAAATAACTCCTCAAGTCATTTAGACAACTCAAATTTTTATTTTGAATCTGATGTTGCAAATTTCAGGTTACATGCACTCTTGTAGTCTCCTTGACACCTTGACATAGTTGTAATTTCTTTCACATTCCCTCATGCACCCTTCCTTCTTATCCCTTTGCATCCCCTTTCCTTTACTTCCTCTTGCGCTTAATTCACACACTTCCCCTTCCCTTTGCAATCTTCTCTACTTCCATTTCAAATTTTACATCTTCCTTCTACGCACTCGATTTCATTTCCAATATATCACATACTCCTTGAACATGCACCTCCCGACGTGTCTTCCAATTTGGCTAAGTCCCTTACATGTCTTCACGCTTGTGTGCATTGCAATTCTTCCCTTATGGTTCTCCTCGTGCACCACTTTCGTAGCTGCCACGACTTCCTAAGTTACATGCTTTGGCACCTTGCATGCATACTTATCTCTTATATGTATGCATCAATTTCTTCCATGCATGTCACCTTTGCATGCCTACCTTTTGGGATCTCATGCCTTTCACTTTCTTCCATGCCAATCACTATGCCACATCATCAACTCTAAGAGTTAAGTGTGCTTCACACAACCAATCAAAGCATGCTAATAGGGTGCGGAATTGTGACAATTAACCAATATGTGACACATGGTACAAAGAAAAATAGATGAATAGTTGGTTGATTTCTTCAGTCAATTAGCATGCACCACATGTCTTATGTGTTTAGTTTATACTTGTGGACTATCGTAATGCCATAAATTTTTGTACAAGACTCTGACACACATGCATCTGGGATTGTTAGAAATTTGTTGATGTGGGCTACATGTTGGAATTTTAAAAATCATTTTTTGGCTGTATTTTATAGGTGGAAGATAGGGAAACATATCTTAGGTCATTAATGCACACATATAATTGATCCAACTACTCATATTCGTCTAGATTTTGTCTCCTTCCTTCTTCTACATGCCAAAAAAAAATGGGAAGGCACATCGACATGGTCTTGTAGGATGATTTGCGTGCATGTATCACTTGTAGTTGGTGGTTGAAGATTTGAATCTAGGTTTCCCTCTCTTTCTCCTTCTCTTCTCTACTTCTTCTATAAATGTGAGGGAATTTCTCATTGAAAGGATCCTCTTTGTTGTAATGACACCATGTCAAAATGGTGCCTCGACTTCCCATGGGTTTCAGGACCTTGAACCGGTGTTTGCAATGTATTCTCACCTTCTATCATGAATATAACTAAATGTGCATATTATAAAAACTAAATTTTGGTTTTGTGGAACTTTTTCCTCCCTCTTCCCATTTTTTTTGCATCTTTCCTATCTTTCCACATTTTCTAGCATGTTGTCTATATTTCCCATTTGCAATCCCCATCTTCATGTGTTTCCATGTGTGGAAAGTTTTCCTCATGGTTTTTGTCTATGGCTTACCTATCTTCCCTCTCTCTCACGCTTGTTCCCTTTCATGCTGCTCATGGAGAGAGATCTACCCTTATTCCGTGATATTACCACCTGTTTTAGCATAGTATTTCCACCTTTCTACATATCCTTCTATCCCTCTTCTATTGACATGTTTAGTCTAGGATTTTCTTTTTGCATTAGGAGTAGTGTTAGCCATAGGAGTAGGTAGAGGACTCGGCCTTCTCTGGAGATTTCTATTAAGTTTGCAAGGTCCCAAAACTTGGAGATGGTACCATTGGTGACTCACCAACCCAACTCTTCCAAATCTAGAGCACATGTGTGGGTGCAATTTTGATCACTAACAATAACATAATGCTTTCACACAATATTTCTTACCCCATAGGATTTCTTGCATAAAATATATGAGGAGATTAAAGACACCAAAAATTTACATCCCCCAAGCTCATAAATACTCACAACCAAAGATGACACATTTATGACGCCTCACTATATTACCCCTTTTTAATTAATATGTTTATGACCCATCATATCTCCAAAATCTAAAATGATTATTTGATTAATGGAAATAAATAAATTAGTTATTATCTCCTCATCCTCACACCTCGTTGAGTTAATTATAACACCTCACTAACTACCTAAACTTCCTCTAAAACCACTTTCCAAAAATCACTAACCTATTTCCTAACTAACTAGCCTTCTAACTAACCAAATCCTCCAAAAATAAAATTCTCTCATCCTAACAAACCTAGCTCATGCTTTTTTAACCATCCCTCATCCTAATCACTTCAAAATCCATCATTTTGAGCTCAAAATGGAAGGAAATCATTTGATTTTCTAACCAAACTAGATTTCCCGAAATCATTGGTGATCTATAAATACTTGTTTGTAGACCTCATTTCATAACATGAATTCTCAAGATTTGCAAGTGTACTCTATCTCAATCCCATCTCATCAAGTATCCAAGCACTTCAAATCAAAATTATCTACGAAACAATTCTCAATGAACATCACATTCGTCATCAGATTTCTTGTTTTCATCCTCCAACAACCTTCTTCCATTCTTCTATCCACCGATCCATTCTACAAGGTAAATCACTCATTTTGATTCATTTTAGATACTAGAATAAGGTCAATCATTGCTTATACAACATTTACATGTTAAATAGTATTATATTTTATCAAATTGATGTCTTAATCCTTTAGTTTAACCTCTATTTATAAATTTCTTATATTTCACAGTAATCATTGGTGATTACGCCAATTTCTAGTGATTTCCTTGAATTGCTAGCGATTCTTGTATTTCTATGTTTTTTCTCCATTTCATGCTAAAATATAATAAAAATGATCCATTTTTTCTTGTTATCTACTGATTCTCTATCTAGCATGATGTCTTTAGATGACATTATGAGGTTCTAACTTTCCTATAGTTTATTCCTTTCTTGTTGTCTCCAATCCACTATACTGGGAGAAATATAACTTTCTCTATGATATTGAACTCTGTTTAATCCAGAAACTACATTTGATCACTTGGAGGCTTATTTTTCTGCAACACATGGCATATGCAGAAGCCACCGATGTCTTTTTGGGAAGCATATGATGAAGCATTAAGACTCCAAGAGCATCTCTCTCACTTCGAATGCCAATACAAGACTACACTTGACACTTGGAAGAAGACTACCACACTGCTTAATAATTTGATTCAAGAAGCCACATCAGTGTCTTCAACACCACCTCAACATTTTCTAACCTTTACGACACTCGGGAGGAAGATTCCAAATTATTCATTGAAGATTACGTCTCTATTCTTGATTCTAACCTTATTGAGGAAGAGGAGGAGACTGTTGATTCTATAGCCTCGACATATCTGAGAATCTGTATACGGATCAAGAATCTAATTTATGGATGTACATAATAATTTGTGTTAATCATATATGTATCTAACTAAATAAGTGATAATCACATTCTTGTCATATCAATTTTTAAGAATGATCATAAATACTAATAAAATCTCAAGTATTTTCCTAAGGCATAACCTTAACTTGATGTGATTTATAGATTTGTTTATAGGAAATTGGTTACAGGTGAAAAAATAATTTGATCCATTATTTTTAAATGGTGTGAAAAAAAAACATAATAAACATATGCGGGTATCCCATAAACCTCACCATAGTTTGTTCAAGCTTGGTTATTACCCTTAAATCCATGAAGACAACAAAGGTAAGAACCATGCTAGACATTATGGAACATGCGGTGGGAACCTCAATCCTATTTAATTTCCTGTTTTTATCATTAGTTTTTATTGTTGTTTGTTACTAACTTCCAATCATCATCTGATTAGCTCAATCACCTGTGATTCACCTAAATCACTTGTGATTCCTTTATATTATTACCTTAACATATTTGCAATATTCTGTCTTCTATTTCTTTTTCTTCTAATCAGATCAGTGGGCTCTTTTTCTTTGGAAATTTCACCTTTTGGGTTTTCTAAGAAAACATTGTGATAATTGGAAAAAAATCTAAAAAAAATAGGAGCCCTCTAATAGTAATCCCCAAAATCTATCGTCTACTTTCAAGTTTTGGATCCTTGTGTATCTATCTTCATCTAAAATCAACATTTTGTTTTGGGTTTTAAAATGAATCATTTCATACTCCTTGATCACTCGGTCTAATTATGAGGATTTTTTTGTATTTCACTTATTTCTTCCCCACACATAACCAAACAATTATAAAATCAAAACCGTATTCATAAAACTCCCACCCAAGTGAAAATGATTGGGATTTCATCACCCAATAAGGAAACCGAATCGATGTTTTAGCAGTATAAACACTGTTTATCGATATATTTTGGCTCAACACCTGATTTCCTTATCACAGATGGGACCATGAAGTGAGGGGGTAGGCCCAAATATACACACACACATCAAAAGAGTACATAGTTTTGCCTCATGTACCTTTGGGTATATTTAGAACTTTGTCTTTAAAAACACTTGAAACTAGCTTTAGATAACCATCTTTTAAGATGTTTGGTTGACCATTTTACACATTTTAGTTTTCATAATTAAGCAAAACAAGAATGAAATAACACTATGCTTGCCTTTTCTTGTTGTTTGTTAATCAACACATTTAGTCATTAATAATTTTACTATTTATTTTGTGTGTGTTTTTTTATTATGGTACTCACTAGACAACAAGCACAAAAAAATTGTTTTAAAATATGTCTATATCGTCTCCTTTATTTCAAATTCAAGCCCCACTTCACACTATACCACTCCTAGCAACAATTTCTTCACCTATGCAGCCACAAGCATTTATTTATCAAACAAATACATCCAATCCCTTTTCTGACACACAAATATGGAATGAGATAAGGTCTTGCTATAACAACAAAAATGGACAACAATCATTTCACTCTCCACAATAGTACCATGGAAAAATTCTTTACACACCAGAATCAGAACATTCATTTTATCCCACTACACCCAAAATCCCATTTTACAATGGGGTGATCCTATTTTTGAAGAGATGTTAGAATCGAATCCTATCAATATTAATACATACTTGGCGTGAGAGATGTTCAAATGTAATCATTCAAATAAAAATATATTGTACACACTCATAACCCTTTACCCACCATTGTATAACTCATTGATAAAAAATAAGAACATGTTTTCTAGCATGTGTTTCCTAACACTTCACTCAATCAAAACACCAATCCTTGGTCGATCATAGAATGCTACTAACTCTACTAATCCATTTGACACATTGGATGAGAAACCTTTTGCAAGTCAACCCAAAACATCTGATGTCTCCTCAACACATGTCTATGATCTCCATATGATCTCATCAAAAATGTGTTTGCTCAATAATTCACGTCTTCACCAAGTCCTTCTATAAGTTCCACGTCTCACCCAAATAGTACCATTGCTTCAACAATGGCTCTTTTAGTCTCCTCAAAAGTACCAACAACATCATTGAGTTCCATTCTTCTTTCTAATTTTGTATCATTTAAACAGGACTACTATCCATATCTAAAACATTACCATGTCTATCCCTTCAACAACACCAATGATTAACACCAGTGCCATTACTAGTACACATCATATTTCACAATACATACCGTAACCCTCACAACCATTAACCTCTATGCCACATTCCATACCTCTACAAGGCATTCCACAATATCGTATTCCACAAAAAAATATCCCACAGCAGGCACCATCCTTTATCACCTCTTCTAAACCTCCCAAACAAACACCTAAATATTCACAGTCTCTCACACAAACATTAGTCCCATTACAATATCAATACATCTAATCTCCGTAATCTATTACTTCACAACAGGTCTTCCTCCTCAATAAAAATCCCATCATAGAATATTCCATACTATTATAACATCCCCCAAAAAAATTTCCCCGTGAACAACATATCCATCAATAGTATGTACCTCAATAGAACATTCCTCAATACAATACCCCACAATAGAAAATTCCACAACAAAATAACCCCTACCAACATAATCTCTCCTATCAACAAAATATTCCCAACCAAAGAATCCCTAAAAATAAAACATTAGACAAAAATATCAAGCACACTTGCCTAAATTTTCATATCAACCTAGCCCATCCTCGAGCCAACAGGCTTAGGCAGACCCTCTCTAGGCTCTCCTAAGCGTCATATACAATTTAGAAGATGCCTGATCCTCATCCAAAAATATGCTCTCATATGAGAAAATTTGTAACAAACCAATTCATTCCTTGGTAAAATAAAAATATTATCCCCGCACTGGGACCTTCCTATGTTTATCAAGTTCTATAGAAAATAATACCCCTGACAACATATTCACTTTTTTCTCCATGCATGTTATCTGATATCTCACGATCAAGATTTAATGTTAAGAACATTACCCATGACCTTCTCTGTTCTAGCCTTAGACTGGTATAATAGTTTTCTATAGCATTCCTTATTTTCCTTCACGCATCTTGGCCAGCTCTAGCTAGACCATTTCTCCATAAACATAGCTTGTAAAATATCCACCAATGATTTATATTCCATAAGAAAATTTGGAGATGAATCTGTCATTGAGTTTTTCAGTCATTAGAGAGGTGTCAATAATCAATTATCTTTCACATTTCCATAGAAAAATTGATCGATATTTTATGTTGCACCTGTGCTAAACATATTTCATCTACCCTACAAATTCAAAAATTCCACACCTTCGATGAGGCCTTTACCATGGCCTCATAAATTAGAATTGTGAGCTCTAGAAGATGTTCGGGTGAATCTTTACCCCAAGAAACCAAAAATGGAGTTCCCATCTAAATCAACACCCAATCCAAATAAATCCAAAACAACCACCAATGTCGTCGTAGTCAAATCCACTCCTAAAAAAATCTCGTTACGGAACATGTCATTAATAATGTAATTACACACCTATAGCAAGAATGATAATGTATGGTTTTTTTACAAGCTACTTGATTCCAACATCATATCACTCCCATCCATCCAACCTATTGACATATCGATGTATAAGCCCATTTGGTACCATGATAATGATATTTACAAAAAAATTATGGTTAATGGTCATGGCATAGCAAGGTGTGGCACATTCTCAATTTCCTTGAGGACTTAATTGATAAGGGAGACCTCCACTTAGATAATCCAAACATACCTCCAAACCATAACCTTGACATATTTAAACAACCCTTCCTGAATCACCCCTCATCTTTTGAATCACCATAAGAAAATGTCGTACATACCATTAATACAATAACAAAAATTTTGCATGTTCTTGAAGACACTTTATTTCCTAGTGAAACAAAGACCACGATATCGACACCAGAGAGGCCGTAAAACCAGAGATTGTAAAACCTTCTCTTGGTCAAGAGGATGTGAAAGCTATCTCTACACCTTTATCACTTAGTGATTCAACACCCACAAAATAAATATTTGAGCCTAATTAACCCATAACTATCAAACCACTACTTATCACCAAACCATTTTCCCTACCTTCACCTAACACTATTAAAAAAATCCATGCCCACATTTGTGGGCACAAATACATATAAACCTACACGTAGGTTTACAAGCATAACCATAGTACCACTTGAGACATTCTAATCTAATCCTCCCCCACCCAAACCAAGCAAGGAATTTTTTCATCCGCAGCCTATAAAAATTCATAATCCAAAAAATCATGTGGACTAGATCAAGCACATTATTAAAACCTTTCTTCCTTCATTATCATCGACTTCAATGAATACACCAAGCTCTTCCAATAATTCTAAGACTTAAAAGGGACCTAATAAATAGGGCATTGTTCAGGTCTTTAAAAGTCCTCATTACAATGAAAGTTATTGTTTATGTAGTCCTTCATCTATTTACCCTCTTCTTCATCCAAGAGGTGGGACTTATTTTTGGGAAGTCCTTGTTATATCATAAACTAAGCCTACAATTTCCCGAGGGAAAATCATCATTCAAAATCCTAATTAAGACCCCTCGGATGATCCCTCCTTTATCATACTAGTCAATCACCCCATTATTATAGGGGTACATCCCGATAATCACATTCCTACAATCACCCTTATTCTCGCATTTTCCATTCCGCAATGGATGTTTACATATGATCCTTATCTATTCATTCCCACACAAAATGATTACCCTATGTGGCTTCCACCCATGCGGGTCCCCATCACCCTTTTTTTATAAAAACCAAAAGACCTCCATGACCACTAGGTAAATCAACCACTTTCAAAAGACCCGTCTCACCTACACCCCTGAGAAATCAATCCCCGGTTATATTTGAACTGAAGGATGATATGCTACCATCTTGGATAATCTATTATAAGAATGATTCATCACATTACCACCTCCTAATCCATCAAACCATTAGGGGTGGAATCCTACCTAGTATGACTTTGATGCCTTATTTTATTACCACAAAATATCAATCCATGTCATAGAAGATGGTAGGGCATTTCAACTCAAACTTCAAAAGATTAACAGCTTCAATTTTTCTTCCCTCTCATTCAACATCATCACCAACGCCATTGAATGAATCTACCACTGAAACATCTTATCACCAAGTTAACATTGTTCATATTACCACACATTTATATAATTATGGAAACAAACCTCCTAAATCCAAACAAGATAAGGAACTTGTTGCTTGCTATACCCTCATCTCTAGAATTGTCAACACCATCTAATAAACCTAAAGTATCAATATCATTAACTCTTGAAGGGCCTAATCAATCATCATCATCTAAATCCAAGGTTTCAATAAATATTGCTACTCTTCCCCTCACCACATTATAGAAAGTGTCTATTAAATAATTACATCAATCTCCCGTCAAAATTTCACTCTATGAGCTCGTCTAGACATCACCAGCTTACAAACAAGCCATGTTGGAAGCACTCCAATCCATTATTATCACATCTAGTGATCCAACTTCTTTCACAAATTTTATAGGTGCTCTGAAAGCATCTACCGATATTTCATTCGAACCATCTGAGATACCTGCTCTTAGACCCAAAGATCATGACTTACCACTTTTTATTACTGCTCAAATCAATGATATCTCTATCAAAAGAGTCATGATTGATAATGGTGTTGCCATCAACATTATATCTTCCTTTATTTTGAACAACTTAAGTTACCTAACATGGTCATTGCTCAAACCCTCATCCTGCTGTGCTCCTTTAATGACACAATCGCACCCACGCTAGGCATCGTAATCTTACCACTTAGATTTGGTGTCAAAACCTACCAGAACTATTCTACATCATAGAAGGTGAGTTCCAGTATAATAAGTTATTAGATTCCCTTGGATATGCACCATGCGGTGTGTTCCATCCACTCTACGTCGTTGAATTAAGTATGAACATGAATGAAAAACTCACACTCTCTCCACTAATCCAAACCCACTTGTTGATTGTTATATGATGTACCATCAAAATGGTGTGTTGGTACCTAAAACCATATCTAAATATTCTAATCAAGCCTCCACTAGCACATCAATATCTTCTTCTAAACTACCATATGATTCCTTTGTTAGTGAAGCCGTGAAACGTCTCACCCTTAGGGAATATCACCTTCTCATGCTCAACTCTATTCCATCACCAAAAACTATGATCTCCTAAAAGTAACCCATATACAACCCTAACGTAGGAGAGGTTATCTCCTATGGACTGACATATATTTTAAAAATCTTTTTTATTACAATTTACAATCTATCATCCAATTCGACTAAGTCACATTGTGCAAGCCCGTCTAAATAAAGTTTTAAATCCCTTGATAATACCAAATTTTCTTGTATGTATCTCCATCACTGCACATGGAAAGGCTTTGGCCTTGGATGTTACGAACAAGGAGAACATGACCAACCTTCCTTGTCCACTCTCAAACCATATGAGAAAAATGGTTTGGGCTATAGAAAACCCACTCCAGAAGTAACTAACACCATTACATGTGAACAAAAATTCTGAACTAGAACCATTATCATCTACCAAGCCTAGAGGATCCCATGGATACAGATGATATTGTGCCTATCCCACCCAATTTTTTTAATCAATACTATATCCTTAGGACCACTCACCTATCAATTAAGGCACTCCATCAAATCTTTACCAATTGTTTTATCAGAAATGATTGAAGAAGATTCACCCACAATGGATAATATTCAGTTCCAGGATGATCAAGATATCCTTTCCCACATGGGACTTGAAGAGGGTTTCCTTCTGGAAATCCCTACCATCTGAAGCATCCTCTCTTCTCAATGAATCCACACTCGACATTAACTTAGGAACCTCGCAGGATCCCCGCATAGTCAAATTCGGTCAAAGTATTGATCTACAAGAATTACATGACTTCATATCATTCCTAAAAAAATACCACCAAGCCTTCACCTAGTCATATAGTGATAGGCTCAGAATAGACCACAACTTTTTTGTGCATAACATAGTCACATATCCTAGTGTAAAACCTATCTAACAAAAACTCGCAAGATGCACCCCCATATAGCTCTCCTTGTTAAGGAAGAATTGTAACATTTTTAACAGCTAATTTCATCATACCTATTGATTATCTACAATGGGTATCCAAAATCGTCCATGTAACTAAGGCCTCGGAAAAATTCACATTTGCACAATTTTCAGGGATCTCAATCTTGCCTGCCCAGAAGGATGATTTCCATCTTCCAAACATAGACCAACTCATTGACTTAATACTAGTCCATGAAATGATTTCCATTATGGATGGTTTTCCAACTTATAACCAAATCATTTCTACACCTTATGATCAACATAAAACATCATTTATCACCCCTTAGGGAACCTTTTGTTACCGTGTCATGCCCTTCAAACTTTAAAATGTAGGGGCAACCTACTAATGTGTCATGACATACATCTTCCATGACCTTATCCATAAAATTGTTGAGGATTACGTTGACAACCTCCTTGGAAATATCTAAATCTCAAAAAAACCATCTCGAAGTCCTAGAATCGATCTTCACTCACCTTATTCAATTTTTCCTCCATCTTAATCCTATAAAATGTGTTTTTGGTGTTCTCACCAGAAAACTTATGGGGTTTATCATATCTATCTATGGAATAGAAGTTAACCCCGCAAAAGTTAGGGAAATCATCAAAATGCCTCCACCTTCTAATATTAAGCAACTGCATATCCTTCAAGGAAAATTACATTCCATTTAATGCTTTATATCACAAATTTCCAATCATGTTGCCAACCCTTTCATCACTTGCTTCACAAAGATGTTGAGTTTTATTGGGACTCTGATTTTCAAAAGGCATTTGATCAAATTAAACAATATTTTTGTCACCACCTATCCTCACTCCACCATGGGAAGGAGATTCATTTTACTTATGCATATCCACCTTAGATCCATGCTTACCCACCATGATAGTCAAGGTAATGATCAAGCCATCTATTACATTAGTTGCACACTTCACCAATATGAGACACATTATACAAAGGATGAAAAACTATGTTGTGCATTATATTTTTCTAGCTCCAAGTTACGACTCTATATTCTAAATAAAAAAATATGTTGTTACCAGTTTTAACCCACTTAAATCCATGCATGCCAAACCATCATAATAACCACATAACCTGATAGATCATGCTAATGACTGAATTTGACATGGAAATTATACCGTAAAAGTCAATTAAAGGTCAGGCCATTGCTGATCAACTCGTTGAAGCATCTCTTCCAGATAACATACCACCTTATAAATAATTTCCCAATGAATCCATTTATAAAAATGATGAATTTGACTATTATCAATCTTTCTTCGTCCCAGCTTAGAATGGCCCTCTTCTTTGATGGAGCTAAATGTCAAGAAGGTGGAGGAGATGGAATTGTCATCATACCACCCTGGAACATTCCCATTCCATTATCATTCAAACTCAATTTTTAGTGTACTAATAACATGGCAGAGTATGAAGATTTAATCATGGGCTTGCAAATTGCTACTCTCCTAAGCATCCAAGTCCGGAAATCTATGAAGATTCACAAATTGTCATTAGTTAGGTAAATAGAGAATTCCAATGTAAAAACAAGCTACTTAAAAGTATAAAGTTGTTACTAATTTCCTACTAGGTGCATTTGAACATTACACTATTCAAGCCATCCCATGATCCTCTAGTAGGTTCATATACACTATGGATTCTTTAGGATCCATTGTCCCTTTCAAAATGGAAAGATCAAAAAATAAAAATAAGATGTTTGCAGTTATTCAAGGTTTGGACCATCCTTCACATAAAAATGAGCTACCGGTTAAGTGCACCAAGTTGGGGGCCCAAAATGGGGTCTTAAGTGGATGCTTTTTTGAAAAATAAAAAAGTTCATCTTGTACAAGTTTTTCAAATAGTTACACTCAAAATTAGAAGATGTTGTAGAAATATGAATCTTAGCATTTTGGGTTTAGTTTCTAAGCTACTAAATTTTATTCAAAATGGATAATTTTAAGTGGGCCAAATAACTAAAATATGAACAGTGCTCCTATATTTGTTGAAAAACATAATACGGTGACTTTTTTCCCCCACCATTTTTTGAGCACCATTTAGTATTTTTGAAAACCCTTTGGTAGAAATATAGATAGGAGCATCTAGTTTGTGTTAGAAATTTTTATAGATTTTTTTAGCGAGTATTTTTTTAATGATTTTTCTAGTACAAAATTTTATGTTTTGAAAAATAACAAAGCTCGAACCGTGCCCCTAACTACCTCAAAAAATATCAAAAATTATTTTTTTAATATGTATAGAATTACACCTAGTTTGTGCCTAAAAACTTTTATTCAATTTTGATGAGTCAAAAAAAAAGATACATGACAAAAGATAGACATGTTTAAACTTCAAAAAATAGCTATAAAAATGCATAGTTAAGAAAAAAATAATATGGAAACCTTGTATTTTTAAAAAAAAATGAAAAATAATATTTATACAAAGAAGAAATTCTGCTTTACATTGTGGTATAATTTTTTTAAACAAATCAATCATTTAATGTTGATTTATCATGACGAAGTTGGATTTTGTGTTTCTCTGGAAAACACGCAGTTTGTTGTGTTTATAGAGTCCACGCCTCGAGCTTGGGGATCCAACCGGATCCCAAGCCTTGAGGCATGTGTTCTGAGGTAAAAAACATAACACGTACGTAAAATAGAACACATACTTGTTATAATGCATACATGTTATTATTTGTTAATATATTGTGACCCCCCAACATCCGTTTCATCTCTTTCACAGGAATTCTACAAACATTTTGTTTGGTCTACAATTTTCTCTACATTCTTGCACATTTTTTTAGTAGTTCATTTTTTTCCCTACCCCACTAGTTGATTTTTTCAAATCATGGGCGATAAAAGTCGAGATAACGATAAGAGGAAATTCAAGAACAAGACACCAAATAAATTGGAAGAGATGAGAATAAAGAAATTGAAGAGAATGTAAAAACTTTGTTGAGGGAAACATACATCTGCTATATCAAATGTAGCTAATGTATTAGAAAATGGGTATGAAATACATAATGAAAATTTAGAGAATAACGATTTTGTAATGAATAATGATTTTACAATGAATAATGATATTTAATTGAATGATAATTTTGGTATCGATGAAGAAATTGATATGAATCCAAATGTTATACCCTTACTTGAGAATCTAAATGTTAACCCCAAAATTTGTATGAAAACACTGAATGAAGAAAGTAACCTTGTAAATAAATCTTCACCTCTAAGAACACCTCCTTCCATTTTACGAAGAAAACTAATTCACTTAATTGAAGTTGATGAAAACATTATAAAACCAATGCCTAACAAAATGTCTGAAAGAAATGTGAGAAGAAAAGCTAGTGGAATTTTGGATAATTACTTTGAGAATTTAAATGACACACAAAGATGTCAATTATTTGTTACATTGATGAAATTAATTAAGATGAGACCTATAATGAAGACCCTAGGGTTAAGAACATCTAATGTTGTTGATCAAAATGTGTCAATTGTTGAAAACATACATAAAGCATACCAAACTATAGGTGGAAAAAGATGCACCAAAGATAGTAATGCTACATGACATGCACTTACTAATTTTATAGTAAGTGATAAAACAGTTAATAAATGCTTGATTAGAAAAACAAGTAGTTCTTTGAAGCTAAACAGAAAAATACTAATGAAAGCAATAGAGAGACGTAAACATCTTGAGTTAGTCAATAACACTGACTATTGGGATTTCTCTAGCATAATTATACGAAAAGACCAAAATACATATGATATTCTAAAAGAATTAATTGTAAAATTTTGGAATGAGAACACAAGGGTGTCATCGAATAGTAGAGATACAAGTAAAAAGAAGAATAGGTTCTTGTAATCATGAATTGTGTGTAAAATATTTCTTAGATATCACTCAAACACAATTGTTCTCTAATTTTAAGAATAAAAATCCACAAATTAACATTAGCCAAAGATTCTTTGAAATTAGAAAACCCTTTTATGTGAAAATCAATTACTCATGTAACACTTGTTGTTGTAGGCATCATAATGAATTTTCAATGAATTATGATGTTTTTTTCAAATATGTCATGTTTTGCATACTAAAATCATGTTGTAGGAGTGTGGATTAAATGTACCACCAAAATATTCAAGGGAATTTATTCCGACAATATTTTGTGAAAAATCAAATAGACAATTTTTTTATAACAAAGCATGTTTGGATGGAATAAGCAATGTATGTGGCGCTTTCGAAATCTAAAAGTTGTTGTATCCATGTGGAGGGTACAGATTCAATAGAAAAATAATTGGTATATTTCACCAAATATAAATCCGTGGCATATCAATTAAAAGATGAAAAATAATCTAAGAGGTGTGAGCTCATTACAAAACAATTACTTGTATTAGAATATATGGTCAAATTCGAGAGAATTTTTTTCTCGTGAGTATGCAAGGCACACACATAGAGCCCGATGGTTAGATGAACAATTCCAGTAAAGTAAGGACACATTCTCACTTGGTACTATTCTTTCAGTAGTTGACTTTGTAGAGAATTACACATTGTAGCCACAAAGGGAGATTTAGTCTCAATATTATAACTCAATGCAAGTTGCTATTTTCATGCATATAGCATTCATGCACTCTCTAGAAAGTACTTGAGCAAGATTGAAAAATATTAAGAGAGTATCATTTCTAAATCATTGACGATTGAAAAAATTCTATAGAATATGTACAAGGGTGTTTCCAAGTGTTTTATGTGAACTTGAATGAGATGAACATTAGTTTCGATCAACATTACATTTGGTCGGACAACTGCACATCACAATTCAAGGATGCATAAATGTTTTATTGGCTAAAAGGATGCACAAAGTAATAAATTTAGAACATATCTTGAGTTTTACTATGGCATGGCATGGAAAAGGAGAGCATGATGGTGTAGGAGCATGTGTGAAAAGAGAACTTGTAAGAGAAGAGTTAAAGTTCAAGGATGCTTTGCTAAATCTACAGAGATGCAAAAAAACGTTGTCGATTGGTGTGTCAATAATATGGGACATGAATCCCAAGAGAGATAAACAATTCATAGATATTTTTTTTGATAGAGGAACAACATCTGGAAAACTTTGAATATTGTATGACAGTTGACTCATTCCGTAGTTCGATGCAAATGATTTGACTATTTATACTAGGTGTAAGACATGTTTTCGTAAATCATGCATTGATTTTACATGGAATGAATGTGAGTCACAACATTGGGTTGATGAATGGAATTTTATACCTCTAATTCCACTCAACACACATCAAGTTCCATGAGCATTACAACTTGTAGGGTCTTCGATAAAATGACAACATCACCTAACTTTGACCAAGTCTTTGATTTAGTGCAACAAGGTACATACATATATGTACATGCCATGTTTTCAATTTATAGATTATTAAAAGGTCAACTATAATGTATTTTAAATTTGAGTGAACAATTTTATTTTATGATACATGGGGCAGGTTTTTACAGCTTATGACGATGGAATTTAACGAAGAGGGAACAAACTACTTCTTGTCTTGTTGTGTAGAGGGGAAAATTGACTTCCACAAGTCATTGATGGTGAAGACCTTGAGTATCCCATTGGGTCAATGGTAGTCACTAGAACTTGGCTTCGATGATATCCTATCAAAAAATCAAACATTTGGTTGTTTGAAGACTATGAAGTACATCGAAAGATACTTCACTATTCACATTTGGTCCTTGCAACAAATATTAAATTGATCAAATATTGAGGTCAGCCATTAAACAAGAATCATGGAAGGTTCGTGAATCAGATCATGAAGCAATTCTTTCTATTGTCAAGAGTAGAGTCGATCCTTGCGATTCATTGGATTGAATTTGTAAAGGTATGTTCTTCATAAATTTAATTTGAATATTTACTTAAATGATTTTGTTTAAATTCTTTATGATTTAAAATTCTATTTAATTGCTTACTAATATATTTATAAAGGTTAGTGGTGTTAAGAGAAATTAAATATTAGAAAGGAACAACAAAAATAAATTCTCATTTCACTACCTATATTGTATGAACCACCTATATTATTTAGGTGATTGGCAATGGGTAACCTTACACTAACTCAGACTACAATATTTCACATGTTTAAAAATAATAGGACAGTGAGAGAACTGAATGGAGATGGAAGAAACCACAAGAGGCTTTCGTAAAGGGCCCTGACATGGAGGTTTTAGATATGATGAGACGTCTCTAAGTGCCATGGAGTCCGAGAAATCACCCATCGAAGATATATCATGTTTTGGTCTCGGGGCCTTGAGGGACTACTCCCGGATGAGGTATCCCAAAAGTATTCGGAGTGTAGAGAACCGAAAAAATCCTCCACTAACATTTACCAAGCCACCCCAACGTGTTAGCATAGTTGGTTCATCTCCAAGAGCTTATGTTTGTAAAGTATTGCATCTGACAACCTTACACTGACTTAGACTACAATATTTCATGCATTTGCAAACAATAGGATAGTGAGATAACCAAATGGAGATGGATAAAAATTCGAGAGAATTTCATAGAGGGCCCCAACATCGAGGTTTCAGATTTGACGAGACATCTCTAGGGGCCACATAGTCGAGAAATCACATGTCGAATATATATCATGTTTTGGTCTCAGGGATCTTAAGGGACTACACTTGGACGAGGTAGCCCAAAATCATGGTGAGTGTAGGCAACAAAAACAAATCCTCCACTAGTTTTCACCTAGAAACCCCGACATGTTGGCGTAGTTAGTTCGGCGCCAAGAGCTTCAGCTTGCAAAGTATTTCTTTTAGTAGCCTTACACCGACTCGATCGCAGTATTTTACGCATTTACAAACAATAGGATAGTGGGTGAACCAAATGGAATGGATAAAACCGCAAGAGGCTTTCATAAAGGGCCTCAATATGGAGGTTTCAAATCTTACGAGGCATATCTAGGTGCCACAGAGCCCAAGAAATCACCTATCAAAGATATAACGTGTTTTGGTCTCAGGGATCTTAAGAGACTACACCCGGATGAGGTAACATGAAAGCATGGGGAGTGTAGGGAACCAAAAGAAATCCTCCCCTAGCATTTACCTAGCCACCCCAACATGTTGGTGTAGACTACGAAGGTCATTTTTTTGGGAGAACACCACTGCTTTCAACTGTTCATTTTGAAAGAATGAATATCTTTAATCAAACAGAAAATGAAGAGCCTGATTTTTTTTTGACATTACAAAAGGTTGTTTGTGCTCAAAAACAAGCCAAAGGCCATATAAATTTTTATTCTTCAACTTTAGATGACAATGAACATTGTGAAGAAAAATAATTAGGTGAAGATGTCACTATGATTCAAGAGGAAATGCCTCTTGAAAGTCGTAAAGAGTCAATTTTGATTACCCAAAACATCCGGAAGAACTTAAAGAGAAGATAAGAGAAGAAGAAAAGGAAAAATGGGAAGCATGGAAGGATCACAACTTAACATGAATGAAAGTTCTATGTGATTTTCTCAATAGAATCATGGATAATTTGAAGGAAAACATGCCAAGTTGATTATTTTTATTAATCCCACTGCTTCATCTTCACAAATAAAACCAGACAGTTCTAAAAGTAGCAAAATGGAAAAAAATGCAATGAAGTATTGATAATTGACCTTGAAACTTGTTTAGAACTGTACTCTATTTTTAATTGAGCATTCAACCATAGTTTCATTTTTTAAGGAAGAAATTAATTTTATATGTGAGAAATAGAATGCTGATTTAGTCTATTACTCGACTATTTAGGTCAGATTTCTATAGTCGTTCAATGAAAGTTGTTGCAAATATGAACAACCTGAACAGTTGAGACTGTATAAATTATAGAGTTATCTTGATATCTATCGTAGAAATGGGAGATGAAAGGAAATAGTCCTTTATCCTTGGAGTAGTAACCTAGATGAATGCAAAAAACATGATGTGTGTGATTCAACTATGAGCCTCACCACCTCACTTTAAAAAAAAAAAAGGATTGGATACATGTTGCTTGGAATCATACTTGTGGCTATGGTATGTATGTACTACTAGGTATATTTATATTGTTGGATGTGGTGGTAATGACAGAAATTTATGGATTGATGCAGGTGGCCACATATGACATCTTTCTATGGGATTTATATAAACTTGGTAACTTTGATTCCTTTCAAGATCTTACTTCTCTATTTGATTGAAGATATTCATTCTTTGAAAATGAACAGCTTGGAACATTGGTGGTCTCCCAACAAAATAAGTGCATAGTCTACACCAACATGTCGTGGTCGAACCTTAAATGCTAGTGGAGGATTTGATTTGTTTCCCTACACTCCCCATACTTTTGGGCTACCTCATCCGAGCGTAGTCCCTTAAGATCCCTGAGACCAAAATGTGTTACATCTTCAACGGGTGATTTATTGGACTCCGTGGCACCTAGAAACATCTCTTAAGATCCAAAACCTTCATGTTAGGGCCCTCTACGAAATTATCTCATGGTGTTTTCCATCTTCATTTGGTTCTCTCGTTGTCCTATTATTTGCAAACATGTGAAATGTTGTAGTCTGATTCAGTGTAAGGTTACCAAATGCAATACTTTGCAAACGGAAGCTCTTGGGACCAAACCTGTCTCGACCCAACATGTTTGGATGGACTAGTGAATTATAGTGGAGGATTTTTTTCGCTCCCTATACTCACTGTACTTTCAGACTACCTCATTCGGGTGTAGTTTCTTTAAGATCCCTAAGACCAAAACACACTATATTATCAATAGGTGATTTCTTGGACTCCATGGAACCTAGAGATGTCACGTCATCAAATCTAAAACCTCCATGTCAAATCCCTTTAAAAAATCCTCTCATGGTTTTTCCATATCCATTTGGTTCTCTCGATGTCCTATTGTTTGCAAATGCGTGAAATATTGTAGTCAAAGTATGTGTGACACTTTGCAAGATGCAATACTTTGCAAACGGAAGCTCTTGGCACAAAACGAAGTATGCCAACACATTGGGGTGGCCAGGTAAATGCCGTGGAATATGTTTTTGGTTCCCTACACTCCCCATGTGTTTGGGATACCTTGTCCAAGCGTAGTCTCTAAGGGCCCCGAGACTCAAAAACCATATATTTGACAGGTGATTTCTCAGACTCAGGCACCTAGAGATGTCTCATATAATAAAAAAACTCCATGTCAAATCCCTCTATGAAATCCTCTCGTGGTTTTGTCCATATCCATTCGGTTCTCTCATTGTCCTATTGTTTGCAAACGCACGAAATAATGCAAATGCAGTCAAGATAAGGCTTCGAGACACTATATTTTACAAATGGTAGCTCATGGTACCAAACCATCTAGGAAAATCCATCTAGATGGTTTGGTGAATGCTAATGGAAGTTTTTTTATTTCCTATGCTCCTTATGCTTTCGGGATACCTCGTTTGGGTGTAGTCTCTTAAGAGCCCTGAGACCAAACCACGCTATATCCTCGATGGGTGATTTCTCATAATCCATGGCACCTAGAGATGTCTTGTTAGATCTAAAACCTCCATGTCAAATCCCTCTACAAAATCCTCCTACATTTTTTTCCATCTCCATTTGGTTCTCTCGTTGTCCTATTGTTTGTAATTGTGCAAAACACTCCAGGTCTAAGTTAATATAAGGCTACAAGACACAATACTTTACAAACAAAATCTCTTGGAACTTAAAAACTATGCCAACATGTCTGGATGGCCTAATGAATGCTAGCGGAGGATTTTTTTTGGTTCCCTACGCTCCCCATGCTTTCGGGCTACCTCGTTCAGGTGTAGTTTCTTTAAGATCCCTTAGACCAAAACAAGCTATATCTTTGATGGGTGATTTCTCAGACTCAAGTGGCACCTAGAGATGTCTTGTCAAATATGAAACCTCCATGTTTAATCTCTCTAAAAATAGTCTCATGGTTTTTTCCATATCTATTTGGTTCTCTTGTTGTCTTATTGTTTGCAAACGCGTGAAATATTTTAAGTCAAAATATTTCAACTCGAAATATTTCAAGTCCAAGTCAGTTTAAGGCTATCATATGCTATATTTTACAAATGGTAGCTCATGGAACCCAACCATCTATGACAACACATTTAGATGGTTTGTTGAACACTAGTGGAGTATATGTTTTGGTTCCCTACACTCCCAAGTGCTTTCAGCTACCTCATTCGGGCGTAGTCTCTTAAGAACCCTGAGACAAAAACACACTTTATCTTGGATGGGTGATTTCTTGGTATTCGTGGCACCTAGAGATGTATCGTTAGATCCAAAACCTCCATGTTAAATCCCTCTATGAAATCCTCTCATGGTTTTATCCATCTCTATTTGGTTCCCTCGTTATCCTATTATTTGTAAATGCAGGAAATATTGTAGTCTGAATCATTATAAGGCTGCCAAACGTAATACTTTGCAAACAGAAGATCTTGGCACCAAACCAACTACACAACATGTTTGGATGGCCCGGTGAACACTAGTGAAGGATTTTTCTAGGTTCCCTATTCTCCATGTGATTTTGGGCTACCTCGTTTGGGCGTAGTCTCTTAAGAGCATGCAGACCAAAACACACTATATCTTCGACAATTGATTTCTCGGACTCCATAGCACCTATGGATGTATCATTAGATCTAAAACCTCCATATTGAATCCCTCTACAAAATTATCTAAGGTTTTCCATCTCCATTTTGTTCTCTCATTGTCTTATTGTTTACAAACGTGTGAAATACTACATTCTAAGTCGGTGTAAGGTTGTCAGACGCAATACTTTACAAACTGAAGATCTTGGCACTAAACGAACTATTCCAACATGCCAGGGTGGCCAAGTTAACACTAGCTAAGGATTTGTTTTGGCTCCCTACACTCCCTATGCTTTAGGGATACCTTGTCTAGGCATAGTCCCTTAAGATCCCTTAGACAAAAAATCACTATATCTTCGATGGGTGATTTCTCGGACTCCGTGGCACCTAGAGACGTCTTGTCGATCTGAAACCTCCAAGTCAAGGACCTCTACGAAATCCCCTCATAATTTTATCCATCTCCATTTAGTTCTTCATTTTCGTATACTTTGCAAACACATGAAATAATGCATTCGAGTCGGTGTAAGGTTATCGGATGTAATAGTTTGCAAATAGAAGCTCTTTGCACCAAACTAACTACGCCAACACATCGGGGTGGCTAGGTTAATGCTAGTGGATGCTTTGTTTTGGTTCCCTTCTCTCCCCATGCTTTCAAGCTACCTCATCCAGGATTCGTGCCATAAGAGCCCCTGAATATTTAGATGTGCTTAAGAATGAATTTGATAGGGGAATTTCTAAGAACACATGCGAGTTATCAATCACCTAGTAAATATTTTTTGTTTATTTCTCAATGGGAGTCAACTCACCTACATCTTAATGACCTTCCATTCATTGATAATTTATGCTATGATAAACCCATGGATGCTTTCAAAAGTGCCTTTAAAAGGATAGGGGTAGTCATAAATCCTAGTGAAGTGTGTGATGTGATTTCCAAATAACTTGAAATTCCTAAAGATTTAAAGGTAATAACACGAATTGGAAAGGATTAAACAATCAAGAATCATTGATTTTCCTAATCGTAATGTATATGAGAGAATGTATATGGAGAGACATTCTCAAAATATCAAGAGATGAAAGACATCAAATTGTGATGAATCTTAGGTGTTTTAATAGGCTAGAAGAATAAGAAGCATAGATGAATGTAGTAATTGCATGATAAGATATGAACTAGTACAAAGAGACCATGAGCAAGAAGAAGCTCAAGTAAGGTAAATACACATATACACATTGATAAATTGAATGAGTAATTACTCGATTAGCTAACTCTTTATATACATACATTATATAAATATTGATTTCCAAAGTTTGATGTATATTATAAATTGAAAATTCTAGTACATGTACATCACCAATAAATGAAAAAATAATCCATAATGTCTTAAATATTGTCAAGTGCACATCAGATTACTTTCATGCAAAAATAATCTTAGAAATGTAAGGTCTCATACAAAAATATCAAGTTCCAAATAGTATTTTAATGTGCATAATAAATATAAAAATTCCCAAATAGGTCATATACCATCAAGTTTGAATGCCATATAGGCATACATATACTTTACTATGCACATAGGCATACAAAAAATGTCATGTAAGACATATATATAATTCTTAATCATCAAAATCTATCCCTCTCTTGGCCTTGCTCAAGAAGGCCCTCTGTTAGATGAAGATGGAGATCTATGATATGACTTTGGATCATCTGAGCCCATACTATGAGTCCTCTTCCACTAAATACTCACTGAAAATGAGCCTATAAATGGCAACAATGTTTTTTTTGTCAAAAATTAATTTATATATGTTTTCAACATGTATTTAATACTCTTGTTGGTGCCCAATTTGAAACATCCCTGTTTTGCTAAGGTGAAATGTGTTTTTCCCTTTTCTAAGGAAAACAGGTTTTGTATTCTCATATACTTTGAATTTTACAAAAAACAACTTGTTTTTGTGTTTGAGTGCTATGTGTTGTTTGCATTTCCTCCATTTTGCACCATTCTGAAGGAATCCCCAAGTTTACTTTGCGTTTTTCCCTAATTTTTCCCATTTCAAACACCTTTGCCATTTTTTCATTTTTTTCTAGCCTTTAGAGCTCAAAATCATTTGATTTTTACTTATTTTCCCTCAAAAATCCCTTGTCATGGTCGTAAATTTCCTAAAATCACTTTCCATTTGTATAAATTGATCAAAAATTCTTCACCCACAAAGAAAAGATCAATTTTGGGGTCACCGACAATTTCTCGCATTTTTGACAATCATACAGTTTCCTTTTCCCATCAAATTCTAGCTCATATACTTTTGCATACATGGTCATTTGTAATTAGACAAGGATCGGTGGGTCATTTATAAAAACTTAACATTTTTGTGTTTTTCAAAAAATGTGCAAGTTGCCTCCACACCTCCGTAGGCCCTAGAGGAGGTACACGTGTTACAGGTAGAGTGAAAGCAGATGAGCAGGTCATTTTGTGCCTTAGGGAACTTTGGAAAATGCATGGAAATGAAGAAAATCCCCTAAGGCCTGCATCCAATCAAAGGAGGACACATGGCAAGCGGGAGATGGAAAGGTGGAGGAGTTTGATACTTTTCGGCCTTTGGTGAAAAAGAGTTAAAGTATAAAATTGGACCACAAACTCACAACCAATGGGATGAAGACACGTGGTAGGATCATGAGGCGGGGAGGTGGGCCTTTAGAGGAAAGTTGTATTTTTAGCCTCTAGTTATCAAAAGGGTAAAATCATTGAATGGACCCACGAGCCCAAAGGTAAAAAGTCAAAATTCATCTGAGGAGTCAATGGCGGAGGAGTGGAGTCTGGTAGAGGAAATGTTGAAACATTTCCTTTGGTGAAATAAGATTAAAATATGAAATCAGAGTGCTTCCCCTCAGCCAATCATATGAGGACACGTGTCTTGTGAGAGTGGAGCCACAGAGGAAAATTGAAAATTTTTCCTTTGTCTAAAAAGATGCAAAATGTGTAAAATTGAGCCACGACTCCGTATCTAGTCATATTGCACCATGTGTCAGACCCAAATTGCAAAGGCGGAGCGGCGGAGGAAATCAAGAAATTTTACAAATTTTCAAAAAGTTGTAAAAAGGTCAAAAGTGTCCCGAGGCCTATTTTTCCCGGATCTGCCACGTGGAGGGCTCATATTTAAAGATAAGAACAGATCGACGGTAGCTGTGCATTTCACCAATTTGGCCACCATTTGAGCTCCGGGACTATGGCGATGTGTTTTTGCATCAATTTTCATGGAATTTTTGCCAATTCGTGTTGTTTTGGTCCTGGATCCGAATTGATTGAATTAGGGGCTCAATTTGTGAATCCAAAGCACATTTCAAATGAATTTTTACTCTAATTCATGAAAAATGTGAATTATCAGATCCAAAATTGCAGAGTAAAAATTTAGGAAATGAAAAGATGAAATACTAAAATGAAAGGGGTCTACATCCGTGGGGAATGAAAAACATGCTTCCACTTTGAAGAATGATGAAAGTTTTGTAATGATTCACCTTTTGAAAGAACAATTGGTAACTTTTTGTGAGTTTGTTAAATGTCATTTTCCAAAAATATTGTAAAGCGAGGTCCTTCGAATATTCCAGCTTTGGAGGGAAGACTTGAGAGAAAAGTGAGTGAGTGAGTGAAAATGTATATATTACATGAATTTTTCATGTAAAGCATCGGAGAAACATAGAATTTTCACGGAAAATCTGGGAAGAATCTCATTCTCTCGAGAAACCACCGAGAACCATTTTAACTCATTTTTGCATCAAATTTGTATCGTGTTAGGTTGGTTACAGAGATTTATAGCCACTAACAAGCTCTAATATTGTTCTTATAACATTCCTCTCGCTAATAAATTTTGTCATTCGGATTATTTTGTGTTGTCTCTTGGTAAAATTTTCATTTTCTTATGCTTCAGAATGTTTTCAATTTGTGTTTCTTGCTCTGTTGCAATCTGGTGTTTGGAATTTCCTTTTGATCATGCAGATCTAATTTTGGTAATAGCTTAGTGGCATTTGTAATTCCATAATCATAAGAGCTTTCATCTGATGAAGGGATAAACAAATTTAAATTCACTCTACTTTCCTTGATATAGATTTGATTGTAAACATTTTGGGGTACCTTAGGTCTGATGGAATAGAAATTTCTAAATGCTTTGCTAATTCATTTAACTCAAAATTTTGTGATAAATCATCAGAGATTGTGTGGAAGAGTGCAGATCTAGGATTCCATTTAGTGCACATATCTTGGTTGAAGGAATGTTTTAACCTCTTTGAAACATTTCCGTTGTCTCGAGTCTTTCAATTTTTGCAAAGGTCCTCAAAGAAGTTGGCAAATTATGATTAGTCTTGTCTTAATATCTCCCACCCCAAAATTGATTTCAAATTAACTCATCCTACCTATAATACCCTTGCATTGTATTGTGTGTCAACAAAAGAATACAATCCATTTACAAAAATGCACAAAGCAAATCAGGATCATACCATGTCTTTAGTAGCCTTAGCCTTGTCTTGAAAGCATTTCCATCATTTAGTAGTGACAACTCTATTGATTTTAAATAATGGGAAATTGATCACTTTTTCTCAAGGCCATCTCCATACAATCGACACATAGTACAAGGATATTTTCACCTCCTTCACAAAAAAGAGGCTACAATATAGGCTCTCTTACCTTGGTTGATAGGAACAACCTAAAATAGTGAGTATTAGATCAAATCCTTCCAAGGTGCTACCAAATTCTTGAAAGTCAAGTGCTAACAAGTTAGATAAATTGCTTCCCCAGCTACAAAATGACATATAAACCATTTCTCTACCTCTGAGTGTCTTGTAAAATCCATGATGCAACTCAAGTTGTAAAGGAGATTAAATCTAGGTACCAACAAATACCATGCTAGAATTAAAGTATTTACATAAATACACAAAATTACCACAAGTTGTTGATCACGCTCGAATTTGCATCTCACACTCGGATGAGTCATAGGAGTTCCCGGAGTATGAACAAGGGTATGAAGACAAAAAGATGGAGGATTCTATGCCCTCAAAGTAAAAATTTAGGGGCTTGAAGTTCCCTACATACACATAAGATAAGAAAATCTAACATGAGAATTAGTGAAAATAGAACTAGGTACATGTATGTACATATTGACAATATTTTAACTAATTTTATCAATATAGAACTATAGTTTTTACCCCGTCATGCCTATGAATCAAATGAACAGGGGCTGCTACCTTTCACGAATAACTCTTGCATATACACAATGAAGGAAATTATTAATATAATTTAATAATTCTACAATGAAAGACATTACTAACATGTAATTTAACAAAATATGAATTACACGAGAAATTTTAAAAAATTTACATTATTTTTGAATACATCGGTGAGTTGTTGCGTAGATGAAATTAAACCGATAACACCTTCTATTTTCCACAGAGATGGTGGGGTGTCTAGTGAAGTTAACATCTTTATCAAACATGTATCACGTGAGTTAGATGGATATACAAGAACATACATATATTTGACTTCAAAACTAATATATATATATATATATATATATATATATATATATATATATATATTTGTATGTATGTGAAAATTTTACATAATTAACATTCTAAATTACCTCTGTGAATGTATGTGTACGCATGGTGCTCGCCACCTATGGTCGGGATGAATATGCACCTCCTATGCACTATAATATCAATGCATGTACATGTACAAATACAATTATTTCAAAAATTTAACATATATAAGTAAATTAAGTACTCCAAACTTTTTGTAACACACATAATAAAACATAGCAAATACCTGCAAAGGTGACACCAATGACTATAATCCAAATGTCTCACTCAAAAGGACTTCTGACATAGTGAAATTATAGTGTGCACCCCTAACACAAAATCCAATGAAATGAGTACGCATGGAAGTATCATCCTCCTCGTGCCCCAAACATATGTTACCACATGAAAATAAAAATGTGGCTTCATGTTATTACTCCCGAGGGAATACTCTATGTACCTCCATGAGCATCTCGGCTCAAAAATCTCCCTTGTATGTTGAACAAGGGTTGCGGTGAGATAACCCCTAAAGCACATGGAGTGTATCAATTTCCACCATCTCCTTCACTTCTGAGGGACAATCTCAAGGTAAGGGGGATTTCCTTGCAAGGAATATACCTGTTTGAATAGGTGCACGTTGTGCACCTAGTCAATCTGTGAAGATCCTTTTCCTCGGCCTTGAAATCTCGGAATTCAAAATAATTTTGGATCTCATTGAGAATAAACTTGCAATAGAGTTTCCTCATAAAATATATCAGGACCTCGTTATTATTACAAGGTGGAAAATTGAAACCATCCACCATCGGTCCCAAAAATTATTTTTAATCAAATTATTATTGCACCAATGGGTGGGAAACGGTTTACATGACGAAAAAATTAGAAAATTAGTACCGAGGTCCGTGAATAAGGTGCATATGAGGTCTTTGGTAATGTTTGTTTTTTTACATCCACATATGTCGGTTTGTTGGAATAATAAACCCTAAAACCCTCTCTCGTAAGTTTTGCAATGATCAATTTTCCTTGTTTCCGCATCAACCTCGAGCAAGTAATTCCTCCAATGTGTTTTTCAAGAGAGGCGTTGTGGGGGTTTTTAGATTTTGAATCCCATGTTCTTTTCTTAAATCCTCAATTTAAATTTTGTTTTCAACTATGTGGGCTGCTAAATCTTCTTGAATACCTAGGGCATGTTGAGAAATTGTGGGAGTGTTAGAAGGGATGAAAGGAAAAGAAGGGTTTGGTTGTGATTGATTCCCTCGACCTCCAACTGTAATAATTAAAAAATATATATTCAATTTAAATTTTAATCTATAATTATCATATTTCAATGCAATTTTGAGAAAATAATTGTGCCTATCTCTTCTCCATGGTGCCATCGTCGATTCAAATATTCCCGAAAATCTAAAAAACATCCTTTGAGCTTGAGATGCACCAATGAAAAACGCGAGGGCACGGTTAAGCTCTCAAACTCATGTTTGAGGAGATAAAATGATAAAGGCCCAAGCATATTTTTTATTTATAACAGACATAACACATACGCATTATAATGCATACGTGTTATTCTTTGGTAAATAGAAAACCTAAGAATTTAAAATGTGATCACGTTATAATAGAATGCGTATGTGTTTTTCCTTTTTCGGGTTTTTGTCCAATTTTGGCCCCCAAATTTTTGCACTTACCCTACCATCCATCCACAACCTTGACATAATTATTTAAGATCAATGGTACACTCAAATATTGAATTACCTCACTTTGAATATTAACTCCCCTCACCCCTATCACAAGGCGCTAAATGATCTTTTCTACGGCGTATCATTCAATTTGTTGTCATAGGAGGTATCCTAAAAAATGTAGTTTTTATGGTATATTGTTACGATGTCTCAAATCATAGCAATCTACCAAATAAATTTAAGACATTCACGATGGTATTTGTGGTGGTCATTTTAGTGGTAATGCTATCACTAAATGTATCATATGACTAGGGTACTACTAGCCTTCAATCACCAAATATTGTTGTGCATACATAAAGAAGTGCATTAAATGTCAACTCCATTATGATATCATTCACATTCCCAGTCAAGCATTACAACTTGCTCAAGACTTATGGCCTTTCTCTCAATGGGGATTAGACCTCATTGGTGCAATCAATCCGAAATCATCTCAACAACATCATTCAATCATCACCACAACCGAATACTTCACTAAATGGGTTGAAGCTATTCCTTTGACCTTGACCAAGTCTAGGCATATTGTTAACTTAATATATCAAAATATCAGTTGTCGTTTTGGCATCCAACACAAGTTTATCATAGATAATGGGAAATACTTCAAGATCGAGATTAAAAATATCTATGATACATTCAACATTAGGATTAAATTGTCATCACATAACTACCCGCAAGAAAATGAACAAATTGAGGCTTCCAACAAAAAAATGAACAAAATTCTTATGAAAACTATAAATGATGCAGGAAGGATATGACATACTTGTATCCCATTCGCTTTATGGGCTTATCAAACTACTATATGTAAAACTAATAGCACCATGCCCTATTCACTTATTTATGGCTCTTAAGCCATTGTGCCCCTATAAATTAAAATTCCATCACTCCACCTATTTTTAAAGGAATTCATTCCTGATGAAGAGTATCACCAAAATCACCTAGCACAACTTGAGTTATTAGATGAAAAATGTTTAACAGCTCTTGAACATCACCAAGTTTATCAACAATGCATTAGTAGAGCATATAAAAATCATGTCAAGGAATGTGAATTTAAAATTTGTGACCTTGTACTTAAGGAAAATCAAAATATAACTACATTGGAACAAAGTAAACATGGAAATTTTTCCCCCAACTGGATTGGTCCATATATTATCACTCATAAGTATGTGTTAAGAGCATATCATATCACTCCTCTTGAAGGGGAACCTCTAAATGCTTTACACATGCAATCTTTCTATTTTTAAATAATTGATTATCATGACAACAATTTCAATCGAACATCCCCCTTTGTCGCACAAGATCAGAATCCATTCCATCATTCCTCATATCATTATTACATGGAGCATATAGATGCGGGTCACCTATGTAATTATCCCCTTCTTAACAAACGGTTTATTAGGGTCTTTCCCTTAATTTAGAAAAAGTAAAGTATATATGGATGCTTCTTACTAAAAGTTAAAAAAAGATATATTGATCCCTTGAAGGATAAATATTCAAATATCATACTGTCAAAATAAAATAAAAAATTAGACAAATCCCTCAAAGGAAAACTACCTGGTAGAATCATGGACTGATCCCATAAAGGAATATCATTCAATTCAATTCAAAAACATATACCATGCCCTTGAGGGATGGATACCCATGTAAAAGGCTACCCTCGTTGATCAACCTTAAAAATATAAAAACATCTAGGAAAGCTTCTGCATTGATCAACTTTCCGATAAGAAGACTTCCTACATACATTGGTAAATTTTCTTCAAAAACCTTATTATAAAAGTTGGGGCATTGATCCCCTATAAAATAGACAAAAAGGAGAACCTTCCTTCCCTATAAAGGCATACATCCATAGGATTATTTTATTATTACAAAAATTCTTCTTTATCCAAATCCATAAATTGTCCAATGCTAGTCCCATTTAACATTTTTAAAGGCTATAAGTTCAAATGCTATTAAGACCTGTAATATGAGCTAAGAAATTTAGAGGGGTGTTTTTTCCACTTTTTCTTCATTTTTTTGTTACATTTTAGATTTTAACATACTTAGCATGGTCACAATTTTTCCAAATCATAATTAGGTATCAAAAATCATGAATCATACATCAAATCACACACACACACACACACACACACACACACACACACACACACACACACACACACACACACACACACACACACACACACACACACACACACAACACACACATCAACACAAATAAGGACAAGTACACATCATCGTCATAATCATAGATAAAATCATGTATAAAAATAACCCCAACATCCATATAATATCAAAATGGGCTTCTACAATCCTATCAATAAAAAATCAATGTCATCATATATAAATAATCTCATGAATATCTAACACATATATAATTAGGGCTTCTATGAGCCTACAATTATGAAATAGTAAAATTTACATCTCCTAAGAAATAGCTATCACCATCCTCTTTGCCTCGAAGATTGACACCACCTGCCATCACACTATCTCCTCTACCTCTATCACCTCCTCCTCCTCACTCTAACCTATGAAGTGGATGACACACACTCATTGAACTATCACTACGTCTTGTTTCTATCATAGAATCCCCGACCCACTACATGATCAACATAAAGAGTGGCATCGGGATAGTACCGATGATCATATTTACATAGTAGTATCACTCTACTCTCATGGTTCTCATAATGATCAGCACAAAACATTCCATGCAATGAGGATCCAACTCTCCGGTGATTCATGGATGATAACTCGCACTAAATACCAAAGGCACGATGATCCCTAAGGCCTTCCTCAATGAATCCCTCTACCTCTTTTACTTATCTCTATCAACAAAGACAAGTACTAGCTGAGCCTATAAACCATCATGCTTAGTAACCAAGACATCACTCTCTGTAATCAAATCATCACACTCATAAATAAGTGTGTCTCGATTCCCACTAAATCATCTCACTCTCTCCAAGTGTAATCTCTCTTATCATCCATTGTGGCCTTTTCATTCATCACTATTGCTACTTGTTGTAACTATAACCTCATGTCCCTCAACCCTCTCCTCCACCTCGGGATCATGTGCTTCTCCCTCTTCTCAAACCTATACATAGCTAACTACTTGTATGGATCTCTCTTTTCCCTCATCCTCTCAAAATCCCTCAAGGAATGAGACCACCATGTACAAAAATATGGGGTAATCCCCACATCATGAAGAAGAACTAAATCACCCTCCTCATTAAGAATCAAGGCACCCATATGATCACAAATAGATATAATTCCTACCACAATGGCCTCGTGGGGTATCCATATCTACAAAGATCCCACCTATAAACAAATTGATCCTTGGGTATGTAATGAATAAGGAAAAAATGCTACCTAATCCAACAAAATATCATCAGCTCATCCTCCCTATCTCTCCCCGCCTTAGACCCGACATCATGTTGTAAACTTTGTAAATCATGTGGGAACTTAGGCCAATTAGGGAATCCACTATAAGGCCACATGATCACGTCTCCAACATATAACCCCAATATCAAATCTCTATAATGCATAGGTCCCTTGGCCTTCCCCGGTTCTCCTAAGACTAGCACTCCACCTCATGAAACCTGGGTGCCTCACATCAATAACACCTAACAACCCCAATGGGAAAGCAATAACAATATTCTCATGAGCCTAACACTGTAACAGAAAACCAACATCAATATCATATCACTTGTGGGTTGTCCAAGCCCACAACTCTCTATATGTCTGTGCCAGTAAAGTAGGTGCCCACTCAAATATAGTATGATGCACCATCATCTCTCCAACCACCCCTATCATCATCCATGGAAATCTACCTCCTCCTAAATCTGGTAGTGCAAACAAGAGATACCCATCATCATCATGGTAGTTTGAAAACAACCATCTCTCTCACCATCATATAAGGTATGATAATAAAATCCTCGATGTATATCACACACCCCGAGTCATATCCATATAATATTTGCATGGTATCCTCCCTCTCACTATTTTAAATATATTAAATGGGTTGGTCCTCAATTTTAACCTCATAATCTAATGAACATCCTCCAAAGTGATGCTCATCTCTCCAGTGGGCAACCAAAAAGTGTTGGTGGAAGGATTCCACCTCTCTAGAAAATCAAGAATAAGGCTATGACATCTATGAATCCACCTATAATACCTCATCCCTCTGAAACCCACTACCTCTAAATGCTCCCAATCATCATCGACAAAATCCTCTCTGTACCTCATCCAACATTGAGGGGATGCAGTCTCTAATAGTAAGCTTTGCATCTACCTACAAATTGTAAACACAAAAATAAGAATTTGTATCATCATAATGATACAATCAATGAAAAAATTATTCCATAGGCTAGAACAATTATCAAAATAATAAAAAAGCACAAAATATTTAATGAACATCCAAATCACCAACGATTCACATGAATTACTAACGATCTACGAAAATTACCACCAATTCATTGAATCACCGACAATTCCTGTTAAATATTCACACCACCCTAAACCGTGTTTGATATATATAAAATAATAATAAATTAAACAATATTGAAGTTCAAAACCTACCTCTACCTGCACATGCTTCCTCTTCCTACTTACAATGTCATCTATCCTAATCAATCACTCAAATTTTTCTCCAAACAATTATTTTTAAAAAAAAAAAGATAATAGAAATGCAAAATGATGGGTTAAATAAAAAAATTTCCATGTGAGCCAATCACTAGAAATCGGCTAAATCACTAGGATTGAACCCAATCGCTAGTGATTGCCTTATTGATGGATTCTTCTAGACATTTACCTATAAAAACACATTGTTTTTCAATTATCACACAAGTGTGTCATGTTTTCAAAGGACTTTAGCCTTCAAAATTCTTAAACAAACCAACACATTCAAAATTTGGGAATTACCATTCGTCTATGGGAGACGAGCCCTTTGGCCCCATCACTTCAAAACACTACCTAGTAAGAATCACATGTCCATAGGCATTGATCCCTTTGGCCACCCTGACAATTGATTCCCCAACATTTCATTTTGCACCCTCTTCGATTGGGGCAAGCCCTTTTAAATGAGAAACACACAGGTGTTTTTTATTGTGCTCCAATGAATTCACCCATGATGACATTACTTTTCCAAATTGATTTTGTCTAAAAATTTGCAAAAAATCACCATATAAAAAGGGCCAAATGTAGACAATAAAATTTTTCATCCCCTAAGCTCAAACATATTCATGACTAAAGATGACACATTCATGACACCTCATTGTATCACCCCTTTTAAATTAATATGTTTATGACCCATCATATCTCCAAAATCTAAAATGATTATTTGATCAATGGAAATAAATAAATTAGCTATTATCTCCTCACCGTTACACCTCATTGAGTTAATTAGAACACCTTACTAACTTCGTTAACCACCTCTAAAAACACTTTACAAAAATAACTAACCTATTTCATAATTAACTAGCCTTCTAACTAACCGAACCTCTAAAAATCAAATTCTCTCATCCGAAAAAACTTAGCTCGTGCTTTTTTTAAACCATACTTGATCCTAATCACTTCAAAATCTGCCATTTTGAGCTCAAAATGGAAGAAAATCATTTTATTTTCTAACCAAACTAGATTTCCCCAAAATCACCGATGATTTTCCCGATCACTAGTGATCTATAAATACTTGTTTACAGACCTCATTTCACAACATGAATTCTCAAGCTTTGTAGGTGTACTCTTGTTCAATCCCAACTCATCAAGTATCCAGGCACTTCACATCAACATTATCTAACATCACATTTCTCAAAAATGTAAAATTTATCATCGGATTGCTTATTTTCATCCTCCAACCACCTTCTTCCATTCTTCTATCCACCGATCCATTCTGCAAGGTAAATCACTCATTTTGATTTATTTTAGATACTAGAAGCAGGTATACCTTTGCTTATACATCATTTACATGTCAAATAATATTTTGTTTTATCAAATTGATGTCTTAATCCATTAATTTAATCTCTTTTTATAAAGTTCTTAGATTTCACAATAATCCTTGGCGGTTACCCCCGATCACCAACACTTTCCACCAATCGCTAGCGATTCTGTATTTCTCTATTTTTCTCCATTTTCTACTAAAATATCATAAAAATGATTAGTTTTTTCTTGTTATCTACTTATTCTCTTTATATCATGATTTATTCAGATGGTATTATGAGTTTCTAACATTCCCATAGATGATTCCTTTCCTGTTCCATTGACTTGGGAGCAATACAAATTTCCCTACAATCTTGAACTCTGTGATGCAAGAAGCTCCATTTGATCACTTGGGTGCTATTTTTGCTGCAACACAACATATCCAAGAAGACATTAAATTATTTTGGGAAGGATATGATGAATCACTAAGACTCCATGAGGATCTCGTTCAGTATGAACACCATTACGAGACTGACTTGAACACTTGGAAGAAGACTACCACATTGCCTTAGAATTTGATTCAAACAACCACATCAACATCTCCAGCACTGACTCAACATTCACTCACCTCTACGACACTAAGGAGGAATATTCTAAATTCTTCACTGAATATTACATCTCCATTCCCAATTCTGACCTTACTGAGGAAGAGGAGGAGATTGTTGATTCTATAGCCTCTAACATATCTGAGAATCTGTATACTGAATAGGAATCTGATTTATGGATGTAAATCATAATTTTTGTTAATCATATATGTATCTAACTAAATAAGTGATAATCACATTCTTGTCATATCACTTTATAAGCATGATCATAAGTACTAATAAAATCTCAAGTGTTTTCCTAAGCCATAACATTATCTTGATGTGATTTGTAGCTTTGTTTACAAGAAATTATTGCAGGTAAAGAAGCTTTTTGATCCATTGTTTTAAAATGGTGCACAAAAAAAACATAATCAACATCCATGGGTATCCCAAAACCATGCAATAATGAGGTCAATCTTGGTTACTACCCTTGAATCCATCAAGAAAACCAAGGTAAGAACCATGCTAGAAAGAGATGGCTCAAGTTGACAAATAACATATAAAGGTTTTGGAAGAGAAAATTGCTTTTTATGAAAAAGAGAACAAACAACTATGAGAAGAAAGATATTTTTAAGGCTAAAGGTCATACATATACTCGAATGGAAGGCCAATATAGATATGGAATCGATTCAACTACAGATGGCACATAAAAACCTTGAAACAATTAGTGTAGAAATGTTGCAAATGAATGAAGTTTCCTTAGCTAAGCTTTAAGAGGTGGTCACCATTCATGAAAGGGAACACAAACATTTGAAAGAACTATTCAAAAACATTGGGATTTGTAGACCTATGTAATTAGAAAACAAACTAAAAACGTCCCATAGCCACATGTTTGTAAAACTATTTATTGTTATAATTTGTAAGACATCAACAATTATTTTTGTGCAAATTATATTAATAATATTTGATGATATTTTACTTTTTGTTTTGCATTCACATGATTTTACTATAATTTTAGTTTAATTTTACTTACTATATGGATTTATGTCTTTCTTTTAATGGAAAATGGTCATATGTGATGCCCATTAAAATAACCCACTTGAGATCTAATAAACAACCTAGGGTTAGCTAGGAAAATTATGGAATAATTTTTTTTGATTAGATGTGTCCACAACTAGGTTGCAAGACAACAGTTGACACTAATAGGTTTCGGAGCAATTTTAATCTACTAGAACATACTTTTCCTTTATTAGCAATTATTAGAGGTTACAAGGTAAAAAATTTAGGGTTAGAAGTTTCTACTAGGTTCGAGGGGTAAACTATCACCAAACCCACTCTCTAACAAGATCAGAGTTTCAACTTGATTTTTCTCACACTTAACGCATTCAAAATTTCCCTAAATAATTTGCATTGATAGGAAATTTTCTCACCTTTCCGATGATATAAAGAAGTCCTCCTAACTTCTTGTAAAACTCCGATTATGAACCTAAGACATTAGGGGCCAAATTTTCCCAAAAGGGACATGTGTTGAGTAGGGAAGTTGCACTTGTTCGGGTTGGCGGGATGATGAGGGACGGTGTTTGCAAATTTTTTTCGTGGGGAGAAAACACCAAATTGCACCAAATGCGTTTCTATTTTTTCTGCTAGGGACACATGTCGGGATTCAAGCCATCGCCAGGAGAAAAGAGGGAAGGGTGGGGTGGCGGAGATGTTGGGGAAAATTTTCCAAGGAGGGAGAATTCCAATAAGCACTCGCACACCCACGGGTTTCCCAAATACATGTGGTGCGCAACAACCACAAAGTGGGGAGAAACGGAGAGGGACATGTGGAGCGGTAGAGAAAGTTGGAAAGTTTTTCCCAAAGGAAGGGAAAGGGTTAAATGACATGAGAGGGTCTTCTCATTCATGGAAAGGTCTCACCGGGTGAGGGTAGGAGTGCGGGGCCGCGGGGAAAAATGCAAAATATTTCCAAAACAAAATTTTCAAAAATAGAGTAAATGCGAGGGTTTCCCCACCCCGTAGTCACCCCATACTGCCACGTGGTAGCCTCTTGGCTAGATGCGGGATGGTGGGTGAATTTTCAAAAAAATTCTCGCGAAATTTTTCAGAATTTTCTAAGGATTTTTCAATGAGAAATTTCTCGACATGGGCCCCAGTAAAATTTTCCCAAATTTTCCCGCCAAGGAAGGAAAACATAAAATAGCCATAACTTTTGCTAGAAAGCTCAGTTTGGGAAAACGAGGACTTTTCAGAAATCTCTTGATGCCCTTTTTACACAAAAGGCATCAATTTTATATTTTGGTAAATTTTTAGGGGTCATTTTTAAGAAAAAATTATGTAGGATTTTAAAAAGCCAACAGGTAAAATTTAAGTTATAAATTTGGTCCAATAAGATCTCCTCCTTCACTCAACATGCCAAACAGACATGGAAGAATATTCTGAGATGGATTTAAGATGTTTTAGGAAGGTGAATTTTCTCAATTAATGTCAATTTGAATTTTTCCAACAATTGACAGAAAAGGGCTACGGAATGACTATGGAAGGTTTGGGCTTGATTTTGCAATGTCTTAAATGATTTCCTTAAGCATATTTTGTCAAATTTGAGTTCCTTGGTGTTATAGCATACTAAATTTTATTGTTTCAAAGTGAATTATTAATTGTAGGCCCGAAATCAGTACATTTTAATTAAATTTATTGGCCATTTTTAAATTCAAGACAAAGATCAATTTCCTAAAGGGTCTGGATATCAATTTCATCACCCATATATGAAATTCCACTTCTCATCTAGTATAAAAATTTTAAATATTTAAATCAACTATTCTAAACCCAAAATGCAACTCGATTTCAATTTTATACACTTCCAAAGATACAAAAATATTGTATTATTCCCACATACATTTCTTCCTTTCAACCAAAGATTTAATTATCTCTTCCACCATACAATGAAACATTGAATTCATTCCATACTAGACTTAATTGTTTTCCTTCTTCAAGCAATCATTAAAAAAATCCAGCTTTCTATCTTTCCCCAAAATCATATATTGGAAACAAGGCAGATAATACAATTTCATCTCATGTGTTTCTTCCTTTTTCCTTTTTTTCCAAACAGGATTTCATTCACAAACTGATATTCCAATTTAAATCAAAATGCATATGAAGAAGGTATATAAATCCTTTATTGACTTCAAAAAGAAAAACATCTTTACATTCTTCCATTCCTTGAATGCAAATAATAGATGTCACTCTCTTTCTTTTAAATGTACGAACATAATATAAATATCTTTCAAAATTTATAAATGCGACTTTTATAACCAATTACATACATATTTTATTCACAAAACACATTACAATTTCATCCATTTCAAAGTGGGAAAGGTTACAATGAAATATATTTCACAAGGGACTGTGAACATGTCTTCTTTTTCTCTAGAACAACAACATGCAAGTTTCCTTTTTTTCTTCCTATTCAATCACAAAAAAAGTGGGGAAAGGCAAAGTTATCCACCCAACCAAGACATCCAATGAAAGGATAACCCATCCTTCTTAATTGGCCCCGAGCCCCAACTAGAATGAAATAAGAAATGGATATAAACTCATGGCAAAAACAGGCTTCCACAACACACAACATTCTTTCAACATGCATATTAAAATTAAAACATAGTTCAACGCAAGATAGCAGTTTACAACTACATTTGAAAATATTCAAACAGAACACAGCTTAATTATGCAAGCCAAACAAGTAAGGACTATGGGGAAGCTACTTATGCCTCCCAATGGGAATTGGGAATCCACCTATAATATACCACCTAAATAATTCATCACACATATCGTTATGCCCTCGACATACTTTCCTTATGCCCCCCCCACAAAGTAAGAAATGTAAGCTATTTCTTTTCCATGGTGGATCCCAAACCCAAACTCCTCCACAAGAATTTTGATGTCACTAACATTCCCTTATGCCCCCCCACATGAATTCCCCATAGCCTTCTCCTACACCATCCCTATGGCATTCTACCCAAACAACCAACAAATAACAAAACATACACCATTCACACAAATACAAAAAGAAATAACAATATAAGAGAAGAAATCAGCTCCTACCTCTCCATGGTAGCTTTTATTTCCAAACAACATGCTTCAAAGGTAAGAACACAATCCCAAAACAGCAATGCCAAGTATGAAATTATCTCCAATCTCCTCCAAAATCCACAAGAGCTCCAAATAGCAAAAATGCACCCCAAAGAAGTATGCAAAATGATTCAACAACCCAAAACAAGGCAAAGAGTTTGAATATTATAGAAGGGGTAAGAGAAGAGGATGATGTGGATCCATGTAGAATTCCACATCACACATCCTCAACTCCAACACAAGAGATAAATTTCATTCTCTAATCACAATAAAGAGGTGGGTGAAAATATGACAATTTTACTTGCACACTCCAAAAGCCCACACCCAAAATGATTGCAAATTAAAGAAAATGTAAGAAGAGTGAAATCAAAATTTACAACATGATTAAATAAAATGCATTAAAAAGGTCTCAAATAAGCATTGTAACCATAGGTATGGTTGGTAAATTAAATTTAGAGGTATGGGAAAAGTTTTACTTGTCCCACAAGCCTCCAAAACATCCTCAAGGACAAATTCGAATTTCCAAGGAGGTGGAGTGTTTCATACTCCAAATATAACTTACACAAATTTTACAAAAACTTGCACATCACTTACATATTTAATACAAAGAGCCAACAACTTCCATTATTACTTTCTTATATCCAAATTTAATTAATTAACTTTTAACCATATGTTTTCTCACATTAATTCTCCACAACTTAATTAAACAATAGAAAGGGAACATCACTAATAAAATACATACAAACAATAATAAAAGGAACCACATTAATAAAATACCAAACCCATGGTTACATATAAAGGTGATCCCCGAATGGGAATCCCTAAAAACAACACACACACACACAAAACACGTTGCCATGGTGACCTTGTTGAATTCACCTATAATTCCATTGTGGTTGGTCTTTAATCCCCTTATGTTTGTTGTGATTTTTTAAACCTACAAAACACAAATACGTCCTTTGGCCTCATGGCCATATCATAACATCCAAAATGAATATAAATGAAATTCCAAAATCATCTATATAAAGGAATCAAAACAACATCGAAGTAACAACTACATCATTTGCAACTAAATCAACAACTATATCATCATCATATAATGTCCATTTCTAAGTCTACTCACAATATCCAACAATCACATGCCTTAACAACATTCACTATATATCCATGTCAAAATAGTATATCATTATCCACATATGAAGTGTCTCTAATAATCATCATGCATCATAACCAAATCAAGATAAACAATAATCCATGATAAAATATCTAACATCATACTAAATCAAAGCATAATAATGTCCATAATGAAATCAACAAGATCAAAAGGGTTTCAAAGGAAGTGGACACTACATCCCCCTCCCCTTAGACTTGAATTACTCCTAGAAGTCACTGGAACAAATGTGGAAACTAAACTCGTAATAAGGTAGCATCCTCCCATGTAGTTGTATTCTCATCATATCTGTCCCACTCAACCAAAACCTCGATCAACCTCTCTACCTCGAAGGCCCAAGGTCCTACAATATAGGATGTAAATGGTCTCCATTATAACCTACCCCTGATCTTGCACCTACAATGATGTCCACTCTAGCACATGAGAAGGGTATGCAACATATCTCCTAAGAACTCAAACATGAAAAACATCATGTATGTGAGACAAGTTTCAGGTGGAAATACTAGACGGTAGGTCAAAGGGCGGATACAATTCAAGATCTCAAAAGTACCAATGAATCTAGGAGCTAACTTAGAACCTCTTCCATAATGGATAGGGTTCTTTGTGTGGCCTCGACACGAAGGAACACATTCATGCCCACATAGAAACTACGATCAATCCTATGTTGATCTACATACTTCTTCTTCATGTTCCATGCCTCTTGTAGTCTCTACCCGATCACCACCACCTACTGCTCCATGTCCCGTAAAAGAGTTGGTCCAAGAGATACTCTATCCTCCAACCTATCCCAGTAAGAGGTTTCCCGCACTCTCTACCATATAAAGCCTCAAAAGGAACCATGCCTATAGAACTCGGAAACTATTGTTATAGGAAAATTCCACTAAGTATAGGTACTCCTCTCATTTAGACTGTTGATCCATCACATACATCCCGATCATGTCCTCTAAAATCTTATTCACACTCTCAGTTTATCCATTTTTCTCGTGGTGATATGTTGTGCTGAAGTTTATTCTCATTCTAAGGACATACCGCATGGTAGTCCGTAAATGGGAAGTGTATAAAGGATTGTAGTCACAAATGATCTTCCATGAAATCCCATGTAACCTAACAATCTCATCCAAATATACACGTGCCACTACTCTAGATGTATAAGTGGTCCTCACCAGAGAAAAGTGAGAAACTTTTCTCAATTTATCAATCGTGACCATAATGGCATTGTGGTGATATCTCGATAAGTAGCAGCCCAACAATGAAATCCATGGAAATGGTGTCCCACTTCCATTCTAGTATAGCAAGAGGATAAAGAAGACCAGCTGGATGCTGATGCTTGGCCTTAACTCTCTGGCACTCTAAAAATTGTGATATGAACTGGGCCACATCTCTACGAATTCCTCTCCAATGATACAACTATCTCAAAGTGGTGTGCATCTTCTTCACCTCGAGATAGGCTGAATAGGGTGCATGATGTGCCTCTAGCCAAGATGTCCTACCTCAAGCCTCCATCTCTGGGAACATAAATCTAGCCACTGTACCTAAGAAGACCATCTACCTCTAATGAGAAACCATCAAACTTCCCCTCAAGGGGTCTCTAAGACTCGATCTCTGCTTGAACTGTAACATAAAAGCTATCAAGAGGAAGTTGCTAAAGAATCCGCTCCACAAATATGTGTCATTGAGGTGGCCATAGCCACATGTCTTTGTCTAATGATATCATATGCTACCACATTCTCCTTCCCCTTCATGTGATCGATCTTCATATCATACTCACAAAGAAAATCCATCTAATGCCACTAACGAGCGTTGAGATTGGGCTACGTGAAGAGGTGGCGAAGACTCCAATGATCTCGTCCCGAGTGTGAATCTCCCGCCAAGAAGAAAGTTCCTCCATCAAACTAAGGGTTGCTCAATTTCCGCAACCTCAAGATCATGGGTCGGATAATTAATCTCATGATCTTTGAGTTTTCTAGACTCAAAATCCACTACTCTTCCATCCTGCATCAACACACCTCCAAGTACTACTATGGAAACATCCATGTAAACAAAAAACTCAACCTGAGGATCTAGCACTATAAGAATAGGTGTTATAGTGAGGCACTCCTTTAGTGTCTTGAAGGCCTTCTCACATCTGTCTGACTAAACAAAATTCTTCCCTTTCTACTAAAGGGAAGTGATGGGGTGCGTAATCCGAGAGAAGTCCTGAATAAATATCTAGTAGTAACCTACTAATCCCATCAAGCTACACACCTCAGTCACTATAGTGGGTTTTGGAAAATCCATAATGGCTCTAATCTTGGAAGGATCGATGGTGATACCTTCCCCAGAAATGATATGACCCAAATATTGTACCTCTATTTGAAAGAAAGCACACTTCTCCAAGTTCCCGTAAAGTTGCTACTCACGAAGACACTGAAGAACCTGGCGAAGGTGCCCCTTGTGCTCCTCACGCGTATGTGAGTAAATCAAAATTTCATCTAGGAAGATGAGCATGAAGCGATCTAAGAAGGTCCTGAATACCCCATTCATCAAACTCATGAACACTGCAGGGGCATTAGTCAAACCAAAAGGCACCACTGTGAACTCATAGTGCCCATATCTCGTACAAAAGGTGGTCTTATGAATGTCTACCTTCAAAATCCTCAGCTGATGGTAGCCTAACTTAAGATCAATCTTAGAGAAAATTGTGGCTCCCTTCATCTAATCAAACAAGTCATCAATACACAAAGGGGATAATGATTCTTGATCCTTACCTTGTTCACAAATAGCGGTAATAAATATACAACTACAAGGATCCATCCTTCTTCTTCACAAATATCACTAGTGTACCACAACAAGATACACTAGGATGGATAAGGCCTTTCTCCAAAAGGCCCTCAAGCTGCAACTTGAGCTCACAGAGCTTTGGGGCGGTCATCTGATAAGGTGCTCGTGAGATAGGATCTACTCCAGGAACTAAATCTATATGAAAATAAATCTCACGTGGGGTTGGTAACCATGGTAACTCCCTAGAAAGACATCAACATACTCTCTCAAGATGGGATGATCATCGAGCGATGGTCCACTAGACCCATCCTTTAATCATCACTTTGAATGTAACAACATACATTTGACAACCCCAGACACACCGCTTAAGCTACATAACGGAAATGGTGCAAATAGAAATGGGTCTCCCGATCCCTAAAATCACGACTCAACTCCCAAATCATCTACATAAGATATAGTCTTTTGGTAATAATCCATCTTGGCCCCCAGTGTGCGTATAACCAATCCATACCAAAAATGACTCCATACAAGCCTAAAGGAAGGATACAAGATCTGATCTAGTGGTGAAAGGTCCCAAATCCATTATACACTCCTTTACTGAGGAGTCTATAGATATTTTGGCTCTAGAAGCCATCTCAACATCGCAACTAAGACCCTACCTAACTTCCACCAGCCTGCATCACTCTATTAAACATGGTGCAATGAAAGAATCAAAGAACCCGTAGAACTAAACAATATAAAGGAAGAAATACCACCAATGCTACCTTTGGTCTCAATGAATATGTTATGATTATCTACCTGGTGGTTCTCAACCGCTACATAAATCATGTGGTTACATCCCATGTCACCAATAGTAGGCTCGGAGATCTGTGTCTTACCCTTGTTGTTAGGCTTCTGTGGGTAGTTTCTCCAAAAGTGTCCAGTAACTCCACAAGAAAAACACCCTCCTTATCATCCCCAATGAGTAGGACCTCTAGTAGGTGCCCTGGAAGTCTGTGGCATGGATCCTGATGATCTCACTATGGTCTACTATGGTCTCTGTTGGAGAGCTCCCACTGAATGAGCTCTAGGTCCACCATGTGTCCTGATGGGACCCGTCGGAGGATGCCCCATACTCTCACCTCTCGTGCATCGCCTCTCTACGGAGGTCTATGAGGTCAACGGGGCTACTAATGTTACTATTGATGTGGCCTAAAGGATGATGGTGTTGAACCCTCGGCCACCATGACGAGAGGTATTGACCCCCTTAATCTACTATCTTGCATCCGATGTATGCGGCTCTGGACTTAGTCTCTAGCTTGTTGGGTCTTCCCTAAGTCTCCTTTACTATATCAGCCTTCTCAATGGCCTCTATTAAATTCTATGGGTAGTGATTCGAACCACACCTCTAATGTCTAAATTCAGTCCTCGATGAACCCGTGAATCTACACTTGCTCATCCCGCATATACTCAACATATTGGAGTAGGTTGAAAACCTACTCTCATACTCTACCGAAAGAGATGTCTGCGCGAGGTCGTGAAACTCATCTATCCGCTCTTTGTATGAACCTCCATGATAAATATGTGCTCCTCAATCTCTCCTCAAATAACTCCCATGTCACTTTCTCATAATCTACATGGATCTTCTGCTCCTCTATCCTCCAACATACTCCCACTCCATCCCTTAGTAGATGGATCACAACAAAAGATTTCATGTTGCTAGAACAAAGACAAAGCTTAAAGCAACCACTCAAGCTCACTAGCCAGACATCTTCCTAAAATCCACTCATGTCACCTGAGTAATGTGATGGCCAAAGCTTCAAGATCTCCCTGATGTGATCAGCAGTTGTGGTCTGATGGCCTCTCGGGTCTCTCTTGTACACTCATCCCTAAGCCTAGGGCTTTGAGACCTCTCTCTATGCTCTGAAACATGGTCACCTGTCCCTCTGTGGTGACTCTACCTGCTAACTCGCACAGATTTATCTCCTCTATGCTCCTTGCTAGGTCAAGGAGATACCTAACCTTCAATGGAAGGAGCTATGTCATGACTAGTTGCATGTCCTCCTCCTAATCCTCCGCCTAGAGCGCACCGACATCCCAAGAGTCTTCAAAATCTGGGTAGGATGGCTGCTACACCCTAATCTGGTGGTGGTGGTGGTGGTGGCGGTAATTTTGAGTCTATGTGAAAATTTCCCCCACCCCACCTACACCTCCTACACTGACCAAAGTGAGAGTTAGTTCATTTTTATAAGTTTTTATCCAATTTCCATGTTTACTAAAAATATGCAATTTTTAAACTAAGTTGTTTTCTAGATTTAAAATGTGCTAGGTTTAAGTTCCATTTCTCAAATTTTCTAATGTGCCCAATGGTCCAAGATTTTAAACCACTTCTCTGATACCAAGTGTGATTCTTGTTAAAACAACCCACTTGAGATCCAAGAAACAACCTAGAGTGAGTTAGGAAAATTGTGGAATAATTTTTTTTATTAGAAGTTTCCAAACCAGTCAGTAAGAAAATAGTTGACACTAATAGATTCTAGAACAATTTTAATCTACTATAACATACTTTTCCTTTATTGGAAATTATCATAGGTTACAAGGTCCAAATTTTAGGGTTAGAAGTTTCTACTAGGTTCAGGGGTAAATTATCACCAAACCCACTCTCTAAATGGCTCAGAGTAATAACTTGATTTTTCTCACACTTAATGCATTCAAAATTTCCCTATATCATACCCATTGATAGGAAATTTTCTCACCTTTCCGAAGATATAAAGAAGTCCTCCTTAACTCCTTGTAAAACTCCAGCTTATGGACCGAAAGACCTTAGGGGCCAAATTTTCCCAAAAGGGACATGTGTCGAAGCGAGGGCAATTGCACTTGTTTGGGTTGGCGAGACGTGGGATGGTGTTTGCAAATTTTCTTGCATGGGGAGAAAATTCCAATTTGTGCCCAGATCTCTACTGTGCCACCAAGGACATGTGTCGGGATCCAAGCCATCGCCAGGGAGAAAAGAGGGAAGGGTGGGGTAGTGGAGGTATTGGGGAAAATTCACCAAGCAGGGGAGAATTCCATTAAGCACTCACACACCCGCTGGTCCACCAATGACACATGGTGCCCAACAACCATGATAGGGGTGAAAAGGAGAGGGATGGGTGGAGTGGTGGAGAAAGTTGGTGAATTTCACCTAAAGGGAGGGAAAGGGTTTAATGGTGTGCGTGAGTCTACGCGTCCATGGAAAGGTCTCACCAAGGTGAGGGCGGGAGTGCGGAGCCGCAGGCAAAAGTGCAAAAATTTTCCAAAACAAGATTTTCAAAAATAGAGTTATGAGGGTTTCCCTACCCCGTCACCCCCATGCTGCCACATGGTAGCCTCTAGTTGGTCAGAGGCCAGTGTAGGAAGTTTCAAAGATTTTCCCCAAGAGTTTAAAGAATTTTCTACGGATTTTTCAACGGGAAAATTTCGGGCCGCGGGCCCACCAGGGAAAATTTTCCCAAATTTTCCTACCAAGGAAAACTTCAAAGGGCTATAAATTTTTATAAAAATCTTAGTTTTGGGAAAATGAGAACTTTCTGGAAATATATCGATGCCCTCTTTTCATAAAAGTCATCAATTTTTCATTTCAATAATGTTTGAGGGGTCATTTTTAAGAAAATGTTATGCAGTCTTTTAAAAAGTGAACTGGTAAAATTTAACTTTTAAATTTGGTCAAATTTTATCTCCTCCTTCACTCAACATGCCAAATAGATTCTGATTTAGGATGTTTTATGAAGGTGAATTTGCGCAAATGATTCCAATTTGAGTTTTCCAACAATTGTCAGAAAAGGGCTGCAAAATGACTATGGAAGGTTTGGGCCCGATTTTGTAATGTCTTAAATGATTTCCTTAAGTATATTTTGTCAAATTTGAGTTCCTTGGTGTTATAGCATACTAAATTTTTTTGTTTCAAAGTGGATTATTAATTATAGGCTCGAATCAGTACATTTTAATTAAATTTATTTGCTAGTTTTAAATTCAAGACAAAGTTGGATATCAATTTCATCACCCATATATGAACTTTCACTTCTCATCTAGTATAACACATTTTAAATATTTAAATCAACTATTCTAAACCCAAAATGCAACTTTGATTTCAATTTTATACACTTCAAAAGATACAAAAATACTATATTATTCCACATACATTTCTTCCTTTCAAACAAAGATTTAATTATCTCTTCGCCATATAATGAAACATTGAATTTTTCCATACTAGAATTAAGTGTTTTCCTTCTTCAAACAATCATTAAAACAAAATCTAGTTTCTATCTTTCCCCAAAATCATATATCCGAAACATGGAAGGATAATACAATTTCATCTCTCGTGTTTATTCCTTTTTCCATTTTTTTCTAAAGGATTTCATTCACAAACCGATATTCCAATTTAAATTAACAATGCATATGAAGAAGGTATAACAATCCTTTATTGACTTCAAAAATAAATACAAATAGAATATTTCACTCTCTTTCTTTCAAATGTACAGAACATAATATAAATATGTTTCACAATTTGAATATGCAACTTTCATAACCAATTACATACATCTTTTCTTCAAAAATACATTACAATTTCATCCACTTCAAAGTGGGAAAGGTTACAATGAAATATATTTCACAAGGGACTGGAAAAATTGTCTTCTTCTTTTGCTCCGTAACATAAACATGTAAGTTTCCTTTTTTGTTCCAATTTGTTCACAAAAAGTTGGGGTAAGGCAACGCTCTCCACCCAACCAAGACATCCAATGAAAGGAGAAGCAATCTATCATCATTGGCCCCTAAGCCCCAACCACAATGAAATAATAAATCGATATCAACCCATGGAAATAGTAGGCTTCCACAACACATAACATTATTTCAATATGCATATTCAAATTAAAACATAGTTCAACACAAGACAACAACTTACAACCGCATTTGAAAACATTCAAATAGAACACAGGCTTGATCATGCAAGCTAAAGGAGAAAGGCCTATGGGGGAAGCTACTTATGCCTCCCAATGGGAATTGGGCATCCACCTGTAACATACCACCAAAATAATTCATCACACATATCTTTATGCCCCACGCAATCCCTCCTTATGCCCCCACATATTTTCCTTATGCCTCCCCCACAAAGTAAGAAATGAAAGCTATTTATTTTCCATGGTGGATCCCAAACCCAAACCCTCCACAAGAATATTGATGACATTGGTATTCCCTTATACCCCCACATGAATTCCCCATATCCTTCTCCTATACCTTCCTATGGAAGTCTACCCGAATAAACAACAAATAACAAAACATACACCATTCACACAAATACAAGAAGAAATAACATCATAAGAGAAGAACTCAGCTCCTACCTCTCCATGGTATCTTTTGTTTCCAAATGAAAAGATTCAAATCCAAGAACACAATCTCAAAACAACAATGCTAAGTGTGAAATTATCTCCAATCTCCTCCAAAATCCACAAGAGCTCTAAACAGCAAAAATGTGCCCCAAAGAAGTATGCAAAATGATTCAACAACCCAAAACAAGGAAAAGAGTTTCAATATTATAAAAGGGGGAAGAGAAGAGGATGATGTGGATCCATTTAGGATAGCACATCACACATCCTCAACTCCAACACAAAATACAAATTTTATTCTCCCAAGCACAATAAAGAGGTGAGTGAAAATATGACAATTTTACTTGTACACTCCAAAAAGTGCACAGCCCAAATGACTGCAAATTAAATAAAATGTAAGAAGAGAAAATCAAAAATTGCAACATGATTAAATAAAATGCATTAAAAGGTCTAGAGGTATGGGACAAGTTTTACTTGTCCCCCAAGCCTCCAAAAACAACCTTCAAGGAAAAATTTAAATTTCCAAGGAGGTGGAGTGTTTCATACTCCAAAATATGAGTTACACAACTCTTACAAAAACTTACACATCCCTTAAATATTTAATACAAAGAGCCAACAACTTCGATTATTACTTTCTTATATCCAAATTTGATTAATTAACTTTTAACCATATGTTTTCTCACATTAATTATCCATAACTTAATTAAATAAATGAAAGGGCATGTCACTAATAAAATACATACAAACAATAATAAAAAGGAACCACATTAATAAAATACACAAACCCATGGTCACATATAAAGGTGATCCCCCATGGGAATCCCTAACAAAACAACACACACACACAAAACACGTTGCCATGGTGACCTTGTTGAATTCACCTAGAATTCCATTGTGGTTGGTCTCCAATCTCCCAATGTTTATTGTGATTTTTTAACCTTGAAAAAATGCCTCCTTCGGCCTCATGGCCATATCAGAACATCCAAAATGAATATAAATGAAATTCTAAAATCATCTATATAAATGAATCACAACAACATCAAAGTAACAACTACATCATTTTCAATTTAATCATCAACTATATCATCATCATATAATTTCCATTTCTAAGTCTACTCACAATATCCAATAATCACATGCTCAAACAACATTCACAATATATCCATGTAAAAATAGTATATCATCATCCACATATGAAGTGTCTCTAATAATCGTCACGCATCATAACCAAATCAAGATCAAAAATATTCCATGATCAAATATCTAACATCATACTAAATCAAAGCATAATAATGTCCTCAATGAAATCAATAGTATCAAAAGGGTGTCAAAGGGAAGTGGGCACTACAGGGTAGATAAAATAAAATGGTAATGATGAATAAAATCTTACACAATGTTACGAACAATCAGTAATGATGAATAAAATATTACGCGATGTTATGATCTTAGGTGATCAATGGATTTAGTTATATCAACAATGTAGCTCAATTGAGTAGAGAAATGAATTTATTGGTTGTTCTAGTGTATTTATTTTTAAGTTATTTGAGAATTTTTTTTTCATGTCGATATCTTAAAGGTATAGTGTAGAGGAAGATTTTATATACAAGCTAAAGTGGATTCCATATTATTTAGGTGAATATTGGATGATATTAATCTCTGGATACTTTATGCTAACAATTTTAAACTGTATAATCTTAGATTTAACAATTTCGACCTCTTATCTCTTCTCGTGGTATACATAGTGTTTATACAAAACACAACATTACTACATGGTAAAACAAAGGTCCATGTATGTGAGATAAACAAAATACAGGTATAAGTAAATAATTAATGAATGATCATTCATTAATAAATGAAAGGGGTTATGGTATGACTATTTGAATTTATAATTAAATTTAGCACAATGGATTTGGGTTGTTTATAGTCAATACCACAAATATATGGACTATATCCTTGAGATGGATGAAGAGAGGTTCATTGTTCTCAAAGTTAAGGTACTATTTTGCATACAAATCTACATAATCCATGAGTGTATTATCATTGAATTTTTTTAGTATTTAAGACCTAAAGTGATGTTAAAAAATGTCCTTCACAACTTGTTTACCTTCTTTCACCTTCAAAATTATACTCAAAGAAAATATCCAACGCTCAAGAAAGTAGACAATACTCAAGAAAGTATCCAACACTCCGAAGAAAGTAGCCAACACATAATTATATATAAACAACAACAATAATGTAAACCTACACTATTAAATAGCAAATTGTGTAGCATTATTCATAATAATTAAACATATTAAACATCTCAATAACTTGACACATCTATGTTCATGACATATGACCTACGGTAGAATATATATGATCTACTAGTAGACTATAATCCGAAGAAAGCAAACTATACTACAAAGAATGTACACTATACTTTGAAGAAAGTTGAGGAAAACACCTATGTCCTATAAGACACTTATCTTGATGAATTATTACATACATTTTTTCATTTTGATGTATGGACATAAATAATTTGGGCTTTACAATTAGGAGGAGGGAATAAAGTATCATTAACACATAAAATTATTCTTAAATTATATCTAAACAACAAAAATTTAAATGGTAATAGCATAAACTAGATGGTGCACCCTATTCACTCAACTCAGTTCACATCACACGTTAGAAGATCCTATATTGATCCTTCAAGGAAACTCAACACTAGAGCCTTCTTAATACATCTTGGATAGAATTGTATCTTGATATTATTTCCTAGGTTTTCCTTAAGTGATTCATATAAAATTCATAAATATATATAAAAGTACATATTTATTTAATATATATTTATAAAATTGGGGAAAGTTTTTTTAAGAATTCTGAATTGATTTAATATTTTCAAATATATATATTTATGGAGGTAAATTCCCTACTTGAAGGGAATTTTTTTTCTCGAAATCTAAATTATATATAAATCATTATATATATATATATATATATATATCAATCAAATTGTAAGACTCACGATCCAAAGAAGATGACGATTTTAAAGGAATAACCTTTTTCCTAAGTGATACTAAAATTTGATTAAATAATTTATTGAAGTCATAAACTTGTTGTAGATAAAGTATTTTAATAGTATAATATTGATATTCAAACATAATGACAATTCATTTTCCTCCCATATGCCAAGAATGTAAGACAACAATATTGAATTTCCATGATCCCAACAATAAAGTGTCACAATATTATGATTCCCAACAATATTTAAAAGTTTCATTTCTACAGTAATATAAAAATACAATGCCAATTTTGTGAAACATTGGACAACAATAATAAAATTTTATTGACATTAAATGAAATTATTATACAATTATGTAAAGGTAAATAGTTATAAGTTTCATTCCTTCACTAAACAATTTATGTGAGTTTATTAACAACTAATGAACAAGTAAAATAATCATATGTGGTAGTAAGATAAATAAAATGAACGTACCATGGATATGGTCACCCTTCCATGTAATTTCCAAGGAAGGATGGCTAAACCCAAGTGTATTACATCTAATAAGAGTAACTTTTTCTCACAAAATGTCCTCTTACTAGCTGGGATGCACCAATTGTTCCATTTTATTTTCAACCAAACTTGAAAAATCAAAAAATACATGCAACCCATGATGATTAGATTCAATCCAATTTTTTTGAAACTAACCAAAGGAATCACAAATTAAAAGTTTAATAAATAGGTAGAGTTTACAATGTTTCTATTACCCAAAGGAAATCACATTAAAATTTCAAAACTATATGTGAGTAACATGTTTTACAATATCTCCGAACCCTTATAGAGTTTACAAGACTCTTACAAAAATGCACACTTCAAATATATCTTTTCAAAGATCATGAAGTAGATAATGCAAGTTACATCACAACATGTGACCAAGTTACCCACACAAAAATAAGGGAGTTTTAAGGTCCAAACACTAGTCTTCTGCAACAATATCCAAGCACACGAAGGGGAGCCACTCAACCAAAATCCATTAAATAAAGGGATATCTCTGATATTGGTCGTTGAGCCCCAACAAATGAAAAATAGATGAACCAACAATCCACTTGAGAAAAACATAGGGTCTAGCTCCATAAGACCAATACACAAGCACAAAACAAACACATAAATGCAAAAACCACAACAAGAACAAATGTTTGAAAGAAAAACCAAGTGGGAGAGGGAGGAATATGAATTAGTCTCTTTTTGTCTCTAAATGAGTAGAGGAATTGGTCTTGAACATCCAAGTTACCAACCTCTTTATTTCTCCACTACATCTTATACCTCGTATACCACCCCTTTCTCTTCACCAAACACCAACACTTATCTACCCCAACTCTAAATAAAAATCCAACATGATACATTAAAAAAAAAAAGCCTAAAATAATCCTTTTCCTCCATCAAAACAACCCCACATACTCCCCTCCAACACCCCAAATCTAGAGGATCTCTACCCATCCAATTTATATTAATGCAAGAAGAAAACAATCTAAAAAGAGAGAAAATGATCAAAGAATGAAGATAAGGAAATCAATCAAACACACAATTTCATCATGAAAGATAATAACCAGGTGTAATAAAGTTTGAAACCCTACCTCAAATCCATATCTCTAGCCTTCCCTCTATTTAAACTTCTCTCTCTCCAAGATTCCCAAAATACAAGAGAAACTCCAAAAACTAAAACAAGGATCAACTAGCTAGCCCCCAAATATCAAGCTCAACTCTTATTTATAAAATAAGCAAGGGGAAATGATGAGGTGGCTCTACATGGATGAAAACTAGGATTACCTTCTCCAACTCACCAAATATACACTCCTTTCCCATTCACATTTATTTTTTTCTCAAGATTTAGTTAAACACAATTACTTTCCAAATCAATGACACACAAAATTCCAAAAGGGAAATAAATGAATTAATGAGGGAAAAAAAAGTAAGTCATTTCCTTTCACATCCCCCACCAATACTCACATCAAAATCAAGAAAACAATATTCACCTAACAATGAAATCAAACCAAGAAATGAAAGTGCATTTAAACCTTATGACAAAAGCCACATAAATGAGTCAAAATTCATAAATAACCCTACAAAATTACCCTACCTATGATAGGATATGGGTATGGGCTCATTTAAATTAGTAAGGAAAAGTAAGGTGACAAGATGGTTTCCCAAAACTTCACTCAAAAATCAAATCCGCCCCTCCATTATTGTTTTGGTTTTAAAACTCATTAATTGTTTCCACATATCAAGAAGATCATATAAACATAAAATCAACACATGAGGTGAGGGAAAATTCCAAAAAAATTCAAATTAAAGAAATGCAAGGGTGAATATTCAAAAGGGGCCAACAACATAGGATAAACAAAAATTAAATTAAACAACCACAATAAAAAAAAGGCCTAGCCACTTTTATAAACCCACAATTTTTTTTTCTCAAGGTGGCCTAAGAGGTATTGAACCAAATATTCTTCCCCTATTGGACCCTTGGTCCCCAAGTGTGATTGATATACAACCTATACAACTCTACACACTACACACACATCAAATATGTCCAAGATATTTCTAAACATATATTGCATATACTAAGATAATTGAAATCAAGATACATCAATATCAATCGTCAATAATTGTTATTAGAAAAATTACATGTAGTAGACAATTTTCAAGCACAAAGGTGTTAGAAAAACATTCCATCAATTAAATTTTTCAAAATAGAATCATTAGAAAATTGTCACAACAATCAATCAATCACATGATCAATATAACATGATAATACCATAATCTTGCATCACAAGATTAGCGTCATCCATGCATATAATATATAAACATATATAACCATCACTCCATCTAATTAAGTATGTCATGTAATGATGATATAAATAATGTTCCAATATCAAAGTATCAATATTAAAGTCCCCTAATAGTGTGTCCAAAATGAAATAGGTAACCAACTAAAGTAGCTAATATGATATCATAAAAAGGGTCTAAGGGAAGTGGGAATTACATTCCCTTCCCCTTAAACATGACTTCCTCCTATAAGTCACTCAAAGAGATGTGGGTTACGTAGTCGAGAGTGGTTGCATCCTCTTATGTACCTTCCCGATCGTCATATATATCACACTACACTCTAACATGATCAATCTCATGGCCTTGAAAACCTAGGGTCCCATGCTTTAGGATACATATAAGCTCTACAATCACCTATCCTCCCTCTTGTACCTATAATGCAGTCAAATCTATTACATGAGATGGATCTGATACATATTTCCTTAATAAAAATATATTAAAAACATCATGGATGCATAATAAGCTCCGTGGAAATGCGATATGATATGATACGGGTCCAATCTACTCAAGGATCTGAAATGGTCCAAAGAAACGTAAAGAGAACTTAGATAATTTTCCATATTGGATAGGGATCTTGTGTGTCTTTACTCTTAAGAACATTTTTGAGCCAACCTCGATTTTCCTATCAATCCTCTTAGTATTTTCATACTTTGTCTACCTATCTTGTGCCTCAACAATCCTATGATGAATTAGAGTCATGTACTGCTCCATCTCCTATACAAATGTTTCTCCAATCACAATTTTATCCTCGAGTCTATCCCAATTGAGTGGATTATGACACTCTTTTCCACATAGAGCCTAAAAAGGTGCCATGTTAATAGAACTATGGTAGTTGCATCGTAAGAAAACTCAACTAAATAGAGGTACTACTCTCATTTATATTATTGGTCTATCACATACATGTGAAGCATGTCCTCCTATACGTGGTTCACCATCTTAGTCCGAAAATACGTCTCGGGATGATATGTTGTACTAAAATTGAGCTGAGTTCCAAAATCTTCTTGTAAGATACTCTAGATATTAGAAGTGTACAATGGGTCATGGTCTGAAATGTTGTTCTTAGGAACTCTATGCAATCTTACAATCTCATCCAAGTATACTCGAGCAATAGCCACGGCATTGTAGGTGGTATTCAATGGAGATAAATGAGAGACCTCGATCAATTTTTCAACTATTACCATGATCATGTTATGATTTTATGTAGAATAGGTAATCCCACGATGAAATCCGTAGATATCAAATCCCACTTCTAGTCGGGAAAATGGTGTGGATAGAGAGGACCTATAAGATGTTGGTGCTTGGCCTTCACTCTCTCGACACTCTATGCATCTAGCGACATATCCTATGATGTCTCATCATATTCTTTTTGAATAATATAGTTGTCTCAAAGTGGCATGCATATTTTTAACCCCGGATGGGTTGCCTATGGTGCACGATGGGCCTTTGTTAGAATGATTTGTCATAGACCACCCTCCTTAGGAACATATATCCCCCCTATGCCTAAGAATTACATCTTCCCTAAGAGTAATCCCTGTAAATTTCCCCTTAAGGGGTATTTTTGAATTAAACTCTCCCCTAACTATCACATACCATCTATCATAATGGAGTTATTGTAGAATCTTGTGATGGAAATTTGTGCTCACTCGAGTAACCATCACTATGTGTTCCATGTGACTCAAGGCATCAGCCACAACATTCTCCTTTTCCTTCACATGCACTACCTCCATGTCATACTCACACAATTTCTCTATCCAACGCCACTTACAATAATTCAAATTAGGATGTGTGAATATGTGTTTTAGACTAATATGATCTTTCCTCAAAATGAACCTTTGACCAAAAAGGAATTGTCTTAATCTAACAAGGGCATGAACAACTACTAATAAATCCAAATCATGTGTAGGATAATTAATCTTATAGTACTTGATCTTCCTTGACTCAATGCAATCACCTAACCATCCCGCATTAATATTCCTCCTAAACTAGCTAAGGAGGCATCCGTACACACCATGAACTCCTTATGCATATCGGAACTGTGAGAATGGGAGCAGTAGTGAGCCACTCTTTGAGTGTTGTAAAGGCCCACTCAAACTTATCGGTTTGATCAAACTTCTTCCCCTTACATTGTAAAGAGGTAATAGGGTTTACAATGTGAGATAAGTCCTGCACAAACCTCCTTTAGTATCCTACTAGACTTATAAAGTTATGAACCTCTGTGACATTGGTGGGGTCATGCAAACCAAGAATGGATCTACTATTCGAAGGATCTACTGAAATCCCATCCACACAAATAATTTTCCCTAAATATTGGACATTTGTCTAGAAAAAGTCACACTTCTCTAAGTTTCCATATAACTTCTTCTCTCTAAAGCACTACAAAACCTGACAAAGATGATCCTCATGCTCCTCTTGATTCCATGAGTAGATAAGGATATCATCTAGAAATACTAAACCAAAGAGATCCAAGAATTTCCTGAACACTCCATTCATTAAACTCATAAACACCGAAGGGGAATTGGTGAGTCTAAAAGGAACCAACGTAAAATCTTAGTGTTTATATCTAGTGCGAAAAGTTATCTTATGAATTTTTTCCTCTACAATCCTCATCTGATGATATCCTAATTTTAGGTCAATCTTAGAGAAGACAATCCTCGTATCTAATCAAAAATATATTAAATGCATGGGAGATAATAAAAATTATTGATTGTTACCTTGTTTAACCGTGCATAGTCAATAAACAATCTCAAAACCCATCCTTCTTCTTCACAAATATAACTGGTGCTCCCAAGCTGATACACTAGGATGAATGGCACCCTTCTCAAGTAATTCCTCTAGTTGTAAATTGAGCTCACAAATCTCTAGAGTTATCATTCTATAAGGTGCATGAGATATCAACTCAACTCTAGGTACAAGTTCAATGTGAAAATATATCTCACAAGAAGGTGGTAACCCTGGAAAATCCTTAAGGATTACATCAAAAAACACCTCCGAGATAGGGTAATTATCTAAGGATGGTCTTGATGAAGCCTCCGACCTATCACACACCATGATGGAAAATAACTGACATCCCTTCAACATACTCTCTGCTTAAGCTACATAGTGGATATAGTATGGATGGAAATGGGCTTGTGAATGCCCGTAACTACTATCTCTAAACCAATGTGATCTCAACACTCAATAAACTTGAGATGGAAATCCAACCTATCCTTATGGGATGATAACCAATCCCTACCAAAAATCACATTTAAGATCCTAATGGTGAAATACATATATCAATTGTAGTGCAAAGAGATCATATATAAATAACACACTCCTTAACCATATAGTCTATGGAAATTCTAGCCCCTGATGCTACCTCTACATCCCATCTAGGACCCTATCTCACTGCCACTAGCCTACAATGATCAAATAATTAAGGGTATATAAATGAATCTTGAGACCTAGAGTAAAATAATATTGAAATAGAAGTACCACTAATACTACCTATTATCTCAATCATTGTAACCTCATGCTCCACTTGGTGGTTATCAACCACCACATAAATATAATACAAGGTCCGACATCAACAACAATGGCAACTGATATCGGGAATTTCTCTACCTAAATTGAATTTGGGTTCAACATACACTTGTTCTAATAGTGATCATGGTCTCCACAACCATAACAAACTAGTTTAGACCTCTACCATGTTGATATACCTCCAAGATCCCTAGTAATCATAGTTGAATATTCCATGGGATGTGCCCTAAATGGATGTTGTGGGTGTCCTCCGATTGATCATGCCCTTGGTGGTGTTGGTGTGTTATGTGGTTCTCTAGTTGACGGTCCCACATTATGAGATATCTATGTATCGTGTACAACAAAGGAACCTTATTGTGTATGGTTTAGATGTGGATGATGTGAATGCTATTATGGATAATGTTGTGGTTGAGAGGTAGAAAATACAAGGCTAAATCCACCATGAGGGGGAGGTAGAGCACCCCTCGATCTGTTATCTTGTAACCACTGAAGGTGTGTCCTCATGTTATCTCTAGCTTGATGATCCTCCCTCTATTCTTCTCTCGAGATGGTGGCCTTCTCAACTTCCTCAGCTAGTGTCTTGGGGTGTGCATTCCAAAGTCACCTCTTATCTCTATGTTCAAGCCTCAAATGAATATATGAACCCTAACCATCTCATCATGTATGTATTCTACATATTGTGACGGGTCTAATAAATGACCCTCATACTCTACCACTGTCATATTCTGTTGTCACAAATCATGTAACTTGTCAATACACTATTGAACAATTTTTTTGGAGATGTACTTGGATCTTAGTCTCTCCTCAAACATGTCCCATGATATAGTCTCAGAGTCCACTAGGAGCTTCTGCTCCTTTTATCTCCACCATACACCCACTCACATACTTGAGTAAATGGATAACAACATGTGCTTTGGTGTTTATTAAACACAAACATAGGTTAAAGAATCTAATCAAGCTCACAAGGCATTCCTCTACTTGAAATGTTGTGGTTTCTATAATAATATGGTGGATGACATTTCAGGATCTCCCTAATATGTCCTTATGGATGTTTAAAGTATTTTATGGATCTCACAGCAATGCATCTACTCATGGGAGAGGGCTTGTAGATATCTCTCTATGACATGAGGAACCCTCTTTATCCTAATGTATCTTTGGTGAAGCATTACATGAAATCTCATCTTCCTCTGTTGGTCGACTACCAACTCTCTCTCTCTCTCTCTCAATGCAACAACCACATCCCGTAATACTTATAAGATTAGCGGGGCTATGTGTGTCGTTTTTCAACTAGATGTGCATCTTCATCTCATTATCTCCAATGGCTTTTCAGGAATCAAATCATGCTACCTAACCCATCCTCCTTGAGATCCTACTCCAAATTTGCCACCACCTCGACCACCCCTACTTCTTGTTGTAATGAAAACACCATGAGAACTCCTAGTCTTAGCTCCCATGGATAATCCTTAGGCAAAAACTCTAGTAACTACACCATGTCTTTTCCTTATTCACGGCAGACAGGATGGAGTTAGAAAAGTTATGCAATGATTTTCAAACAAATTTTCTACTTTAAATTGTTTAAAAGTTGCATTTGGTTTGTTAGATTGTGTTCAATTTTGGTTTTATTGTATTTGTTTTATTTTGTTTTACCGAGTCAGTGTGTCAACTTTAGCTCGATACCAAGTGTAATGACCTAAAAATTTCAGCCAAAAATGATGCAATGTTTTTTGTTTCACGAATCGTGATACGATGTTTGGTTAATGGTTTTGAGTAGAGTGTCAAACTTGTGTAGTGCCATATAACACTTCTCTCGTATCACTCTAATTTTATCAAATGTGTCTAAAGATACTAACATTAGGTTATATAAATTGTTTTATAGTGTAAACATTATATGTAAATTAGGCAATAGGGGAATCATGATATAATTTATTAATATCAAATCAACCAACTTACATCGGTATGAGCTGAAATACTTATAGGTATTGTAAAATTGAATGCACACAAGATAATAAGTTGCATAGGTGAAACAATATCCATGATTACGTAAGCTTCCAAAATATCATACGAGAATCATAACGAGTATTAAATACAATAAAAAAATTATATTGTTAAAACCATATAACAACACCTGTATGCAGAATAAAGACAATTAGATGGTTATGATGAAATATAACTATATAACCAATAATTAAATAAACTAATTAATATACAATTGATAATTAATAAAGGTAAATAATAATTAATGTAACATTCCTCCCCTTAATTGTGCATTGTCTTAAGGTATGAGGAGAGGAACTCTCAGAACAACTCGAACTTGTCACATGCAAGTGACTTTGTGAAGATCTCTTCCCTTTCTTAAGTTGTTAGAAAAATTAAAGTCATATATTGTGCTTTAATACATGTTTGCGTATGAAATGAACCTATATTTCAATATGTTTTTTTCTTTCATGAAACACTTGTATTGCGAACAAGTTTAAGAACACCTTCATTGTCAACATACATGGTGCTTAGTTTATCTGTGGTATTCCAATTCTTTCGAGTATGCGACGTAGATAAATCGCTTCATATACAACTTCTCTTGCAGAATGATACTCAACTTCTATGGAAGAAAGACAAACAAAGTGTTGGTTCTTTCTTTCCCATGATATTAGTCTAGATCCCATAAAGAATACAAATCATGAAGTTGATTTTATATCATCAATATTTCCTGCATGATCTAAATCTGAATATCCTGACAAGAAGAAGTTGTCTTTCTTCTTGTATTCTAGACCAAGATCCACAGATCCTTTAAGATATCTCAAAATCCACCTTGCTGCCTTCCAATGAAAAATTTGGGTTCTTCTATGAACTGGATAGATAGCTTACTGCGAATCTAATATCTCTGTCTAGTATAGGTTAGGTAAATGAGATTCCCAATAAACTACCAATAGAGAGTGACATTTACCTCAAAAGATGGATCTCAACTAGATAACTACAATATTTTCTCAATAGGTGTATAAATCGTGTGTAATCCATCATCTTGAATTTCTCAAGTGTTGTCTTGGTATATTTCAACTAAGAAACAAAGATATGATTCTCTTTCTGTCATACTTCCAATCCAAGACAATAGTGCATCATCCCGAGATCTGTCATGTCGAACGATCATTTAAGATCTTTCTTTGTTGCATCATTATTTTCACCAAACATCCAAAGATGACTAGATCTTTGATATAGACATTGAAAATTAGAATCTCCCCCACCCTTACTTTTTGAGGTAAATATTGGGATTATATGGATTTCTAGCAAATCCATGTTGTATGAGATGCTCATAAATTTTGATGTACCATTCTCGGGTGCCTATTTGAGGCCATAGATATATTTCTTGAGTTTTCATACCTTTACTTCTTGACCGGTACTACATATCCTTCAAAGTTGAGTCATGTATACTTTTTCTTGTAAATATTCATTCAGGAAGGAAATTTTTATGTCCATTTGATGGTATTTCCAACCAAACTATGTAGTTAGAGAAAAGATCATCTTGATAGTCTTGATCTTAGCTATGCGAGAAAATGTATCCTCATAATCAATGCCTTCTTTTTATGCATAACCCTTTGCTACTAGTCTCTCTTTTACTTGATCACTTTGTCCCATCTACAACCAATGGGTTTCTTCCTAGTGGAATATCGATAAGCTACCAAGTGTTATTTTTCATTACTGACTGATTTTTAGATTCCATGGCATCTTTCCAAGATTTTTACTATACGGATTCCTAGACTGTAGAGGGATCATCAGACTCAATAAATCTACTCATCAAAGAAAAGTTAACTTCTTATTTTTCTTTATTGTGAGTCTGTGGCCTAGGGGTGGATGTATCTGGTGGAGCATCTATTCTTACATCTCATAATGTGCTAGTGCACCACTTGGGCATACATTGAATCTGTTCTAATGGGTCGTGGTTCTATCGGATCAACACAATCATTCCCATCATCAACTTCATTATTTTGGGGAACATTAACTTCAATTTTTACAACCGGTGAAGGATATAGATGAGGTGAGTCTGTAGGAGGAGACTCTTCTTCCTTCTTCTTAAAAAACTCAACATCTCTATTGTTGTAGAATTTTCTAGTCTTTGGATCCATCAATATGTACCTAAAAGTCTCTTCACTATACCTAATGAAGATGAGTTTTTGTGATTCCATGTCTAATTTCTTTCTGTTCTACTTAGGTATGTGCATACTTGTTTTACACTTGAATAATCTAAGGTGTGTAATAGAGGGTTTCCACTTTGACCATGCTTCTTGTGGTGTTACTCCGTCAAGAGAAACTATGGTAAATTTGTTCAAAAATACACTTTGTTTCCTTTACTTCTTCTACCCGAATGTCTTTACAAGTCCAAATTCATCGATCATACATCACACCATTTCCATGATAGTACGATTTATTCTCTCAACAACAACATTCTATTGTGGTGTGTGTAGAGGAGGCATATGTCAATGAATCACATGAGCTTGTAGGTAGTCTTTGAACTCATTACTGGTGAATTCCCCCCTCAATCTAAGTGGAGAGTTTTGATGTGATGACTAGTTTCATTCTCAAAAGCTACTTTGAACTTCTTGAAGGTTTCAAAAGATTTACTTTTCTTGCGAAGACAAAAAATCCACATTTTTCTTGAATAATCATCAACACAAAGCATAAAGTACTAAAATCCAAAATGAATTAGTTGCATTAGACCGCAAAGATTAGTATGAACCAGATCAATCTTACCATGAGATCAAAAAGTACTTTTCTGGAATGAGGCTCTGTGTTCTTTTCCTACTAGGCAATCGAACACTTGTTTGTATCCATCTGAAGAGATGGTAGCCGATGTACCATATTATGTCAACGAAGTGTCTTGAGATACTTGAAACTAACATGACCAAGTATCTGATGCCACAACTATGCTGAGGTAGAGTTCTTAGCCACAAGTTCCTGATCATCTCTGTGGAAAAAATCAAGTTGGAACATGCATCCCACATTAGAGGCTTTTGCAACTATTTTCGAGCCTCGTGATTTGTCTCGAATCAAACACGTTTTCTTGCTAGAATGACTATCAAAGTCAATTTTTAAAGTTATGATCTAGGATTTAATTGACTTAAAGAAGATTCTTTGTGAACCGAGGGACATATAAGACATCTAATATTCTATAGTTGTGTGAAGTAATGGGTAGAGAACTTTTCCCAATCCCACTGAATCGTATATGAAGAATCATCTCCCAACGAAACATGATTTTTCAAAGGTGTGTCCTCATTGAAGTAAATGAATCTCTATGGCTGGTCATGTGTTGAGTGGATCCCGAGTAAACATACCAAACATTATTAGATGATGTGGATGGTTCACATGATCAAGCAAAGTGTACAAGAAGTATTCATTATCTAAATGTTTTTATTACTTAGCAATATTTCCTTCTTGATGGGGTCTTCTTTTCCAATTCCCCTTTTTCTACCCTTAATTGTAGTTTGTATGTCCCTTGTGTTATTTATAGTGTTGAGGTCCAAATTTTCTTAATGAAACTTTTTTATAAGTGTTATACCAACAATATTTCAATTCATGTCCTCATTTGTAGATTAGACATTACTTCTTCTAATGTTTGTTGCCTTGATGTTGATACTAATTTTGATGTTGGGACTTTTGATAGGAAATAGGTTTTCATTTACCTTTTCCTTTCCATTTTGATGTGAATAAAGTGCATGATCCTCTTCATCATCCTTATTATGCATGGCTTCTTCTTGTTGCAGTAGGTTTACCGGTTTGTCAAAACTAAGTGTCGTATCCGACACGTTTAGTGTTGTTACAAAAATGAAGTAAGAAGAGATGAGTTATCTTAGAATAATGGTAATGAGAGAATCATATGTGACCACTTCTCTCGGGGCTTGAAGTGAAGCCCTCAACTCTCAAGTCTTCTTAAGAAAGCTTCAATTTTATCATTCTTCTTGAACTTTAGTGTGTGTAATCGACTCTGTAAATTCAATATGACATTCTTGTTTTTGTCCTCATATACTGTGCTCAACTTATTCCATGCTTCTTTGGTTTTTTTGGAATCTCAAATGTGGGGTTGCACATCATCAGACACTCCAAACAAGGTGATGATTTGGCCTTCTGATCTACTTTATCAAACTATCATTGTTGTGTTTTAGTTAATCTAGTTAGAGTACCATTCAAAATAGTCCATATCTCTTCAAACTCAAGATGTATCTTGATTTTTGTCTTCCAGATAACATATTTGTTTCCTTTCAGTAGTTTTTAATCTAGAAGAAATAGTTGCGAGCATTAGTGCCCATTTTATAGAAATAATCGATGTGTTTTGCTCTTATCACTCCATGTATAAGGACTTATAATCTATATACCGTTATCCAATATACCTAACCTTTCAATATATGTGCCCTTCGATATAGCCAACAATACGTGGAAGAAGCTCACCCTTCTAATATACTTGGTGGTACATGAAAGAGGCATTAACTTATGTGAAAGAATTCAATACGTGGTACAAAGATAGTACTGAAAGGGGTCTATGCAATTATTGACACCGGTTCAAAGAAATATCCTCATACACTTGCATAACTTTTCTATATACTCGATAATTTCTCGATCCGTATTTATGTTGCGCAATCATTCACAAACCGAAGGGATGGCTCATAGTGTGTGCATTATGACCTTATTCTTCCCCTGTCGATTTAAAGGGTCGATGCCCAGATAATGTTGTTATAACTATATTAGAAATTAAGTGTAGTAGTAGTCATGGTGTATTTACTCGTAAGTGCTTTCCAAAGGCACCGTATATACCGAACACTGTGAATGAGATCTAGGATCTCATGAGTATTTTAGAACCAAATTTTATTGATTTTAAGTACAATATTATGTAAGTTTCTAAGCATTTACAAAGTTTTTGGTTGACAATGCCAACCTACAAATTAGTACAATATACTGAAGCATATGATTACGATCAATTTTTTTGAAAAATTGAATGACAGGAACTTTTTTGTTTTTCGAGCCCTGATGGCCTCCGAAGCTCAATACGACCCAAAATGCAAAGAATTGCAAAAATGCAGCTGAAAATGCAATTTTAATCTATCTCCCCTTTCGAAAATGTTTTTTAGAATAAAAAAATAGGCCTAATAGGAGAAAACAATTTTCCCTACAATAGTGTTTTTCTCACTAAAGGTTTAGGGGCCTGTTTAGTTATAACTTGTTTAGTGGAGATTTTTTTCACCAAATTCACCTCCACAGTTAGTGGTTTCACCATTTTTTCCACCAAAGTAAAATTGTTTAAAAACTTGTGTTGAGGGTGGGGGTTGAACCCTAAACCTCCCTTCCCCAAGTCGTTCCCTCTATCTACCTTGGTCAGTATGAGAAATTATGCTAAAAATTAAAGAAAAATGCATTTTATTAATGCAAAAATTGACTCACCTCACAAAAAAATGATGTGACACATCTCCCACGTGGCCTGTGAGTTTGAAGGATGTTTTTAAGGGATTTTCCTTTCTCAAAAAATGGATCTGAGCCATTTCTTCTTGTTTTATTGCTACTTTATTATTTCTCTCCACCATTTGTATTTGATTTAGCCAATTTTATTTTCCTTGTGCAGGATTGCTTTCTTTTTTCATTTATGTGCAAGTCTCAGTGGGAGGATGATGAGGAGCGATTTGTATTTTGATTTTACTTGATCTGCTCATAGAGACCATTTTTGATTGTTTTGCCTCTATTTTGCAATTGTATGTAGGGTTGTAGGAGTATGAGAAGTTCGGAAGGGAGTGATTTGTGGCCTACATTTCTTTTATTAACTCAACCAGATTTGTACATGTTCAACCATTCAACACTATGATTTCTTGAGCTTCGTTGTATTATTGTTGCAGTCTCTTTGGTTGCTTTTCATTCACTTTGTTGATTTTGATTTTCTTCTTTAAATGTAGGTTGCAAGGAATGAGTTTTTGGAAGAAGCTAAAGCAACTCGCTAATATCCATTTGAAAATATCTCAATCAAATTTTAAAGTGATGAATTGGCTCGATGAATAGCTTGATGAATAACTCATCCAAGAGCTCATTCGACTCAAATGTAATGATCTCGAGTTAGGAACCTAAAGACCGATGGAATGGTAGAATTCAATCATAGGCTTGGTGGGAAGTCGTGATAACTCTCTATGGGAGATCTATAAATAACAACTCCCCAAAATTTGATAAGATACGTATAATATTATCTATAACTAAACAATTTAATAATAAAAACCCTAATATGGAATTTTTTATTCATTTATATCTATTAGCTCTTGAAAAAAAAAATTCTCGTGTAGAGAGAATCAAGGAAAAATGTTTTTCTTTGCGTCTACCTAGAGATTGCATAAGGGGTTATGAGGTTTTGGGTGTTCAGGAAGCTGCAAGAGGAAGCAATGGCTCTTCGATGAAGGAATTGTCTTCTCCAAAACTTTTCCTTCCTCTACAACCTTTCTCCAACCTTATCAAGAGCTTCAACCAGATTTGGTACCAAATCTAAACTGAGCAACATGGACATAAGATTGATAAACTTTATTAATATCAAATCAACCAACTTACATTGGTATGAGCTGCAATACTTATAGGTATTGTACAACTGAATACACATAAGAAAATAAGTTACACAGGTGCAACAATATCCTTGATTACATAAGCTTCCAAAATATCATACGGAAGCATAACCAATATTAAATACAAACAAACAATAGTATTGTTAAAATAATACAACAACACCTGTACAGAATAAAGACAATTAGATGGTTATGATGAAATATAACCATATAACCAATAAATAAATAAACTAATTAATATGCAATGCATAATTAATAAAGGTAAATAATAATTAACCTAACATTATAAACATTATAATATTATTATATCAATTATGATAAATTACACATTATATATATTAGAATGTTTACAATATTTTTGATTATCATGCTAAAACTATAACTTCGTATGGATAATATTATAAATTTATAATACCTTATAATTACTATACCATTAAAACCTCTTAACCATATTATATCATATGATTCTCTATACATCCCATCATATCTTACATCATAGACACACACACACACATATTTTATTTATTTATTTATATTATTGTTGGGTAATTTTATATAATACTATATCTTGTAACTTATATAATATATACAAATATATAACATGTCTTATAATTTATATAATATATAATTTATATAACGTAAAATTATTTATATAATATAAAAATCAACACATGAGGAGATGGGAAAATTACAAAAGAAATTAAATTTAAAGAAATACAAGGGTGAATATTCAAAAGGGGCCATCAACATAGGATAAGAAAAAAATAAATTAAACAACCACAAGAAACTAAAAGGCCTAGCCACTTTTATAAACCCACAAACATTGTATCTTAACGTGGCTAATGGGTCTTGGCCAAACATTCTTTTCTTGTAGGACCCTTGGTCCCCAAGTGTGATTTATATAGAACCTATACAACAATACACACTACACACATAAAATATGACCAAGATATTTCTAAACATATATTACATATACTAAGATAACTGAAATATAGATACATCAATATCAATTGTCAATATATATTATTAGCAAAATTACATGTAATAAAAAAATTTCAAGCACAATCTTGTTAGCAAAATATTCCATTAATTAATTTGTTCAAAAGGATGACTATACCCATGTCAATCTCATCTAATAAGAGAACATTTTTTCACAAATTTCCTTTTACTACCTAGGATGCACCAATACATTCAATTTTATTTTCAACTAAGGTTTAAACATCAAAAACACTTACAACTCATGACGATTAGATTCAACCCTCATTTTTTAAAATTCATTAAAGGAATCACAAATTGAAATTTTAACAAATAGGTAGATTTTACAATGTCTCTATTACCCAAATTAAATCACATTAAAATTTCAAAACTACATGTGAGTTACATGTTTTATAATATCTCAAGAACCCCTTTAGAGTTTACAAGATTATTACAAAATATGCCCACTTCAAATGCATCTTTTAAGAGCTCATGAAGTAGAGAATGTAAGTTACATCACAACATGAGACTAATTTACCCACAAGAAAATAATGAAGGTAGAAGGTCCAAACATTAGTCTTATGTAATAATATCCAACCACACGAAGGGGAGCTAAAAATTCTCTCTCTAGGCCAAAACCGATTGAGGAACGAGATCTCTCCCACAATCGCCCCGAGCCAAAAAAGAAAAAATAGATGAACTAACAATCCCTTGAGAAATAAAAAAGGTCTAGCTCCATAAAAAAACACACAAACACAAAACACACACATAAATACAAGCAACCATAACAAGAATAAAGGTTTGTAAGAAAAACCATGTGGGTGAGGGAGGAATGTGGATTAGTTTCGTTTTGTCTCCGAATGGGTAGGGGGATTTTCCTTGAACCTCCAAATTACCAACTTCATTTTTCTCCACTACATCTTATACCTTCTATGCCACCCCTTTTATCTTCACCAAAGGCCAACCATTATCTACCCCAACTCCCTCCAAATGAAATTCCGAACGATACATTGAAAAGAATCCTACAATAATCATTTTCCCTCCATGAAATGAACCCCATGTAATCCCCTACAACACCCCAAATCTAGAAGCTCTCTACCCATCCAATTTATTTCAATGCAAGAAGAAAACAATCTTAAAAGAAAGAAAAGGATAAAAGAACCAAGATAAGGAAATCAATCAAACACATAATTTCATCATGCAAGGTAACAACAAGGTAAAAAAAAGTTGTAAACCCTACCTCAAATCCATAGCTCTAGCATTCCCTTTCTCTAAACTTATCGCTCTCTAAGATTGCCAAAGTACAAAAAAACTCCAACAAATAAGACAAGGATCAACTAGCCAACCGTGAAAATACTAATCTCAACTCTTATTTATAAAATAAGCAAGGGGGAATGATGATATGGCTCCACATGGATGCCAAATAAGAGTACCTTCTCTAACTCACCAAAGGTACACTACTTTACCCATGCACATTTATTTTTTCCTGAATATTTAGTCAAATAAAATTACTTCTTAAATCAGTGACACACACAAATTCCAAAAGGAAAATAAATGACGAATGAAGGAAAAAGAAAGTCATCACCTTACACATCCCCACCAATACTCACATCAAAATCAATAAAACAATATTCACCAAACAATGAAATCAAACCAGAAAATGAAAGTTCATTTGAACCTTATGACAAAATTTTCATAAATGAGTCGAAATTCGTAAATAACCCTACCTATGATAGGTTATGGGTTTAGTCTCATTTAAAGTAGTAAGGAAAAATTTAGGTGACAAGATGGTTTTCCAAAACTTCACTACAAAATAAAATCCAGCCCTCCATTTTTTTGGTTTTTTACACGTTTTAACTAGTCCCACATATCAAGAAGATTATTTTCTATGATCTCTAGAAACTTTCAGCTATTCTAAGATTGTTTTTCTAAAATGACAAACATTTATGTTGATGGTTGTGAAAAATATACATGGGGGAAACCTATACAATTTTTGACCATGATAACCTCACCAAAACCTCTATTTTGAGATATTAAAAATGTGATATGATGAAGGAATTTTTGAGTTGTGAATGAAGCTACTATCTACCTCTAAAACCTCTCAAAAGCTCCATATACAACAAAACTTATTTTTCCTTTTTCTCGTCGAATCTGGGAGAGATCTTTGTGAAGTTTGGAGAATTTATTACTCACCTCAATACCTATATAATTAACAAAAAATTATATTTGGTTGATTATTTCTCCTAAAATGATGAACTAAATATTTTGCATATCATCCATTAAACCCATTTTCCAAGCTTCCCTCTCAACCAAAAATTGTTTCTCCATTTCCCATTGATTTTGATGAGGGATCATCACCAAATTCAAATTATATCATTATATTGGGAATAAATTTCCAAAAATTTAGTTACATATAATTTGGATTTGGTTTACCCTGGTAATGGCCTAAACACAGATTCGGATGCCAAAACCATTCAAAACCATTCAAAATTTTAAATTTTTAGAAATTGTCTTAGAATCTCATTTCACTTATACCATTGAATTTTACCATCATTTTAAGGAATTTGAAACTATAAAATTACACAATGAAGCTCCATTATGTTATATATGAGGTAATTTTAGTTGTGTTGTCACGAGTACTTATGGACTTTGATGATGTGATGTAGAGGATAAAGGAAGGAACTTGCACTATCCTATCTAACAAGGTATTCTATAGTAGACTCTACCAAGTCATCTAGTTCCCTTGGTTATTCAAGATGCCAATTTAACATTTTCTTGTGCTAATAATAAAAGCTGAAATTCAAACCATCACTTTTGATGAAGGCTCCACCATTTCTATTTTTCCCTAAAGGAATGTCAAGATGCCTATTGTAGACATGGAAAATGTTAGCATGATTATTTAACAAATAAATTTATCCATTCCAAAATAATCATTAACCTTATAATAATTAATTATAATTATAATTAATTATTATACCACACACACACACACATATAATACTCCAATATATTCCACATGCATAGAATCTCATTTCTACCCGTAGAAATATTAATCCATTATTAATATTTCATTCATTACACGAAGTAAACTTCATTAAATATTTTCCATCAATTTAAAAATGACCACTCACCTACCACCTACCCTACACATATGTTATCCCTAGCCTCTCCATCTAATTACTCCACTAACTATAATTAATATCACCTAATCACCACTTAATGAACCCCCAAACCTAGAGTCTTATAATTCTAGAAGTCTCTCCATATTTCCCTCCTTTCTTCAAATATTCAAATTAAAAATACTTATCTATTGAACTTTAATTTTAATAAAAAAATTCCAAGGAAATCATAAAATTCTACACCCTCCCCTATCATTCATTCTCAAGCATTGATCTAATCCACCATGGAAATATCCCAACCATCAATTTTACTCCTCTAATCAGAAATAGAGGTGCCACCTCAATGGAAAATATCTCAAAAATGTCAAGTATATATTGCCTAAATTTTGGAAATCCAAGAAATCATCAAAGAAATCCATTGAGCTCTATCAAGCCATTAATCAAAGGGGAGTTACTACAAATATTAGTCCAAGAATTTGAACTATCCATTGCACTCATCAAATCAAGGAATTCAAGGAGAAAATCCAAGGTAATGAAGGAGGAAAATTCTACTTCTAGGTAAGTATAGGTAAATTACTTTCCCTTCATTTTCATCTTGCTCAATCGGAGGTAGATAATTAGTCCTGTTAGATTTTGTATTGGTTTCGTTGCATAATATTATCATTTTTGCATGCTAAAATTTTTCTTTTACATTTTTATGCCCATTGTGGGGCTTACCCCCTAATGTTTTATGAGAATAGTTCACATTTCTAACTAAGAAAAAAATTCCCAAAGTTTTTCAAGCTTTCCGTAAGATTTAAGCTCAAAATTTGAATGTTTCATGTCTCTGTGATGTATCAATGCATACGCCCTAAAACATCGCATTCGTCACATGTGTTAGCACATTTACCTATCAATATTCAGCTCTATTTATTTAGGAAAATAGTTTAGTACGTTGTTGATCTTTCAACGTGTTTACAAATCTTTCAACACGTATACTATTTATTTTAGCATGTTTATCCTCTAATGTTTTTCTATGTATGATTGCGGGTTTTGGAAGCATATCGGTGCATTTGACAAAGTTTTAGCACATTTATTTACTATTTTAGGATGTATATTATAACAATTTGTTTGTACAGGGTTCGACATTTATTCTTGACTATTGGCGCGTATACATTACTTTTGTTATTTTGTATATTATTTTAGTGCATGAGATTGCTTTTGTGCGGGATTAGTGTATGAGACGTTATTAGCACGTAGACTTTAAGTGTGTATATACCCTATAATGGCATGTTTGATAATGAATACCTTTTATTTATAGAATCAGACGTTATGCATGCGCTACCTATTTTAGCACATTTAAGCTTTGTAAAAGCATGTTTATAACAAAGATCCTTTTCCACTTTTGTATTAAATATTAACTTGCCTATTTTTATTTTACATCATATTTCTAGCATTTAACATTCTAGTATTGTACTTAAATCATAGAATCAAGGGAAACTCGACCGAGTTTTCTATTTGATCAAAATAATAAAATTTTACCTAACGCTTGTGGTTGCAGGATATTAAGAAAAACTAAGACTACTAACCTTTCTTTTGTAGCTAAATCAGTCCAAGAATATTGGGGTTTTTACTAAAACTACTAATCTTTTTGTTTTATATGTTTGTTTGTAGAATACCTATTAGTGCAAAATCACAGCACCCCTGGATGCAAATCAAGGTTCTAAATGATGTCTTAGGCATCCAGTGTGATTGCACAACATGGAAACCTCTCTCCAAGTGTGGGACTTGTGAAACTGAGAGAGGAATCTCTAGATTAGAGGTTGGTTCCTCAAACTCCTCTGATTTAGATCTATATTTGCACAACTACAGAGGTTCAGATCCTAATCCTACTCTAAATTGCAAGGAGACAGGGATAGAAATGCAAAAATTGAAACTAACTAAAGATGGTGATGCACCAAAAGGAGTGGTGAATATTTTTGTCATGCAAATAGACACAAACCAAATATTGCAACATAAAATCATACACAGGCTGATAAGATATAATTTAGGATCTGAAATGAAGCAAATAATACAAACAAAGGACTGAAACCCATTCACAAAGTTTGCATTATCATTTCCAATGTCAAAAACCACTGCATTACAACCTCAAAGAGGTAGAAACCTTCTGATCTTTCTTTGAAGAGGTCTGATTCTTGCAACAATCACTTGGTGGAGGTGAAAGAAGAAGTTTGCTATGCCAAAAGTGTTCCACCCGAGGAAATGAGCCAAATTTGGCTTTTACATTGCATGGGTCAAGCCCAGGAGAGAGAAAACATACAAAAACGTGGGAGCCCATTCCTCATTGACTCCAAATGCATTAAAACGGCATAGGGGACCTTAAAAACCCATACCCTATCATTTTTGACCGAATTGGAGGAGAGTGCGACACATCTTGCATTAAATTTGGTCGCTAAAAGGTCATTTCTACCCATGGACACGTATATCAAAGCTGTTTTTGAATTTTCTCTCTTGAAATCGAACCAAAATTCAAAATTGATGATGAAATCCTATAAAGAATTTCATAAAATTTCTAATGATATGAAGGACATGCAAATCCAAGCTTTGGATCAAAATATATGAAGGTTTGAAGTTTTAGGGAAAAATGGCCCCAAAAATGGATGTCGGGCAAAAAAATTTAAATTTTCACCTTTTTGCATTTTGGAAAAAAAAATTTGAAAAATTTCCAGCGCTCACTTGATTGGATGCCACTTGTCAGTCTTTGGTTCACTTTGAGCAATTCTCTCTCCTCCACCTTTCCGCGGGCTTTCCTTTGAAATTTCGACCTTTTTAACTCTTTGGAAAATTTTCCATTTTTTCCCCCATGCCCCGCCACTTGGGACACGTGGCACGCTTTGGTTGGTTGACAGGGTGCGGGGGGCAGTTTTACCTTTTAGTTTTTGGCCAAAACTTTTTCCAAATTCTCCAAGTCCTCCCCGAGCTCCACACTCCCCTTCTCCTTAGGACACGCGTCCTCTTTTTATTGGCTCGGGCCAACGCTCCAAACTTCGCCTTTGGAAACTCGGCAAAACATTAAGTAAAAATCTCACCCTTTCCTCCACCGCTCTGATCCACGAAGACACGTGGCACGTTCTGATTCATCGATGGCTCTTTCGGCTCCCCGCATCCGCCGTACTTCTAGCCCGATGTCCCAAACTGTTTGGGACAAATTTCTCCGATCCGCCCGATTCGGGCTTCCCTGTCCCTCTTTGAGGCGAAGACATGTGGCACATTTCTATTGGCTCTCGGCTCCTTGACTTTTCACGTCCCTCGCGTCCCTTTTTTCCAACTGTCGGATTTGTCGGGACAGATTCTTCCGAACTGCCCGAAATGGACTGCCTTTGCTCTCGGCCACTTCACCTTTTCATGTCCTTCGCGTCCTTCGCATCCTCACGGCCCAGATGTCCTAGCCTTATCTGCACAACAGTTAGTCAATTTTTTCACCTTGGTCGGTTCACCTTTTCACGTCCCGCGCATCCCCACGGCCCGGATGTCCCAACTGCGTGGACCGCCTGGAGGCTTTTTGGCCGGTTCGCGCCCCGACGTCCCAACTATCCCAAGGGCCGCTTAGACCAGGACTTAGCCAATTTTCATGATTTTTTCTGCCCCAAGCTTGTTTTTCTGCAACTTTTTCACCCTTTTTTAGAAGTTGCTCTTTTCTCCTTGGACAGGAGAGTTAGAAAAAATTTGAGGGGACCCCAGAAACATGATTTTTTACCTTGAATCAATCTATCTTGCTCGGGACCGAAGAATTTAATGCATGTTATCAAAATTACCCTGGGGGATGAATTTTGGATAACAATTTGGCGACTCAGCGGGGTCACCTTCCTGCTAGGTAGAAGATACCAGTTGCCTGAAGCAGTCCATTGGGCATGGAGTCATCAAATATTCTGTTTAGAACCCCAACTGACTTAGAATGTGTAAGGAGGAAGATGGAATATCACCTGATGGAAGCAAGGACTGCAAAACATCTCCATGGATATCAAGCTATGCCAAAGCACTTAGGGAAAAAAAAACTAGCATACAATGAAAACAATGTGCACAAGCACTTAGAGGAATGAAAATCTAATCTAATGTTTACAAGGTAGTGAATTTCCCTCTAGAAGCAACGCTTGAGATAGATTCCATTTACTTGGAATCTGCGGTTGTTCACCATATACAATGAGGCCAATTGGAAAGCATTGTTGTTCTTGCACTTCATGACCATGTATGGGCCACTCCAAAGGGCATCAAATTTTGAATGCCTTCCCGGTTTTTCTCTATCCACATCCCATTTCAACACTAGATCTCCAACCTGAAAAGATTTATCCTTGGCCTTCCTATCAAAGGTCTTTTTGATCGAAGCTTGATCCTTTTCCATTGCTTGGGATGCCTAATTTCTGATCTCTTGTAGCTCCATCAACTCTACATACCTCACCTCCATGGGCTCAAACTCTAGCAACTCCAGCTACTTCATGAGTTCCAATGTTGGCAACTCAAGTGACATGGGCAAGATTGCCTCTCTTCCATAGACAAGTTTGAATGGAGATTTGCCTATGGATCTTTTGGGAGTTATCCTATCAGCCCATAAGGCTGATTTCAGTTTGGTATGCCAAGACCTCTGATTCTCATCAAGAGTCCTCCTAATGATCCTCAACAAGTTCTTGTTTGTAGACTCGGCCTGGCCATTACCTTGAGGGTAATAGTTTGATGAAGTGCTTAGGTAGATCCCGTTCTTGACAGCCCACTCAGTCACCTTGGATCCAATGAATGCCAATGCATTATCTGAGATTATTGTAGCAGGTACACCAAATCTGGTTGTTATCCCCTCATAAAGGTCTAAGATGCTAGACTCATTTGCCTCTTTGAGTGCTACTGCTTCTGTCCATCTGGTGAAGTAGTCCGTGGCTGTCAAAATCCATTTGTGCCCTTGGCTTGAATTGGGATTAATGACTCCAATGAAGTCCAAACCCCATTGCATGAATGGCTGGTCAACTGAGATTGGATGTAATGGAAGGGTAGCAAGTCTCTCTTTTCCTGTGAAGAATGCACAATTCTTACACCTCTTGATCCATGCATAGCAATCACTGAAGATTTTAGGCCAATAATAACTAGCCTTCATGATTTTTAGAGCTGTCACTCTTGGTGCAAAATGACCACCAGCTAGTTCACCATGGAACTCTTCCAACACCCTTTGAATCTGATTTGTGCTAATGCATCTCAAAGAGCACTTCATTCACATCTTTCTTGAACAAAACTCCATCAACAATGGCATACGGGACAGCCTGTTGTAATCTGAAGTGTCCCCTTTGGGTCTTGTTCATCTTCGGAGGGCATAGGCACATGCCTTAGGAAGTGTATAATACCTTGGGTCTAGCACGGAGTGGGGGCAGCATTGTCTTCTTCATGATTGCCACTTGCCTCATAGCTGTCTGGGACTGTCAAAACAACCTCTTCTTCGTTGCATACTTCTTTTGCCTCCCCAAAACCAGCTGCTCACACAATCCTTTCCCTCTTACCAACTTGGTGATCTTGATCTCAATGTCATACTCCATGACATGGGTGATCCAACCTGCCCTTTTCTCATTCAAATCCTTGTTGAGGAGGAAGTCCTTCACTCCGGCATGCGAGACTAGCAATGGACCTTGTTGTTTGAGACTAAATGCTTGAATTTCTTCAAGCTTCTAATTACTGCAAGTACATGCTTCTTAATAAAAGAGTACCTCACCTCATAGTCATCTAGGCTCCGATTGAAGAAGGCAATTGGCTTCTCATCATTATCCTTGTTCTGCTGTACCAAAATGGCGAAATAGTGTCATTACCTCCAAATTCATAGAGGATGAAATCCTTGGAGAAATCAGGTTGATGAGAGTTAGTGCTTGAGAGATGGCTTCTCCGATTGCTTCAAAACTCTCCTTTCCTTCTTCTGTCCACTTGAAAGCCATGCTCTTCTTTAACATTTTGGTGATGGGCTTGACAAGGGCTGCAAAATCTGGGACAAACCTCCGAACAAAGTTTATCCTTCCCAAGAAACTCTGAAGGGCTTTCTTGTGGCTTGGAAATGGTAGTGCTCTTATGGCTTCAACCCTCTCTGGATCAATTGCTAATCCTTCCTTGGAGACAATATGGCCAAGGAGCTTTCCTTCATGTGCAAGAAAGATGCACTTCTTAGGATTCAAAGACACTCCAAATCTCCTGCACCTCGTGAAGACTTGCCTCAAATGAGAGAGGTGGTCTGCTGCATTTTTGGAAAAAACAGTGATATCATCAAGGTAAATCAGCACCACATTGTTAATCAAACCTTTGAATGCCATGTCCATTGCCCTTTGGAAGGTAGCACCAGCGTTGGACAGCCCAAATGGCATTTTCCTGTATGCAAAAGTTTTCCATTTGGTTGTGAAGGTTGTCTTGAACTGGTCCTCTTCCTTCACCATAATCTGATTGTAGCTTGAGTAGCCATCAAGTAGTGAAAACCTCTCGAGCCATCCCACCACTTGCAAGATTTGCTCCATGGAAGGGAGTGGGTAATGGTCCTTGAGAGAGGCTCTATTCAAGTCTCTGAATTCAACACACAATCTGATCTCTCCACTCTTCTTTCTGACTGGGACTAAGTTGGCAACCCAACTAGAATGCTTGATTGGGAATATGATTCGTGACTCAATCAGTTTGTCCAATTCCTTCCTCATGAGAGGCTCCATGTGTGGATTGGTCTTTGTTTCTACCGACGAGCTTAGTATTTGGATCCAATTCAATGGTATCTTGAGCTAAGTTGGGATTGAAACCTTTCAAGTCTTCATAGCTCCAAGAAAACACGTCGGGAACTCTTGACATAGCTGTATGAACTCATACCTTTCTTGTTTAGTTGTCATCCTTCCAATTTGCAATGGTTTGTTCTCTTCCACCAAGATGGATACTGAATCCTCTCTCTTGACCTGAATGTTTGCTTTTTCCTTTCTAAACTGATCATTAGGGTTAAAAATGGACTCCAAAGTGATAAGTCCTTTGGGAAGCTTGTTAGTTCTCAGTTGTACCACCTGGTCACCATACTGTTGTTCCAATTTTCTTGATTCTTAGCCGAGAACTCAGCTTCTTCTTACAAAAATGGATGATTTGCTGGTCATTCTCAAACACTTGCCAACTAACAAGGTGTTATCTCGACACTTTGAAGGCCTCACAATCACGTGGATGTTTGGCTGTACCACTTGGTCTTGTTGAATGCTTTCCACAATGTCAAAGGCTGCCCCTACTTTACTGCAAGCCTTGTCGGCAGACTTGATTCTCTTTCCTAGGAATGGATTTGATGCCAAAACCCTCAAAATCTTCCATGAGGTCCCACACCCTGTTCTTGTAGCACCTGAGTAGATCATTCTTGGCAACATGTTGTCCCTTGACCTGATTTACAATCAATTCACTGTCACCAAAGACTTGCAAGTTCTTTATTTTCTTCTTTATTGCCCAATGCATCCCTTGCACCAAGGCTTCATATTCAGCAGTGTTATTGGAGCATGCAAACTGAAATCTAAAAGTTGAATAGTAATTTACTCCTTGAGGTGAAATAAGCATGGCTCCACCTCCTACACCTTGCCTACTCCTTGATCCATCAAAAAATATCTGCCATACCTCATTGTCATCCTTGTGGTTTGGCTTGGTGATGCTAGGAATAGGCTGATTTTCTTCATGTATGCAATAGACCCCTAGCTCAGATTCTTCCACTTCTTGATAAGGATCAAATGCATGTATCTTGTTTGCCCATTCATCAAGAGTTAGATCCGGGATGCTTCCAACCTTGGTGTCAGCCTCATCATTGCTTAGGTGGTCTTTTTGATCAAATCTTTGAGCAATTGGCATTAATCTGACTTGGAGTGTAAGGCTCAATGTGAAAGTTTGCAATAGGTTCATACCTGATTGTAGCCTTAGTTCCATACCTCATTCTGAATAGCATGTGTGACCAATCGGCAGACAAATATCCCCCAATCTTTGGTGTGAAGTCCCTTGACAAACATAGGGCAAAGAGTGGTGGAAGGTCTATGACTGATACATCTTGTAAAACAACAACATTTGGACATGCATGCAAGGTAAGACTCAAGTTTCTAATCACCCCAACTGTTGTTACTGCTGTCCCATCCAGCTGCACTACCCCTTTGGATATGGTTTCATACTGGAGCCCTAGCTGATCAGCTATTTGTTTAGGCATTACCGAGCTACTTGCCCCGGAGTCTATCATGCAATTGTGCACTAGCTGGCTTCCAATGATCAATGAAACATAGAAAGGAGGGGGTTTCAACATTTTACCTTGCTGTCCTCCATGATTTCCCTCAGGCTGGGCAGCATTTGTAAGTACCTTCTCTTGCCTTTGGACCTGTTGATTTGAAGTTGACCAGTCCTTCATGGCAGCTTGTAGCAGATCTCTTTGGCCTAGGATAGATAGGGATTCCCACATTGATATATTAACATTTGTCTTCTTCATCTGATCAATGATATTGAATGGGGATGAAGTATCCTTTTTTTCCCTTTGCTTGTACATTCACTCCTTGCACGTGGGCAGCAATAACTGGTATTTGAGTTGGTCTAGGAGCTGTTCTTGGCTGCCCTTGTGCATTTGAAATTGGATTTTGCTTGCCAATCATTTGTGGAGCCATGGAAGGTTGTGGATTGGTTGGGGCTAATGGCTGTTCTTCACCCAAATTCCTCCTTTTTGACCTTGTGTTGGCTGCAACACCTTGAGAAACTACTTGATTCATGCCACAAAAATCCTCTGCTTGCCAATTTACCAATGTGGTGTCATTTGGGGCTGATTGTTGTTGGAATGTTTCTTGTTGTTGGCTGTTTTCTTGACTGCTCTCACCCTCCAAACCAAGATGGTTGTCACCATTAATGCTTGAGTTAAAGCACCATTGAAGCACATGGATTGATTATGAGGCTCATTGCATGGAAACACCAATCGTACTCTGGCAATGTTGTTTTGTCTTGGCACCAATGCCTTAGAGGCATGGCATTTGGATTATAGGGCTGGAATGGTCTATTGGCGGAGAGACCTTGTTTGATTTATATTTGCAGGCTGGATTAGGAGGCCTTTGTGGCTGGTATGGCTACCTGTTAGGTGAGCTTGGGGTTGATAAGAAGGTCTAAAACCTTGGGTCTCATTGCCTTTTGAGAGTAACCACTCATTGCCTAGGTTTTGCAATTGCTTCATGACTTCTTGAAGCTCATTTGGGGCACTTGGAGATGAAGTGCAAGCTTCATTTGAACTCTATTTCTAGGAGTGGGAGAAGGATCCAAATTAGGTGCTTGATTGGTGTTTAGGCTCTCTAAAGTTGGAAACAATGGCATGGGAGGTCTAGGGCAAGTTTTCCACTTGGATCAAACAATTTTCAGCCCTAATGGCAATGCTATAATCCATAGGGATAGTTATGCCTCCCATGAACTGAATCAACATAGAAATATCAGAATTTAGAGCTTTGAGATAGTAGAGAAAAGCACCTTCTGCTATTGGCCTGATTGCCACTGGAATTCTCTCCCAAGTCTTTTGAAATTTGAAGTTGAAATTGGTCAGCTGCTCATTGGGAGCTCTCTTAATGGTTGTCGATGCTCCAAAAGAGACAAGTTGTCTCCCTTTTCTCCAAATTACTCATGAAGTGCTATACACAACTGATTCCAATTTGTGATAGAACTAGCTCCAAGGCTCCTAAACCATTGCAATGCTTTACCCTTGAATGAAGATGCCAGTAACTTGACAGCCACTTGCATCTCATTGATTTCATGAATTACACAAAGGTTAGCAATATCTTTAACATGATCACCTGGAGTAGTCTGATTTTCTCCAGTGAAGTAGGGAATGTTCTTCAAGGCTGCAATAGGAATTGGATGTTGTGCATTGAGGGAAAGTGGGCTGCTGCCTGTGAAGTTGACATAGGGGTTGTTTTGTGCCATTCTAATTGGTCTTAAAACCCTTGTTGACTGAATGAAAGGCCTACCAGGTGGAGGAGTTGAGAGGGTTCTGTTTGGTGGAGATGGAGACCTTTGAATCCTTCTTCCTCTTTGCCTTCTTCTTGGGGATAATTGTAGATATTCAAACAACACTTCTTCTTCTCCAACTCTTGACCTTGTGGTGACTCTTCTCATGAGTTTTCGGGCCCGACCAGTTGATTCTTCCCCTGGAGTCGCGGATATGCAAATAATAGCTCTTTTCAAGCAAGAAAATTACAGCAGATGCACATCAACTTTTCTGCAATAAAAATGAGACCTCTAGTGTCCCACCGGGTGTGCCAAAACTATTAGTGCAAAATCACAACACCCCGGATGCAAATCAAGGTTCGAATGATGTCTTATGCATCCAAAGTGTGATTGCACAACATGGAAACCTTTCTCCAAGTGTGGGACTTGTGAAACCGAGAGAGGAATATCTAGATTAGATGTTGGTTCCTCAAAATCCTCGATTTAGATCTATATTTGCATAACTACGAGGTTCGAGATCCTAATCCTACTCTAAATTGCAAGGAGACGGGGTAGAAATGCAAAAATTGAAACTAACTAAAGATGGTGATGCACCAAAAGGAATGGTGAATATTTTTGTCATGCAAATAAACACAAACCAAAGATTGCAACATAAAATCATACACAGGCTGATAAGATATAATTTAGGATCTGAAATGAAGAAAATAATACAAACAAAGGACTGAAACCCATTCACAAAGTTTACATTATCATTTCCAATGTCAAAAACCACTGCATTACAACCTCAGAGAGGTAGAAAACCTATTATAATCTTTGAAGAGGTCTAATTCTTGCAACAATCACTTGCTGGAGGTGAAAGAAGAAGTCTGCTATGCCAAAAGTGTTCCACCCGAGGAAATGAGCCAAATCTGGCTTTTACATTGCATGGGTCGAGCCCAGGAGAGAGAAAACATACAAAACGTGGGAGCCCATTTCTCATTGATCGTGTAAATGCATTAAAATAGCATGTGGGGGCCTTAGAAACCCATACCTGTCATTTTTGACTGAATTGGAGGAGAGTGCGACCCATCCTGCATTAAATTTGGTCGCTGAAAAGTCATTTCTGCCCATGGACACATACTTGAGCCATTTTTGAATTTTCTCTCTTAAAACTGAACCAAAATTCAAAATTGACCATGAAATCCTATAGAGAATTTCATAATATTTCCAATGATATGAAGAACGTGCAAATCCGAGCTCTGGATCAAAAGATATGAAGGTCTGAAGTTTTAGGGCAAAACGGCCCAAAAATGGATGTCGGGCAAAAAAATTTAATTTTGACCTTTTCGCATTTTGGAATTTTTTTGAAAAATTTCCTCACTCCGCCGGTCGGATGCCATGTGTCAGGTGCTGGTTCGCTGAGAAATTCTCTCTCCTCCACCTTTCATGGGCTTTCCTTTGAAATTTCGACCTTTTTAACTCTTTGGAAAATTTTCCATTTTTTCCCTGTGCCCCTCCACTTGGGACACGTGGCACACTTTGGTTGGTTGATAGGGGTGCGGGGCATCTTTTACCTTTTAGTTTTTGGCCAAAACTTTTGCCAAATTCTCTAAGTCCTCCCCGAGCTCCGCACTTCCCTTCTCCTTAGGACACGTGTCCTGTTTCTATTGGCTCGGGCCAATCCTCCAAACTTCACCTTTGGAAACTCGGAAAAACATTAAGTAAAAATCTCACCCTTTCCTCCGCCGCTCCAATCCACGAAGACACGTGGCACGTTGTGATTCATCGATGGCTCTTTCGGCTTCCCGCATCCAACGCGCATACTTCGCCCGGATGTCCCAAACTGTTTGGGAAAAATTTCTCCGATCCACCCGATTCGGGCTTCCCTGTCCCTCTTTGAGGCGAAGACACGTGGCACATTTCCATTGGCTCTCGGCTCCTTCAGCTTTTTTGCGTCCCTCACATCCTTTTGTTCCAACTATCCGGATGTCTGGGGGGCCATGATTCTTCCGAACCACCTAAAATGGGCTGCCTTTGCTCTCGGCCGCTTCACCTTTTCACGTCCTTCACATCCTTCGTGTCCTCACGGCCCAGATGTCCTAGCCTTATCTACACAATAGTTAGTCAATTTTTTCACCTTCGGCCGGTTCACCTTTTTGCATCCCACGCGCGTCCCCATGGCCTGGATGTCCCAATTGCTGCATGGACCACCTGGAGGCTTTTCAGCCGGTTCGCGCCTTGACGTCCCAACTGTCCCAAGGGCTGCCTGGACCAGGACTTAGCCAATTTTCATGATTTTTTCTGCCCCAAGCTTGTTTTTCTGCAACTTTTTCACCCTTTTTTAGAACTTTCTCTTTTCTCCTTGGACAAGAGAGTTAGAAAAAATCCGAGGGGACCCTAGAAACATGATTTTTTGCCTTGAATCAATCTATCTTGCTTGGGACCGAAGAATTTAATGCATGTTATCAAAATTACCACTGGGGTGAATTTTGGATAACAATACCTCCATTTGAATAATCCATTTCTAATTAAATTTGTGTTTTCCTTATTGTAATTTGTGTGCTTTTTTGTTCAAACTTGAAGGTGACACCATGCATGTTCTCCTCTCGCATCCTAGGATGATCTTGCGGATAAAAATGACTAACCTTCCTTCCATTTTTCTCCTTATAGGGGTAATGCGACATGGAAGTGACATCCCACACACTTACCATAGTACTAAGGGTCTTGTAACCATGGGATTCATCTCCACACATGTAGACACACCCCGTGTTCACGAGTATACAAATTCAAGGACAACTATTTTTATTGGCTAAGCATTTATGGTTTTTAAGCATGATGTGAAGAGAGGAGATTCCACATACCAACACCTAGTCCTCAGATAAATCCTTTCAATTTGGATTTGGGCCCCACGTACCGTAATTTATATAGGGGACACCCATAGAGATCTTGCCTATCCTAGCCTAGGTAACCTTTTCCCACAACCAAGATATATTGCAGGGAAGGAACAACCAAAGATTACTTGTTAGCGATCACATATTGATGTAAATGTGGGCCAGCTCAGTGAGCCACACTATCATATATGATATTTAAAGTGGGTTATAGCTTGATTGTACTCCTACTTGACTAGTTAGGATTTTTCATGCACCAATGTGCTTGTTTGAGAGTCTTGTCAAAACTAGTAAAACAACCCTCACACTAATCCTTGTAAAAAAACCATACAATTATCACCCACAATTTTTTGATCACAACCTTTTGATAACAATTTTTAAAACGTAGAACATCATAAGTAACCCCATCCTTTTTACCATATAATCCCTCTCCCATTACATAAATCACATTTCCATAACATTACATCCACATTTTGTAAATAATAAATCATTTTTTATAAACCTTAAACATGCATTACCATCATATAAATAATTCTACATCAAATTCCTTACGTTAATACAAAAATAAAATAAGAAACAAAAAAATTTAATATAAAATTAACAATCCCATATCATTAAATAAATTCCATAATCTCACATTCATTCATCTTTCACTAAACATTACCACATGTTTCCACTTTAAAATAAAATACATATCATCCAAGAATCATCCGATTAATTACTTGACAATTCCTTTTGGTATCCTAAATTAATCTAGGCCCATAAGGTTTTAAAACACATACCAATCATATATTTCAACCATCCCAAATCTAGTCATCACCTTATATCATCATATCACCCTATTCACGATCCCTTTTTGATACAAACAATCTAATCTTATTAATCAACATTTTTCTAATAGGCCAAATATCCTTAATCCTTATCCTATTCTTCTAAGCCCTTGTAACAAGGCACATCCCAAGCCCTCTACTAATGAGGCACATCCTTCTTCTACTCTCCCCTCAAATTTCTTCCAATCCTATAAGCAAGACTAGATTATTAAGGTTGAACATCAAGATCATCAAGGAATCATAATTTCCCCTTTCATCCATACATCCTTCACTTCAAGAACACTCTCATCTTACACATCCCACCAACATTAGAATCTAATGGCACCTAGACAAATAATAACTCAATCCCAATTTGGAAATGAAGATGAAAATAATAACCACAACATGGAAAATGATCTATTCAACCACAATTATTATGATGCCAATAACAAAGAAAATGACCTAAAGGAGAAGACAAAGAGACTATGGTTAACACTAGTAGTGATGATGACTCTAGTATCTAATTCACGAAAGAAGATGAAGAAAAATTCTAAATCACTTTGTTGAAAAGAAAAAGGATGCCATTTTGCTCCAATTATATCACATGGGGGCAAACTTCCTTTTGATTACACTCATGATCAACTCCATAGTCTTCTCTAGATAACAATGATGACATTGGTCAAAGAATACCCTCCATTAACCATCCTAATCCAAATCACCATCACATCACACATGGATGATATGGCAGAGAGAAAAACACCCATCTATCCAAAGAATTTGTATTGTCTCAATTACAACAAATGAGTAATCAAATCACCCAACTAGCCTCTCAAATAGAACTAAAACCATCCAATGATTATAGATCCCATAATTCCTAACCCAATTTCAAACCACCACCTCCTAACCCTCAAGAACCAACCTTGGAGAAAGAAGTGAACTCTATGAATGAAACTCTTGTTGCAACTCTACACTCAAGTACGTCAATATAAATTCAAGGAACTCTATCCTTACCCTTTTTACCATGACATATTATGAGTCCCTTTTCCACCATATTTCAAACCACATAAATTTGAGAAATACAAAGGAAAAAGATATCCCCGTGAACAAGTTAAGGAGTTCTATATGCTTTGTAGACAAGTCACCTATGATGACTCATATTTACCGAGGCTCTTCTCTACAAGTCTAGGAGGTCCATATTTAGAATGGTTACTATGGTTTCCTAAGGGTTCTATTACAACATTTGCCAAATAATAGGAAAAATTCATGAAACACTTTTCTTACAATGTAGAGAATGATGTCATGATGATTGATTTGTGCAATACCAAAAAAGAAATGGTGAAAAATTTCATCATTTCTACAATAATAACAAGTCGTTGCTAGTATAATTCTAAAAGGAACGATAACTAGATCATACGAAACTAAGAACACAGATCCTAATCAAACACCATAATCAATAAGATGAAAGCAATTCACTAGAATAACTTTACATAAAACCTTTGCAAACAAATGAGCAGAAATATCATATATTATTATGGAACTCAATGAAATACAATGAGAATGGGTCTTGCTTATATAGACAAGGAATAAAAATCTAAGAACCATTCAAGGTTGTAGATCAAGCCATAAATCAAGGAAATAACTAGTCAAGAACATAAATTTAGGAGAGAACTAGACATCAAGGAATACCATAGATCAAGGATAGAACTATACCTAACAACTAGATAATATCTCCTAATATATAAATAAGATAAAAATATATCTACACACATAAGTGGGTGATGATAAATACAATAAAGGTAAATAAACTACCTAGGTGAACATGAGCTAAGGTAAATACCCACTCTAACACCCCGCTCAAGAGAAGCTAGGGCTGAAATAGAAGTGGCATGTCCAAAGAATGATTCCCGAAACTAGGCATAATGAAGTACTCATGTATAATAACTGGGAAAAAGGGACACTACTAGGTACCCAAAACCAGTAACAACAAAGTAAAGAGATTAAAAACCCACTACAAGACATCCTAAGAAGCTTGGCTCAAAAAAATCATACAATGTTGAAGAAGTTTGGTGTACACTTTGGTCTAAATCCACTGCTCAATAACAAAACTCAAAAACAACTGACACTGGGCTTCACCAGAATAGCTCCATACAAGGAGACTATCAAGAGAGTGATGTCAAAAGTGTACAAAAATCACCAAACATAATTCGATCAACTGCTAAAAAAAAGGTGTACCACGATCCAAGAACAATAACCAAAGCAGCAAGGCAAGGATATAAACTTGATCCAATAAAAGCTAAGGTAACAAGGTAAGGACAAGAAAACTGAAGAAGCAAGATTAGCACCACACCCTCCCATACTATTGAATGAGTGGAGTGATGCTACAAATCTACATGAGTTTCCCAAAATCAACTACTTGAACACTGACAAAATAACACTGGACTTCACCAGAATAGATCCCCCACAAGAGATATTGTCAACATGCCAAAATTTTCAAAAATACAGATACAAAATCTCTCAACAAACAACAAATATGCAATATAAATGCTAAAGAAAAATGATCAAAACATGAAGCATTACAATGTAGAAGGTATAGAAAGTGGAGCAAGAGGATGAATGGTTGAGGAGCCATGCATGTAGATTCATATCAATGAATGCCTATGTCTCCACCACAAGTGATTAGATATCCATCCCAAATCAACATAGATGGATGAATAAGATGTCTGCATATGACTTGGTGCAAAATTCACAATGGGCACATGCGAAAGAACATTAGAATGTGTGTCGGGTTAATCATGTCGATAACTAAAATATCAGGTTTCTCAATCCCGAGTGAAGGTACATAACTCATATCTTGCTTATGATCCTTAGAAAGAGTTGAGGGGACAAAAATAGGAGTTGTTTCAATGTTTTATCCTAATGAAGTATCTACTAAAAAAATAATGTCATGGCAAGAATTCCACTTAACATGTGGAATAGGAGAAACAATACCCTATGAATGTCTCACAATACATCTCACTAGTGAAACCCATAGAATGGAGCATGGGAGAACTTAATCTAGTGGTATGTTTCCCAAAAGAGCCATGCATATGAGCAGAAGTAGGATACACAACATGTGTTACTGTAATAGGTACAAGTGTGGATGAGGATGCGATGAATAAGCCTCATAGGCCTAGGACCATCAAGAGCAGTAATAGGCTCAAAAAATGACAAATCAATGTCGGTGGATACAAGAGAAACTGTTTCAATTGGACTAGGAGAATGGATATGGTTGTTCACAATATGATGGCAATGTTGTAGGCTAGTAAGATTTTACTGCAGGGAGTGTATTAGTGTATCCTTATCATGAATGAGTGATTGTATAAGAGAATTTCACTTCTTGAGCGATATATTTTCTTCCACAAATTTTACAATATCCTCTTGAAGTCCACACACTTAAGAGAAAATAATATCATTCCCAATCCATGATAGACACAAGAATACAACTCCCAAAAGTTTAGGACGTCGGGCTCAAATTAAATTACATCCATGATTTATTACAACACTCCTCCATATTTGGCACTTTATAATGTGTTCATGTTAGAATATGGAACTTTATAATTATATTTCAATTCTCAAAATAAATATTTCCAATGGAAAGAGCTTGTAAACATAAGCACTTTTGCAAAAAAATGACACTTAGAATCGAGTTACCAATCAAAACATACAAGCTTTTCAAAATGTTCCTCTACTATTTATTTTAGTTTCCACTAAAACAAAATAAAATGCTCTTGCCTTCACCACACAAATAAAATGAACGGGATCTAGATTTAAGCACCTACTAGTAGCAATCAAAAGATTTAAGCCCTCATACGACCATAACATATGACAAGATTCTAGATGATCACGACTTCCTAATGCACCTTCCTATCCTCTAGTAATAGATTTCTCTTCAGCATGATTCCTTATGCCTGAGTACCTTATCACTACAACTTCCACTAGTAGTTGTTATGACATCCACTTACCTAGCATTATAATGTCCCTTCATTCATCTCCATCTTTAGTCACTTTTAGAATCAATCCTTTGACTTGAATAGCACCCGTAGTAGCTTATTCCTTTCATCATTCAATTCCAACAGTCTTGTACTAGGATAAAAACTAACACCCCACACTAAAAGTATGTGCAGTCCTATGTGCATAAAAATTCTTCAAATAGTAATTTGCTTCGCGCATAAATGTGCTTATTACACAACACAAAAACTATATTAACAAAGCATAGCAACAAATAAGGAACATATTAAGTGAATGTATAATTGAAAACCTAATCTAAATAGAAATACTACCTTATTACAAACACCAGGATGACTTATTTATAGTAGGGCTTCAGCCTACTCCCATTTAATTAACCGGGTAGCCATGTTCCATCAAGTGATTCTAACTGGAAAGATCTTGTTTCAAGGATGTAATTGATAACATACAGCCCCAACCAATGATGTACCTTAAGTTTTCCTGGATGGCGCAAGAACTTAGAGTCATAGAGGAGCACCATTTGTCCAATCTCAAAATTGGGTTGTTGTACCTACTATACAATCCTTTGTAGGTGCTTCTTCTACCCACCTTGTCGATAGTTTGTGCAAGTTATAATGTAGTGTGATCCAGCTTCTACACTCAACTCGTGAAATATAACCCACAAAATCTATAGCCTATTTCTCAAACATCTCTATGATAGTAATAGGTCTAAGAGACATTTCAACTCATTGACCTAGTTTTCCAAGATGTTGACAATGATCAAATGCCTTACAAAATTACTTAGAATCTTTATATAGGGTCTCCCACACTAATCCAAAGAATAGAATCTTGTGCGTAGTGGCATCATCAGCATAGTGGCCACCTACAATATGACCATGAGCCTCTTCCATAATATATATGTGTTGATGTTCCAATACACAACGGTGCAATACCTCATCCCGATCTAATTTGTACATGTCACCACTAATTAACATATAGGGTGCAAAGTGAGTATAGAAATTTGTTTCTTCTCCAAGGATTTCATTCCTTCGGTGTTATCCCTATTTTCGAAGGGTAACAATGTCTGTAGTTCGATGGTGCTTGTTGTAACCTATATCACTATGCATGCGGCATGGTATCCTCAATTACTTATGCTTCTTCTCCTGATTGTATTCTTGATAGATGGTCTGGTCCAAAATTACTTTTCCCTAGTTTTACCACAACTGTGAAATCAAATTCTTGAAATAAGAGCACCCATCGACATATGCGCCCTTGTAGAATAGGTTTATTTACCAAATAATTCAATGCCATGTGATCTGTATAAAATATGAATGGTGTAGCTAGTAAGTACTAGTGGAATTTATGTAGTGCATAGATCATTGACAAAGATTCATGCTCTATAGTTGTGTAATTTTGTTCTGTAGTAGTCATATTTCTACTAGCAAAACAGATAAGATGACCTATAATCCCTTCTCCAAGTTGAGCCAACACCGCACCAATGGTCATGCCAGAGGCATCAACATGTACATGAAATGGTTGGTCCCACAAAGGAAAACATAGAATAGGTACAGTAGTAAGTTTTTCCTTTAATGTATTGAATATGCGTTATTGCGCTTCTCCCAGAAAAACATACCTTTCTCCTTCAAGAACTCTTCCAATGGTATAAAAACTTTAGCATATCCCTTGATAAATTTTTTTGTAATATCCTTTATGACCCAAAAATCCGGGCACCTCACTCACCGACTTGGTAGGCTCTCTTAGGCCTATAATGACTACAACCATGGCTAGATAAGCCAACAAACCCTCCTTATAGATTTTGTCCTAAAAGTATTCCAAATGGTGTAGAAAATAATCTCTTCTTGATGTTTAAAGAGATACTAAACTATCTCGCATCTTCCAAATATTAAACGCATATTGTCACAATGATCCTTAACCAATCCATACACTCGTCCAATAGTCTAAATCGACATGTAGGAAGTTGTGAATCAATTCCTTGAATGTTTGAACAACTATGTGTGAAAATACAAGATGCACATTTTTCATACCAATAGGCATTACAGTATAGGTGAAGCTACCCCATTCAGTAGTAAACATAGTTGTTTCCTAATCCTCCTAGGCAATCCTAACCTGATGATACCTAGAGAACCCATCTGTAAACGAATAGATTTTACACCCTAAAACACCTTCTAGTATTTCCTCACTGAATGACGTAGGAAATTGAGAAGTTACACATGCAGCATTCAGATCCCTATAGTCCATACATATCCTAATCCATACATCCTTTTTGATAGTGATCATCATTAGACTAACCCATTCTGACTCATCAAGGGGTTTGATGATCCCAGACTTCAACATTTTATTAATCTCTTCTTTGACCTTTTCACACAGGTTGGGGTTCATCCTATAAGGTCTCCTTCTAACTAGGTGTGCACCCTCTTTAAGCTTTATCTTCATCTCCTCTAATGATTCATGCATGCCTTTAAGTTCATGGTACCCCCTAGGGAATAATTATTGGTAATCCCTTAGTAACTCTATGATTTTTTCCACTTTAGAGTCTGACTAGTAGTCTCCAATTATGGTTTCCTTAGGCTCAATATCTGTTCCAATATTCACCTTCTTTGTCTTCATAGGTTCATGATAGGCATGTGTGGTTATATCTCGCAATGTCCAACACCTCACACCTACCTATTGAATGATTTACATCTATATTTTCTACTTCTTCATCATCCACTAAGTAGACCATTTCTCCTTTATCTTTTGTAATGCAAGCACATTGAAGTAATGTTGCATCGGCTTCTAGTTATTCATCAAGATGCGCGGATGATTCTTCTTTATCGAATAACTCCCGAAGGAGTTATTCACCCTTAGTACTATCTCTCATAGTTAAGAAATTTATAACTTTCAATGGTTCTTCCACCGGAGGATTTTTATAGAAGAATTCAAATGTCCAGGCCATTCCTGCAATTAAATCCTGACAATTTCCAAAGATCTCGATGGAGTTCTCCATATACATACCAAGCACGTGTGTAGCCATGTAAGGTGGAATAAAACTTTTTCACCCATAGCGAAGGTGGTAAAGCTTCCCACCCTTCTGTCTAGAGTCTCTCACACTTTTGAACATGGTGTTGAATAGTTTGATTACCATAATAAGTATAGATTTTAGTAGGTGCATTTCTCTTAAAGAACCTAATAGAAAGAGAAATCCTAATTTAATTCCATCCTATAAGATTATCCTTCTGGGCCACCCACCATCATGTTGTTGTCCCACGTAATGTATCAACTATCATATTTCTTATTTACAAAGTGGGTCTATCCATTGTTCTTCCATGACACGCAGAATACCATAAGATATCCTTCTCCCCGTAATAAGGTATTGAGTTATTACATATCCTCTTGAAATAACATAGTTTTGTGCATCTAAGAAGTATGCACTTTACTTTGTGCCATACCAACTCATAAGTGTTGTGAGCCCATCATCACAAGCAACACTTGTAGTATTGCTAATAGACTTTTCATCCTCTCACCGAATTATTCCTTCTTTGGTTGGCTCAATTATCACTTGATCTCGGATGGCGCATACATAAATCCTATTCAAATATTCTTCACTTAAGGGCTCAACAAAGGGTACAGATTTTCCATCTATTAACGGGATAATAAATCTTTCCTCTTTGTTTAAAAATTTGATATAGCCCTTGTTGAACCAAAGATTAACATTATTTGTATAACACCAAGGATGCCCCAATAGAGATGGAAAGCTATCTCGAATCTGCTAGCACTAAAACTTAAAAGTCTCCAAAGTGAACTTGGTTCCTTGTATGGTAGTGGATGCATCTTTCAAAATTTGATGGAAATGTCCTTAGTCTGATTAGCCATGAATAATATGTTATAGGATGGCTGCAACGGGGGTTTCCCATTTGTACTCATGTATCTAAGGTAAGAACATTGAATTTTTCACATATAACAATTGGTATATTACTTAATAGCTACCCATACATAACAACATTCGAGTGATTTACTTGTCATAATCTAGGCTATGAGGAGAATATTCACATGTAGAATTTTCATCCAGGTCTCAATGTTTACACGTGGAGTTTTTCCTTTTAACTAGCTCCCTAACAATATAATGATATTTTCCTAGTGAAACATTTTACATACTTCCCTTAATTCATCAATATTAGTTTAGACCATCTCGATACTTTATTTTTCTCCATCTTCCACGATTTCTCTTTTAAGTACTTTATCTCACCGTATAGACTTCTAATAACTCCAATAGTTTCTGGTAAACCTCATTCGATGGGAAGGATCTAGGTATCATGCATGAAGAACTTTCTACTTAATGATTGTAGGATTTTGTTGCAATGCCTCTTTTACACGTGCCACTTCAGCTCATGTGGTAATTTTCACATTGAAAGCCTCAAGTTCGTGATTACTTTTGGCATCCATTGATTTTCCACAACGCCTTAGATTTTAACCATCCTTGCACCTTTTTTTTCTTACATATGCTTCCTACTAAGATGCTCATACAAGTCTACGAATTCCTCATAGATATGATTCTTTGCACGTAAAGAACATGTAACATTCTAGGGACATTCACACCTATAGTGGTTACGAGACCCTTGCAGTATAACATGTTCTGCAAGGAAACTCTCCTCTTCCTCCACCATGGATGTGTCCTCCATATCCACCTCGATAATTTTGTCCTCTTCCATGACCTCCCTCAAAATACCCCTCATTCTTGTGATAGTGCGCTTGACTTTGTGATCCCAATCCTAGTGCTCATTCTTGTTTTTAGAATTATCGGTTACACTTGACTGTCATACACCAATATCTATGATATCATGGATATGACCAATCAATCTACAATCTTTCGTATCATGGGTTGAGGACCGAGAAAATTTTACAATAGCGAGGATACATTTTTCCTTATCGCACACTATAACAAAGGAAATTTGTTAGCATCATGATTCAAATGAAAGATCTCACAGTCTAACAACAATGAACATATGGATCTCGTGGGGAAACTATCCTTGGCATGACCTTCCACTTCACAATCATGCACACCAAATCCCCGAGTGTGTTTCATGGGCTGAAGTTTTCGATAGTTTCTCTAACTACTTTTCCATAGCTGTAATATGTGCCTCGATAATGGTCTAATGAAATTTTCAATGCTCCCAACTACCTCATCACGCAAATCTTCCTCCAATACTTTGTGCGGGTCATTGTATGTCTTATGTGTGAGTGCCCTTCTAAAATGGGTAATCATACCCCCAACAAAGCATTATGCATGTTGGATTACATGAATATCATAAGAAATCTTAGATAATAGCTTTTTAAAATGGGAATCATACGCTCTAACACTCGAGTAGTGCCTTTCTTAATATCCTTGAGTTCACTTATACTCTTCTGCTCAAACTTAGGGATGTAAAACTCTATAAGGAATGCATCTTTTAAGGCCGGATACTCTACACAAGTCTAATCGGGGTCAAATTTCCTATACCAGCTGTGTGCACACCCTTGTAATGTAGTACCAAATTGGCTTTCCCTACACTCGTAATTCCTTATTCCTTTTATGTGCCACAATATTTCACACATATGCACATGTTCAACAACATCTTCTATGCCCCTATACTATCAATGACGAAGAGACATTTCCATGTAAATATTTTTGGGTTAGTGCGGACCTTGTCCACCTTATCCAAAACCTCATGTGTTTCCCCTACCTCTAGAACCACTAGATTCACTTGAACTAGATCTAGCTATGGCTCATGATCCTAAACCTATAGCTGGGGTTAGACTAGAATATTTACTTCCCTATGTCCCAACAATAGAACTGAACTATATCATAATAGTCTCAGTAAAGCATTACTACTCCCGTAAGTTAGTCTAAAAATCAAGGTGCTTATATTCTATATAGATGATACACCCAAAAGGTACTCCCATATAACAATGAAATCATTTGTTCTACGATCATTATGCCTCTTATAAGAGTCAATCATACTCTAGCACTACTTGAATTATCATTTTTACTGTTTGTTGTACTAGATGCTTTGAAAACTAAGTGTAAGGGTAAGGTCATAGTGGTGGATTCGATGTGTGCCCATGGCCTAGGTTGTCTCTGTTGGCACGATTTTGCATGAAGTTGAGGGTGATCCCTATCATGTTTTCCCCCGGATGGGGATTTCTTGATTCTTTGGCTCCAAGTCTTCTATGTGAGCTCTAAATCCTTTAGGAGCCATCTCTCTCCTCAACGCCATCCTATCTAGAATGTCTCATTACTTCTTTACCTCCCTCTTGCACACCTCATTATACTTAATCTACCTTTCCTCTCTCTACCTTTCTACCACTAGGTATGCCATCCTTTTCCAAACCTACTCCTGCCCCCACGTGTGGTGGGGTTTTAGTTAGCCATCAGTTTACTCACCAAATTCAAAGTTACTTGTTGTATATATCTTTTCCCGAGTAGATATAGACAAGCGAAAATGGAGAAATCAAAGAAGCTCAAATCCCTAACATGCCCAAGGCACACAGAAGTGGCACACGACAATGGATGTCGACAAGGCAAATGGTGTGCCCAAGGCGCACAAAAGTGGCACATGACAATGGATGTCGACAAGGCAAACGGTGTGCCCAAGGCGCACAGAAGTGGCGCACGACAATGAATGTCGACAGGGAAATGGTGCGCCCAAGGCGCACAGAAGTGGCGCACGAAAATGAATGTCAATAGGGAAAATGGTGTGCCCAAGGTGCATGAAAGAGGATGTTGACACACACACGGATGTGCCCTTGGCGCACCTTCAGGAGGCACAACATTTTGAGCGCTGACAGGAAGCAGACCCTGGCGCAGATATTCAGATGGCCATAACTTTTGACTGGGAGCTCGGATTCATGCAAGGTTGGAATTTTTGGAAAGCTTACGAGGTCCTCTGTCCAACTACGACTAGATATATTTAATTAGGTGAGAAAAAATTCTTAAAAATGCAAAATACAGTTCGCCACTTTTGGGTTCGCTGGGTTCTCACCTACCATCATTATGAGATGAGTTAAGTGCATTCTGGAGGTGGTTGGGGCAGATTTCAATTTTCTCTCTCTTTTCTCTCTCATTCTTCCTATAAATTGTAAGGAGGGGCTTCTTTCTAAAGGTTGGACATTTCTGTTTTGCCCCTCCCTTCTTCTCTTTGGCAGGTGAACTTGTGGAGTTAAAACCTCCCATTTGAAACTGTAATGCAACCTTGCCTCTTGGCATTTTGCAGTGTGTTGTATCAATCTTTGGAGAAAATTAATGCATGTCTGTGGATGATTCTCAACCCTCTCTGTATTCATTTGCATCCCCCTGATCTTTCACTGTGAATCTGGCTATCTGTGTATGATCTTGCATTGCATTTTAATGGTCTGTGTTTATTGGCAAGACAGGTGTTCTTCATTCCTCGGTGCATCACCTTTGTAGTTTAGGTTTTATTTTATGTATTTTCTTCCCCCTGTCTCCTTGGAAGGTTAGATTAGGTTTTTAGTAAACCCTCTCGCATCTTCTACGTGTGCATCCGAACAGAGGAATAGGAACCGCCTTCATCCAGAGCTTTTTGATTTCGTAAGGTCGCACACTTGGGAAAAGCTCCATGTTATGCAATCGTACTGAGAGTCTCAACCCATCGTGTTGCAGACATTCAAGGGTGCTGCGATTCGACATCAACAGTTACCATCAGGATATTGATTTTTCTGGAATGCCTTGTAGGTAATTTCCCCTTGGATATCTTTAAAACGTGAATTTAGCTACCTTTGGGCACAAATAAGTGGAAATTGAGCACTCTAAGATATAACTATTTAAAATTCCATGGAACCATGTATCCACAACTTGAGTTGAGATTAGATCAACATCATAAAGGGCCTGAAATTGTTCTTATTTCCAAAAAGTGTGTGATACCTCCAATTCCACTTAGATGCATATGTAATCATCCACTCATATAATTCTACTTTGGGAAGATAGTGAAGAAGCTCATATAAATTTTCATACGGTTTTTTTCCACCCATACACGTGCATTAAACTCAAATCCAATGGTTAACCATAGTGCATATTCTTCTTCGGATCGTGTATCTAATCTTCAATACTTGCTAAGTTCAACTAGTATGTCTTCATCGCAAACCATCCCGAAAACAACTGAAAAAGAGGTCCTAACAATGGAACCAATGATGCATCCTATAATTTAGCAATACGAGCCCAATAAGACCCTAAACACACCGACACATCACTCGGCCTCTAGACTAAGTGCTCACTCAAGCACTCAAAGGTACCAGTGTCCCTCTTTAGGGTTGTTATTAAAGGATTTTAGCATGATGAAGACTTAATACATGCAGTTCTATTATTAATACATCATTCTACGAGCATGCCCGATCTAGTTCTAAGGGAGAACAGAATTAAGTATTAACCATGATGAAATCAAGAACATAATAGAATCAAATACACACAAAACTAACACTTAGATTCAGCCAATATCCTCCATTATATTAAATATGACAATTACAAAAATCTTCTTAAACTAATGGCATTCTATGCCCGTATGCACACAAATCTAATATAGTAGTCCAATCTTGCACACATACATTTCTCTAGTCATTCCATAATATATTATTATCTCCTCTACTACGCAATTCACTACATATTTATAAGAGTGGGGACTTTACCCTCACCACTTATCTAATCCTAAAATAGGTCACATGCTATTATTAGCCACGAGTCGTTACACAAATAGGCTTACATGTAAAAGTGCTAACAATAGACTAATGATAGTTAACCGATAGTAGTAGATTTTTTTGGCTTGTGTCCATGTAAAGCACTTCGTATCTTATCTTCCAAAATAGCAAATGCATGGCATGCATGTATTTTCCTCATTTATGTGCTTTGCATGCCATTCCTAAAATAGATCCTCATGTGTAAAAATGGAAAATTCGTGAAATATGAACTTATCCTCCATGCACGTGTTTCCCTTATTTGTTCACACCTTTGAACATGCCCTATTTTCCCATGCAGACCTCTTGTGTGCCTTTTGTTAAGTATTATCTTGTCAATATTCCTCTAGATGTAACTTGAGCTCACAAAGCTCTAGAGTTGTCATCCTATAAGGTGCACGAGATATCAACTCAGCTCTAGGTACAAGGTCAATGTTGAAATCTATCTCACAATAAGGTGGTAACCCTCAAAATCCTTGATGGTTACATTGGAAAACTCCTATAAAATAGAGTAATTATCTAAGGATGGTCTTGATGAAGCCTCCAACCTATCACTCACCATGATGGCAAACAACTGACACCCCTTAAACATACTCGCTTAAGCTACATAGTGGATATAATATGGATGGAAATGGGCCTATGAATGCATGTAACTACTATCTATAAACAAATTTCATCTCGACACTCAATCACCTTGAGATGGAAATCCAACCTAGCGTTATGGGATGATAACCAATCCCTACCCAAAATCACATTTAGGATCCTAATGGAAAAATACGAGATCAATTATATTTCAAAAGGACCATATATCAAGAACACGCTCATTAACCATAGAGTATGTGGAAATTCTAGCCCTTGATGCTACCTCTACATCCCATATAGAACCTTGCCTCACCGCCACTAGCCTACAATGATCAACCACTAATACTATCTATTATCCCAATCACTATAGCCTGATGCTCCACTTGGCGGTTATCAACCACCACATAAATATTGTGTGTAGCTCTAACATCACCAACAATGGCCATTGATACTAGGGATTTCCCTTCCGAATTTAATTTTGGTTCTATGGACACCTCTTGTAATAGTGACTATGTTCTCTACAACCGTAACAAGCTAGTGTATACCTCCACCATGCTGATATACCTCCAGGACCCCTAGTACTCATAGTTTAATATACTTTGGGACATACGCTAAATGGATTTTGTGGGTTTCCTCCTATTGATCGTGTGCCTAGGTGGTGCTGGTTTCCTCTGTGGTTCTCTATTTGACGGTCCCACATTATGAGTTCTTTGTGTATCCTGTCGAGGAAAGGCCATTTATTGTGTATGCTTCAAATGTGGATGACGTGCATGCTATTGTGGATACTATTTTGGTTGAGCGATAGAAAATACAAGTCTAAATCCACCATGAGGGGATGTGGAGCACCCCTCGATCTATTATCTTGAATCAGAAGGTGTTTCCTCACGTTATATCTAGCCTTCTAATCATCCCTCTATTCTCGCTCTAGATGGTGGCCTTCTCAACTTCCTCGGCTAGTTTTTTTGGGGTGTTCCTTCTAGTGTCACCTCTGATCTCTATGTTTAGGCCTCTGATGAATCAATGAACCCCGACTCCGATCATCGTGCATGTAGTCTACATATTGCAATAGGTCTAAGAAATGACCCTCATACTCTACCACTTTCATATTCTTGTTACAGATCATGTAACTCATCAATACACTACTGAAAAAAAAGTTTTTGGAGATGCACTTAGATCTTAATCTCTCCTCAAACATGTCCCATGATATAGTCTCAGAGTCCACTAGGAGCTTCTTCTCCTTTGATCTCCACCAAACACCCACTTTTTACTTGAGTAAATGGATAACAACACGTGCCTTGGTGTTGCTCAAACACAAACATAGCTTGAAGCATCTAATCAAGCTCACAAGCCATGCCTCTACCTGAAATCTTGTGGTGTCTCTAGAGTAAGATGGTGGATGTAACTTTAGGATCTCCCTAATATGTCTTGATGCTGTTTAAAGTAGAATGTGGGTCTCACATCCAATGTTTCCACTCATGGGAGAGGGCTTGAGATATCTCCCTATTACATGAGGATCCCTCTCTATCCCCATGTATCTTTGGTGAAGCATGACATGAAATATCACCTTACTCTGTTGAGTCAACCACCAACTCTCTCTCTCAATGGAAAACCACCTCTCTTGCAATGCTTATAAGATATGTGGGTCTATGTGTGTCATGTCATCAACTAGTGGTGCATCTTCCTTTTTTATCTTTGGTGGCTCCTCAAGAAAAACTCGTTCTACCTAACCGATCCTCCTTGAGCTCCTACTCCAAATCTGCCACCACCTCGACCACCCCTACTTCTCATTGAAATGTGACCACCACGAGAACTCCTGCTCAACACCTGTGACTAATCCTTAGGCCACAAATCTAGTAACTACACCATGTCTATTTCCCTTCATAGATAAGGATGGAGTTATAAAAGTTATGCACTTCGATTTTCAAATAAATTTTCTACTTTAATCTATTTAAAATTTGCCTACAGCTTTGTTTGATTGTGTAGAGTTTTGGTTTTATTGTGTTTGTTTTGTTTTGTTTCCAAAATTCCGAGTGTGTCAACTTCGGCTCGATACCAAGTGTAATGACCCAAAAATTTTAGCCAAAAATGATGCAATTTTTTTTTGTTTTACGAATTGTGATATGATGTTTGGTTAATGGTTTCGAGTAGAATGTCAAACTTGCATAGGGCCATGCTAGACTTCTCTATATCGCTCCAATTTTATCGATGTCTCTTAAGAGAATAACATTATGTTATATGGATTTTCTTATAGTGTAAATGTTATACACATTATAATACTATTATATCAAGTACGATAAATTATAAATTATATATATTATAATGTTTACAATATTTTTGGATTATCATGCTAACACTATAAACATCATATGGTGAATATTATAACTTTATAATACCTTATAATTACTACTCCATTAAGACATCTTAACCATATTATATCAAAATATTCATTATACATCCCATCATATCTTACATCATACACACACACACACATTAAATGCTAATCATTTACTTAATATTTTCTTTTTTATTTATTTATATTATTTTCGGTAATAATATATAATACTATATCTTGTAACTTATAGAATATATACAAATATATAACATATCTTATAATTTATATAATATCAAGAATATCATAGAAACATCAAATCAACACACGAGGTGATGGGAAAATTACAAAAGAAATTAAAATTAAAGAAATACAAGGGTGAATATTTCAAAGGGGCCATCAACATAGGATAAGAAAAAATTAAATTAAACAACCATAAGAAACTAAAAGGCCTAGAACTTTTATAAACCAAAAACATTGTATCTTAACATGGTTAAGTGGTCTTGCCCAAACATTCTTCACCTATTAGACCCTTGGTCCCTGTGTGATTTATATAGATCATATACAATGCTACACACTACACTCACAATATCTTTCCAAGATATTTCTAAACATATATTACATATACTAAGATAATAGAAATATAGATACATCAATATCAATCGCCAATAATCACTATTAGCACAATTACATGTAATAAAAATATTTCACACACAATAGTGTTAGCAAAAATTTCATTAATTAAATTTTTCACAAGGATGATGATACCCATGTGTATCCCATCTAATAAGAGCACATTTTTCTCACAAATTTCCTCTTACTACCTAGGATGTACCAATTACTCAATTTTATTTTCAACTAAGGTTTAAACACCACAAAACACATGTAACCCATGACAATTAGATTCAATGTCATTTTTTAAAAGTCATTCAAGGAATCAAAAATTGAAATTTTAACAAAAGGTAGAGTTTTCAATATCTCTATTACCCAAAAGAAATCGTATCAAAATTTCAAAAGTACATGTGAGTTACATGTTTTACAATATCTCAAGAACCCCTTTAGAGTTTACAAAATTATTATAAAATATGCACACGTCACATACATTTTTTCAAATCTCATAAAGTAGATAATGCAAGTTACATCACAACATGAGACTAAATTACCCAAAAACAAAGAAGGGAGGTGCAAGGTCCAAACATTAGTCTTCTGCAACAATATCCAAGAACACGAAGGGGAGCCAAGCAATGCTCTCTATCCAACCAAAACCAATTAAGGAACGAGATCTCTCCCACAATGGCCCCTAAGAAAAAAAAATAAACAAGAGATTAAGTAACAACCCCTTTAGAAATACAAAGGATCTAGCTCCATAAAAAAACACACAAACGCAAAACACACAAACAAATGCAAACAACCACAACAAGAACAAAGGTTTGTAAAACAAACCAAGTGGGAAAGGGAGGAATGTGGATTAGTCTCGTTTTGTCTCCAAATGGGTAGGGGTATTGGCCTTAAACCTCCAAGTTACCAACCTCCTTATTTCTCCACTACATCTTATACCTCCTATGCCACCCCTTTTCTCTCCACCAAAGGCCAACCCTTATCTACCCCAACTCCCTCCAAATTAAATTCAAGAATGATACATCGAAAACAAGCCTACAAATATCCTTTTCCCTCTATGAAACTAACCCCACATAATCCTCCCAACACCCCAAATCTAGATGCTCTCTAACCATCAAAATTATCTCAATGAGAGAAGAAAACAATCTAAAAAGAGAGAAAAGGATAAAAGAACCAAGATAAGGAAATTAATCAAACACACAATTTCATCATGCAAGATAGCAATAAGGTAAAACAAATTTTGAAACCCTACCTCAAATCCATATATCTAGCCTTACCTTGATCCAAAGTTATCTCTCTCCAAGCTTTCCAATGTAAGAAAATAACTCCAACAAATAAAACAAGGATCAAGTAGCCACCCAAAAATACTAAGCTCAACTATTATTTATACAATAAGTAAGGGGAATGATGAGATGGCTCCACGTGGATACCAACTAGGAGTAACTTATCTAACTCACTGAAGGTACACTTCTTAACCCATGCACATCAATTTTTTCCTCAATATTTAGTCACGAAAATTAATTCCCAAATCAATGACACACACAAATTACAAAAGGGAAATAAATGACGTAATGAGGGAAAAATAAATTCATCACCTTTCACATACCCCACCAATACTCACATCAAAACCAATAAAACAATATTCACCTAAAAATGAAATCAAACCAAAAAATGAAAGTGCATTTTAACCCTATGACAAAAGTCACATAAATGAGTCAAAATTCATTAATAACCCTAGTTATGATATCTTATGGGTTTGGGCCCATTTAAATTATTAAGGAAAAATTTAGGTGACAAGATGGTTTCCAATAAATTCACTCCAAAATCAAATCCACCACTCCATTATTTTTTTGGTTTTTGAAACTTGTTAATTATTCCCACATATTAATAAGATCATAGAAACATCAAATCAACACATGAGGTAAGGGTAAAATTAAAAATTAAATTCAAAATAAATATATGTAATGGTGAATATTCAAAAGGGGACATCAACATAGGATAAGAAAAAATTAAATTAAACACCCACGGAAAATAAAATAACTAGACACTTTTATAAACCCACAAACATTGTTGCTCAAGGTGGCTAAGGGTCTTAGCCATGACATTCTTTACCTATTGGACCCTTGGTCCCCAGGTGTGATTTATATAGAACCTATACGACTCTACACACTACACATACATTAAATATGTCTAAGAAATTTCTAAACATATATTGCATATACTTGAGGTGATTAAAATAAAGATACATCAATATCAATCATCAATAATTATTATTAGCACAATTACATGTAATAAAAATATTTCAAGCACAATGATGTTAGAAAAACATTCCATTAATTAAAATTTTCACAAGGATGACTATACCCATGTGTATCCCATCTAACAAGAGCACATTTTTATCACAAATTTACTTTTACTACCAGGATGCACCAACTATTCAATTTGATTTTCAACTAAGGTTTAAACATCACAAAACATATGCAACCCATGATGATTAGATTCAATCCTCATTTTTAAAAAAGTCATTAAAGGAATCAAAAATTGAAATTTTAACAAATAGGTAGAGTTTACAATGTCTCTATTACCCAAAAGAAATCATATTATAATTTCAAAACTACATGTGAGTTACATGTTTTACAATATCTCAAGAACCCCTTTAGAGTTTACAAGATTATTACAAAATATCCACACTTCAAATACATCTTTTCAAATCCCATGAATTAGAGAATGCAAGTTACATCACAGCATGAGATTAATTTACCCACAAAAAAATAAGGGAGGTGCAAGGTCCAAACATTAGTCTTTTGTAGCAATATCCAAGCACATGAAGGGGATCCAAGCAATGCTCTCTACCCAACCAGAACCAATTGAGAAACACGATCTCTCCCATAATGGACCATGTGCCAAAACAAATGAACAATAGATGAACTAACAACCCCCTAAGAAATAAAAAGGATCTAGCTCCATAAAAAACACACAAACACAAAACACACACGTAAATGCAAACAACCACAACAAGAACAAAGGTTTGTAAGAAAAACCAAGTGGGCAAGGGAGGAATGTTGATTAGTTTTGTTTTATCTCTGAATGGGTAGGGGTATTTCCTTGAAAATCCAAGTTACCACACTCCTTATTTCTCCACTACATCGTATACCTTCTATGCCACCTCTTTTCTCTCCACCAAAGGCAAACCCTTATCTACCCCAACTCCCTCCAAATTAAATTCCGAATGATACATGGAAAACAATCCTATAATAATCCTTTTCCCTCCATGAAAATAACCCCACATAATACCCTCTAAAACCCCAAATCTAGAATCTCTACCCATCAACTTTATTTCAATGCAAGAAGAAAACAATCTAAAAAGAGAGAAAAGGATAAAACAACCAAGATAAGGAAATCAATCAAACACACAATTTCATCATGCAAGATAACAATAAGGTAAAATAAAGTTTGAAACCCTACCTCAAATCCATATATCTAGCCTTACCTTGATCCAAAGTTATGTCTCTCAAGCTTTCGAATGTACAAAAATAACTCCAACAAATAAAACAAGGATCAACTAGCTAACCCGAAAATACTAAACTCAACTGTTATTTATAAAATAAGTAAGGGGGAATGATGAGATGTCTCCACGTGGATACCAACTAGGAGTAACTTATCTAACTCACCCAAGCTACAGTCATTTACCCATCCACATTGATTTTTTCCTCAATGTTTAGTCAAATAAAATTACTTCCCAAATCAATGACACACACAAATTACAAAAGGGAAATAAATGATGTAATGAGGCGAAAAAAATAAATTCATCACCTTTCACATCCCCCACCAATACTCACATAAAAATCAATAAAACAATATTCAACTAAAAATGAAATCAAACCAAAAAATGAAACCGCATTTGAACCCTATGACAAAAGTCGCATAAGTGAGTCAAAATTCATAAACAAACCTTGTTATGATAGCTTATGGGTTTGGGCTCATTTAAAGTACTAAGGAAAAATTTAGGTGACAAGATGGTTTCCCGAAAATTTGCTCCAAAATCAAATCCACCTCTCCATTATTTTTTGTGTTTTTGAAACTTGTTAATTGTTCCCACATATTAAGAAGATCACAGAAACATCAAATCAACACATGAGGTAAGGGGAAAATTGAAAAATAAATTCAAAATAAATAAATGCAAGAGTGAATATTCAAAAGGGGACATCAACATAGGATAAGAAAAAATTAAATTAAACAACCACAGGAAAATGAAAGAACTAGCCACTTTTATAAACCCATAAACATTGCTTTTGCTTAATGTGGCTAAGGGTTCTTGCCTTAACATTCTTTTCCCGTTGGACCCTTGGTCCTCAGTGTGATTTATATAGAACCTATACAACTCTACACACTACACAGACATTAAATCTGTCTAAGATATTTCTAAACATATATTGCATATACTTGAGGTGATTAAAATCAAGATACATCAATATCAATTGTCAATAATTATTATTAGCACAATTACATGTCATAAAATAATTTCAAGCACAATAGTGTTAGCAAAACATTCCATCATTTAAATTTTTCAAAATATAAAAATTAGAACATTTTCACAATAATCAATTAATCACATGATCAATATAACACGATAATACCATAATCCTACATCACAAGATTAGTGTCATCCATGTATATAATATATACACATATATAACCATTAATCCATATAATTAAGTATGTCATGTAATGTTTATATAAATAAATTTATAATATCAAAGTATTAATATTGAATTCCCGTAATGTGAAGTGTCAAAAAAATAGATAACCAACTAAAACAACTAATCTGATATCATAAAAATGTCTAAGGGAAGTGGGAATTACAAAAACCTTAGATAAACCCTAGTCTTGACCCAAAAAGGTCAGTAAGAATTTTTTTCACCAAATCACCTCCTAGAATTTATCAGAGCATATGTTTTAGGTTTTTGAGTACTCCTTTAGGGTGTCTTACAATGTTCCAAATGTCAACTATCAACTCTAATCATAAATCCCTCTATTCCACTTTAGGATTTTTTTCTTCTAAACCTTTTTAGGGTTTCTACAACCAATCACATTACATGTATCTCTGACCTTAAGAGTTCCCAAAGAAAATGAGATGGATTTTTTAGCACACCTTAGGGCTTTATAGGTATGTAAACATTTTCAAGCTCAGACACTAAGTTTGAGAGGTACTTTCTTTGAAATAAACACTTGAATCTTTCATAGACATTTGAAGTTGTCATATAATATTAAGAGTCATTTATGAAACTCGAAATAGAGCATCATTTTTCTAATAGTCATATATACATTACAAAAATTCACTCCTCCTCTTCCACAAACATTAATCATTTTTCCTCTTGTTGTCCTCCTATTCAAATGACTATTTGTATGATAACTAACTTCTATAACCATCATCCTAACTAGGATTCACTAATTTTTAACTTCCTTGAGTTAAGGATTAACATAGATTTATGTCTTTCTTACATGTCTCAAGGACCCAAAGATGAGTTATACATCCTTTATCCAATTAACTTGACACTCCTACATACTTACTACCTCATATACAAAAAAAAAAATTGGATCAAACTTATCTCTTCTGTGGTATACACATAGTGTGTATACCATAAACAACACTACCACATGATAATACAAAGGTCCAGGTATGTGAGACAAATAAAATACAGGTATATGTAAATAATTAATGAATGATCATTCATTAATAAATGAAAGGGGGTTATGGTATGACTATTTCAATTTATAATTAAATTTAGCACAATGGATTTGGGTTTTCTATAGTCAGTACCACGAATATATGGACTATATCCTTGAGATGGATGAAGAGAGGTTCATTGTCCTCAAATTTGAGGTACTCTTTTACATATGAATGCACATAATCCACAAGTGTATTATCATTGATTTTTAGTATTCAAGAAAAACATCCTTCACAAATTGTTTACCTTTTTTCACCTTCAAAATTACACTTTGTGAACTAAGTATCCAACACTCTAAAGCAAGTAGAATATACTCCAAAGTAAGTAGCCAACACATCAAATTATATATGAAAAACAATAATGTAAACTACACTATTAAATAGTAAATTGTGTAGCATTATTCATAACAATTAAAATTTGCAATCAATTGACATATTGAACATCTCAATAACATGACATATCTATGTTCGTGACATATGAACTATGGTAGACTATACTCTAAAGAAAGTTGAATTAAACACCTATGTCCTATAAGAATATTATATTAATGATTTATTGCATACATTTTTTCATTTTTAAATATGGGTATAAAGCATTTGGGATTTACAATTAATTAGGAGTGAATAAAGTTTTATTAAAAATCAAATTATAGCCGAACAAAAAAATATGTAAATGGTAATAACACAACCTAGAATATTAAATATTAAATTATGTAGCATTATACATAACAATTAAATGTTACAATTAATTGACATATTGAACATCTCAAGAAGTTGATATATATAAATAAATTTTTATCAACAAATTAATTAGTAGGTTCATAACGTGCATTTATATTAAACCACCCCTAGGCATCCTTTACCTTATTATGAAAGAAAATATCAAGGCTTCCTTTACCTTCCTATGAAATACAAACCCTCATGTTAAAGTTGTCTATGCTACCCTTCCTTCAGATTATGACCTAAGTAGTATTGCTATGACCGATATTCAAGATATTACTTGGATTATTCCCTAAACTGTTTTCTACCATTCTAGATGCATGTAACCCTTGCTTTAGTTCAGAATAATGGGCCATAAAAAATATTCAAAACTAGAGTCTCATAGCGTCCATTTTATTGCGAGATAAAAACATATTAGAGCTATTTGAAAATGTAATATGGTCGAGTTCATGAAGAAATTCCAATTCTATAAGGAAGCAATTGTTGAAGAATTCATCAAAAATTTAAGGGAAGTTCTTCGAGGTAAGAGGCACAAAGATTACTTGTCAATAGTAAGATCATTAGTGCAATTTCAGGGATACATTGTGAAGGGTTGTAGATCACATGAATGTCTACATAAAAACACCTAATTAAAAAATTTCATGACCATGGAGAGCCCGAAGCGCAATTGGAACTTAATAATGTAAAAATGTCAAAGGAATAAGGAGGAGAAAATTATTAGACCCTATATGACAACTACCTTTTGATATTGAAGTATTTCACCCGCAAAGGTGAATATAATGTTCTAGGAGCTGATATAATGTGGATTATTATTCATTTGAAATAGGGTTTGCACAAACTAGTGCATTGAGTCAATTTACCTCAATATCTGTGTGACAACATCCATAATATAGCCACTAGATATAAAGAGAATAAATTATCCATCAAGAACCATGGTCTCACTTACCTGATTTGTCAACACTACATCAAAGAGAAGAAGGGTAAAAAGTCTTGGAGAACTTGGCTACTTGAGATGGCTAAAATTCTTGGGAAATAGAGGAAAATTATCTATAAATCTATTGCACCCAAATAAAATCCATCTCTCACTAAAATTGAAGGATAAATTATGGCACCTAGCACCGAATTGGGTGAGATATATGGTATCGCATTCGCAGCAAAATTTTCCAAAATAAAAGGAAAATTGTTAAAATTGGGAGAAGTAATTCGAAAAGAAAATGAAAAATTGATTCTTCATGAGGATCAATATGTTGAGTAGGAAGCATAAATTCAGGTGAAGGAGAAATGGAAATCATCAAGAAATGAGTATTTACACTTTTCCAAAACCATCGACCTCCATGATGGAAATAGAAAAAGGAAAGGCTCTACTTAAAGAAGAAGACACTATGTCTCCCGCTTCACTAGGTCGGGTGTTGAAGAAGATCAATTGCAGCATGGGATTATCCTCTCAAAGAAATAATCAATGATCAAATAACTACAAGAGGAAATAGAGTTTCAAAAATAAGGTACAATCAAAAGAAATTCTCATCTCTTCTTTACAATTTCTAGATGAGTAGCTTACTAAAAGATGAATTATCCAAAAACTTCCATATTGAAGGAAACCCCCTAATCATTCAGTCATATATGTTACATATGAAATCAACCCATTTTCATAACAAAGAATGTACCTTTATACCCGTAGTCACATCAATTATACATCTATGTATTGAAGATAAGAGTTTATAGAATTAATGTAAAACTTAGATCTATTCGACAATATTGGATTTGAAAGGCATTTTTATTTGATAATAAATGTGTGATATCTATTAATTATAATATTACAACTATTTACGACTTCTTGGTTATAATATTACAATATTACAAAGCTACAATATTACAACAATGTACCACTTCGATTTACAATATTACAATAATATAAGGATATAATATTTTAAAAAAAGGTACCACACATTCCAAAATTACCAAAATTCATTCAAAAACTTAGATTCTTCATCGGATGCTTGTTGAAAATTTTCATAGAGTAGGACACTATTAAGATAGAATGAGAGAATTTAGTTACATTTTTTCCATTTATAATATATTCATTCAACTCTAACTGAATGTGACACCTTAGACCACTTTCTTTGGAGTTTGGACTATTTACATTGGAGTTAGGACAATTTACTTTGGAGTTTGGACTATTTACTTGAGTACAAATAACATTGATTGTTTAAAAGCTTTAAGACTTCTGCACACCCTCCATAGTATAAAATTCAAAACAAAAAAACAACATATACCACCATTATTAAATACAAGATAAAAAATATACACATAATACAATAAAAGAAAAATGTGTAATAGTCGAATGCACATAATACAAAATTTAGCATTATTTTTCTTAAACATGATGAAACGCCATGAAACATTATTTGTCATAATCATACTAAAAATTCTTTGTAATCCAAAGAATAGTAAAATCCCCACACTTAACATTATTTTTCATAAAGATAAAAATACCTTCAAGATGCATTAAATTTTCCAAAAGAGAGTGACAACTTGGAACTTGAATTTCAGTCAAGGGGCTATCCCCGTGATTCACGAAATAAAAATTTAATCTGTCTTGAATTTTTTTGAATACGTATTGTAATCACATTACATTCATACTCACTTAAACTCTTTGATATAGGCTCAAAACTTTCTCTCGATTGCTATACCAAACCATTTATGTGTTTTCTTAAATAGTTTCTTCGATGAGTTGTGTCAGAAAGGTATACTCCTTGTATTCTTGAGCATCGATATTAAAAATAGAACACGATCTGTTTTTCTTCCTCTTTTGATATTTCCTTCTTGCAATAGACCATGGATGCAAACTGGTGGTAGAAGTATCATTTGTGCTACAATCTGGAATGAAATCAAATGGAAATGAACCGAGAGACATGTAAAATCTTCTTAACGCTTTGCACACACGCCTCGAAAATAAAAAAATATTCATCACTATCCGCACCACATCCAATAATGATTTCAAAAACTCTTTAGATTAAATGAGTACTTGCAATGCATTTCAATGGTTTATAACATGTTTCTCAAGAGTAAGGTATTGTGTTTCATGTCGAATTCCTTCATCACCCTCAACTGTCACCAATAAGAAAATTCATTTAGTAATTGATAAATTGTTGATATATCAAACACTCTTTATTCATAATAAATTATGTATTGTCAATGACTATGCAAGTTTGTTATGATGGAGCATATTTAATCACAATGAATTAAACTGCTCCCCACAACATGAAAAACATGGTCATCTACAATGACAATAATAAAGAGGATGTACAATAAATTGTCCCAAGGATAAAAATGGTGTGAAATAGTTAAAATAATGAAACAAAAAAATACACCCTCACCACTAAAATTTGGATCCCTAGTAGATGCACTACCCTCATGTGTCCTCTCAAGTTGTGACACCTTCAAAACATGTTTGTAGGTGTTTCCTTTAGTAGCCAAAGGATAGTCGCAAACATAAAACTTTGGGCCAAATCTCTAAATGAAATAACATCGGTCCCTAGATATTTGAATTCTAACCATGTAAAACCCTTGAATAATATGGTTATATGGTATTGCTCGGCTCTCTCAAAGTGGCATTCAAAAGTTCCTTCTCCTTGTAATTTGTCAAGAAACATTATACGTATAAATTTATGTATTTTTGTAATGGGGTTAAACTTGAAACACCAATGTGTACAACAACCAATCCATTCTCCTTGTGCATTTCTTTCTTTGATTGCATAAGTATCGGGTCTTCAAGAAATAATGGTAAGATTCTATGGATGCATTTGTATCCTAATTAGCATGGGTGAAGTTACAGAAATTATTTGACCACATACCTTCATGCGAAATAATAAAACCATTATAAATGACTTAAAAATTATTAAATCTACACATAACTATGTAGTTAGCACATACCAATACTTTTGTCTTGTAGCCACATCTTTCTGAAATAATCCATAAAGATGGTCTCCTCTTTGAAATCCTCCATGAACTTGTCAATGAGAAAAAGGTCATGTGGTCATTTTCAATGATGGTTCACATTATATTTCCTAGTATCTAGAACATAACTATCCCTACCTTCTTCTACATAAATCAGAAATGCTTTTTTCACATGAAAAAAATTAATGCAAAATAATAAAAAGTAATCCAATCCTATAAATGTTGTATTACAAAAATGAAGAAAAAAACCTAAAAATATTCTTTAGCAAATCTGGAGGAATATGGCATATGCATAACAAGACACGACAATCAAATACAACCCCGATACAAAAATAACATTGTTAGGTTGTAAATTTTTGTATTAAATTTATAGAAAAACCTATTAGTAAATCTATACTTTATAGCTTGTATTTTAGAAGTGCATCATCTGTAATGAATGCATTGACATGCCAATCCATCATTTTCCTTTTCCCCTCATATATACTTCAGCAAGCCATACTTATATGCCATGCACTTTTTTTACAGAAGAAAACACCCGTGTAACAGAGCCCTAACCTCTTTCTTGAAAAATATAAGCATACACAATTGGTATTGATGCAAATGTGTACACGAAATTATTGTTAGTATGAGAACGACTTAAAAAATATATCCAAATATCAATTCCACATAGAAGTGAGACAGAAATGTTCTTACCCCATATTTATTAGTTGAGAACATGGAATCCATTGCAATGATGGAATTGTGGGAATGAAGAACCACCATTTAAAGCATTCACATTGTTTGAAGGCCCATAATGAAAGGAACATCCCACATCACCTCTCGATAATAAAAAAATGTATCCCTTTCGTGTCATGCAACAAATTGATACTAGTGATGTCATGTTGGTGATTTTTTGATCTAATGATCTTCACCCTCCTCCATGTGTTTAACATGTCTCTCTAGTTAAACACTCATCCTTTTTGTTGAAAATACTCACCAAATCTGATCCGTGTAGTGTCTTTCCATAATGATGTCAATAGATATACCAACAAGAGAAAGATATTAAATGTATTTCTTACATTCAACCGATAAAATTGAGCAAAAATATGGTGGATCTAAGCTTGAGTCCTTTACACCATGTCAAAACTCATCATTCTTATCAATGTGATACATATCATTGTATATGATATGTTCCACATCTGGTGTGCCAAACATAACCCTCACATTGAAATGGCACTAACATCCACATTTTTTTTCTGAAACCTCCTAATTCTTTCACTAGTAGGTGGTTTGTTTCTATTTTCGCCAGGGCCATAAGCACAATGGTAGTTGAAATAAAAGGAAATACATACTGATATCAGGTACGGAATTTGAAAAATGTGGCACTAACATATGTGAACACTATTCCTAAGGATGACCAAATGTAAAGTTTATATAAACAAACCTGTGATACATAATGGTAGCATGTGGTGGTGTGTGTTCCTCTGTAATAGGGTGGACCCTATTTTGCTTGCATACGAATGTCATCTCGGAGCTATCGAGAAGGCCTTCCCATTTAATAAAGGCATCAAGTTGTGCTAGAGGGATTATTTTAGAAAGATCCCCGTGACCATTTTCTTTCCCAATTGGTGTCCTTGTAAGATCATCTTGAGAAAATATGGTTTCCTAATGTTCTAAACATCTAGGGAAATAAATTGTCCATAATTTTTCATTCATGACATCCTAAAAAAATAATGTAAAAACTTAGTGTAATCAAAGTCCATGGTATTTAACATATCAAGATATGAAATGTTATACATAATGTTAACTTTTAAATCTTACCTTGAAAATGTTAAAAGTCGATTCAAAATTTCATTTGAAATATTTCACCCGTATGTTTTAGAAATTTGTTGAAATTCTTTGAAACTCCTAAGTCTTAAAATTCATACTTCAGATTTTGGAGGATTTCCTTTTCGGGAATAAACTGCTATTTTTATAACATGACTCACGGGTTCCAAATTTTGAAACTCTGAAGTTATGAAATTTTGAAACTTCAGAACTTGAGGGTTCTATAGGCATTTAATTCTCACCAAGCCTCCCACACGTAGGCATCCAGGAATTAATTTCAGGTTTTTCTATATAAAATCAAGTTTTATCTGTCATTTTCACCAAACCTTTTTCTATGACACTCTAATTGTTTATGAAACTTTTGTACTTTCGAGGTGTCATTTTTTAGGAAATTTTTTTGGGTTATTTCTTCTTGGTTTATGATCATTTTGGGTTTTCTTCTTTATTTTATATTGTTTTTACTTTCTCTTATTTCAAATGAAACCCTCACCATCTGCCATGTTTTCCTTAACAATGTTTCTTGATTGCCACACCTGTAAAATCCAACATCTCGCAGAAACTAATCCAGATTGCACGATAATTTATTCCAAATCTCTACAAATGTTTGATTCTAATTCCTTCCACATGGGTAAGTTCACAATTCATAGATTTTTATTTTTGGAACTTTCACTTTCAAGTTCGGATATTCCTTTTAGACTTTCTTAGATTCCCTTTACGGAGTTTCGTAGGTCTTCCTTTTTAGACTTTAGGAGGTTCAATATTTTTGAAGGTTAAAAGTTTTGATTTTGGAGTTTTCGAGGTCTCGCTAGTTTCAAGTTTTCGAGGGTTTGTAATATGGAGCTAGAATATTTTCATACTTTTAGACTTCCGCATTTCAGATTTTTTGCAAAGATTTGTTACGACAATTCCAAAGAAACTTTCGATTCTCAAATCTGAATTTAATGTCAACCTCCTTCTCCAAAGGAAAATAAAAAGATGAAATATATATTTTTAGAAGTTTCTCCTCACTTGTGTATTTCCTCGACTTGTGCAATATTGGAGATATTGATCTTGGGCACGTAGATTTTCAAAATTTTGGGAAAGGCTGAAAGCTTCTAAAAATCTTGGATGTAGGCTATATATGATCATGGGTTTTCTCTCGCTGCATGTTTTCTTGCATCCATGCATTGTCTTGTATTCATATTTTCCACAACAACCCATTTTTAAGAAGATTTCAGGATGGTGAAGAATGGTGACCACAAGGTCATAATTCAATTAGACTCTGATTTCTTTGAAGATTTGTTTAAACTCCCAGATGTTGAGGACTATGCCAAAATTTCACCCGAAGTTGCAATTGAACATTGGGACAAGGAAACCAAATTGTGTGCGAGGGTCATGATGAAGAGCTACTTGGCCAAGAGTGTCACCAAGTTTCCTAAGACTATGTTTCAATCAGATTTCATCCAAGAAGTAAATGATCTCATTATGTTGTTGAGTAGTGTTTATGGTCTTGCTTTTGAAAAAGAGTTTCAAGAATGGATGTTAATGTACATTGCCACTATTAAGAATATCAAAGAATTCATACAATGGGGAGAGCATATCAGTAGCTCTATCTATTTTCAATTGAGTAAAGTCTTTTCTTCTAAATACCTTTACATGACTTCTTTCTTGGTCTATGTTGCAGTTTATCATGGGGGAATTGAATGGGTTAAATACCAAAAGTGTTAGGAGTGCATCAAATATTTTCAAATTTTATCCTCAAATCACAATAGACGAGGAAGAAAACATTTTTGTAGATTCAATGATGACTTCTTTGTTGTTCTTCTTCATCATTTTGACAAGGATTTTTATAAATGAAATATTTGTAATGAAGCTTTCAAATATGTTCGAGAGTAGGGAGCCATTTATCTTCAGTTTCCAAAATTTACATACATTAGGATTCAAGGTTTTATGGGTGCCCTAAGAAAGTTACCTGGATGTCCTACCGACAAATGGGTTTTTCTAGAGTTTGTTCAACAATTGTTAGATTATCATAAGATCCATAACAAACGACATAAGGAAGGAGTCCAGTTTCCCATTTCAATTGGAAGATATACTTGTGTCTGTATTTATAAAGAAAATAATGTGGATGTGGAAATGTCTAAAGTGGCTTTATGAACTTTTCATCCAAGAACCAATTTTGAATACTTGGGGAAAGTTCAAGAAACCGGTTTATCTAGTTCTCACATACCTCGGCTAGAGGATATTTGGATTCACTATCGAGATAAGTTAATTATCCAAAGAATGAGAATACAAATGGTTGACTTTGGATGAGGTTAGATAGTTTGGTATTATAGAGATTTGAAAGGATATGGAGGATGAGGAAGAAGTATTGGATTCAATATACAAGGATAAAAATGTTGGCAATCAACCATTGCCATTGATCAATTGGTATAAAGAGAAAATTTACAATACTAAGGAAAGGGTGATACCCATTTTACAATGAACATATGATTGGTTAGATACCTTGGGAATTTCACCAAAAGGGTTAGATCAATCTATAAGAACATAAGCACACCCAACTATGAGTCTTCCTACATCCAAAAAAGGGAAAAGGCCTACCCCAAGGGCCAATATAATTCCTAAGAATATTTCATTCATTGTTGGAAGTTATTATCTTTCCAAGGCCCCTCGCTTCTAAGGTAGCTTCCTATATAATGCCAATATAAGAAAAAATTGAGGTTTTCGATTCTCTAGTTGATCACAAAATCTTCCACCCCTCCTTCCTTGCCATTATCACTTCCTCTATCATTACCCTCCACTCCTACAATCATTTATTATTTTCCATCCCCATTCATGGCCCATGTATTTTCATCCCTTCATGTCCTCTTAGTGAGATAAATGACTGGGTTTCTAATTTCCACTTCACTCCCTCTGCAACTTTCATTTCCTTCCATTTCAAATTCTAGCCTCATTGTATCCACTCGCTGGGGTTATTCTCACATCTTTCCCATTTATCATTACCACCTCCACTTCATTTCCAGATAATTTTACTAGTGCTATTGTGTTATCTAGTGCTCCAATTACTAAATCATTTGTTCCACTTCGTCTCGCATCTGCTATACTAGAATGGCTGTATCACCAAACTCCAAAATAGAAGAAGAAGGTGCCTTTGGTAGATGTAATAGATCTAAGTGTGTTGGAACCTACTTAGAGGAGATAGACCAAATGACCAAAGATCATCTCCATTTTATCTTTAAACCAATTAGGAGAGAGAGTCATGGAAATTTCTACCCGTATTGAGGAAAAGACTAAATCAACTATCACAAAGTAGTGTACTATTAAATTTCTAGATTTTCACTAGGTGAGGTGACACACGAAGGTGCCAAACAAGATGTACAAATGGATCTCAGGAATTTATTAGAGAATTATGATAAGGATAAATATTCCAAGGATGAACTCAAAGTTAATGTTGAACAACTCACTGATTTGCTAAGGAAAGTAACATAACCCACTCCAACCAATGATCCTTCAACTACTACTTCTCCGAAATTTCTTCCACTCTTGATGATTATTGATATTTCATATCATAAGATTGAGAAGATAGGTCGAAGGAAGATCAAAAATGGATGGATGAAATCCATGCTTCAAGAAGCTAATCCTTTGATCAAATAATTTGTTGAATTATATAATGGTTTGTAAACCAATAGAGACTCCATTCAAATGGTGGATGAAGTCTTTTATGAAGATAACAATAATTTGAGTCATAATTTAACAACATGGGGTGAGATTATAGAGCAGATCCAGATCTACTCCTTTAAGAAGAAGTAGTTTATGATATTTCCAAGTTGTTCGAATTTTAGAAGGCCATGAAATTTATATCCCATGCGTTATAATATTTGATAAAGAAATTGGATGAAAAATGCGTAGAAATAATGGATGCCCTAAATGTTATCTCCGAATAATTTGATAATGTCAATTGCAAATTTTTCAATGAGAATATTGATTCCTTTCCAATATATCAAATTAAGTCAAATTTGAGAGATTTGTTGGAGTAAAATAATGAGGTAACTTGGACTTTCAATAATGATTCAATTGATAGGTTGGTTTCATGCAAGAATTTCACAAGTCGACTGAAAAAAGTGGTCAGTAAACTCAAAAGGAACCCAACCAAAGTGGAAAGAGAAATTCAAAAAAAATATGTGGTGAATCATTACACATGTGGACCTAAAGAAGAGGAAGTACAAGGAATCATTAAATGTTTCATTGATTACAAGAATCGATGACTTTATGAGAGAGAAATTAGGAGGAAAGATTGGGAGAAAAGGATGTTGCGTAACCAAGCTAAGTTGGGTGGCCATGAGTCGACGCTTATAAGTTATGGATTAGTCCAAGTCATAGGGTTGATTGGGTAAAACTATTGTAACTAATTTTCTATTTTATGGGATCCCGTTAATCGGAACTTAATTACATTCTATTTTTAGTAACTTGTTAATTTAATTCCATTTGTAATGGCTCACCCTAAACACTTAAAAAGGTTAAAAGCATGAACTTTATAGGGATATAGATCATTTGGAAGTTACTCTTCAATCTTGGAAGAGTGCTTTGAATACTTTGAAGCCTTTCAATTACATTCAAAATAATATTTTTCCATGAAAAGTCTGATTTATTGTGTTAATAGTTGATCAATGTATGCTTTGTGGATGTGTAATTCCTTAGTGTAAGTGATTAACTCACCTTTATTTCAGAGTATCTTATTTCAATCTATGGGAAAATGATGTGGTTATCTTGAATATCAGTTGTGGAAATATTATATTCCTTCTGTTATAAAGTTACATTATCATTAATCTGTCATAAAGAGAAAGGGATGTTTGACATGTGCATATCTTATATTGTCATGATTTGTTGATTGTGTGTTCGAATAGATTTGATCTATCATTAGGTATGCTTGGGGTCTTACAAGGGAATGTATGTTATTTTGTCTGTGGTTTATTATTTTCCCTATCTAAATAGTATAAGGTGAATTGGATTGTGATGGTTTCTTTATCATTTCGTGTTAACCCCTTCCAGTGTGAAGATCATACAATTATCTAGTTATACTCTTGGTGTATCACCATATTTTCCTTATTTGTTATTTCTAACCTTGAACCTCATGAATTGAGTAGATTAGAGTCATTTTAAATTGTTTTAGCCTTGCACATCAATCTTAAATTGGGTGCCCCCAAGTTCCAAAGGAATTTGGCCTTCTCCGGAGGTTCATCCCAAGGAAACAAGGTCCCACACCTTGGGGATGTTCCAATGTTGCATGGGATATTTCAATAATTTAACGGCGGAAGATCTGCATGAAAACATTTTTGGCATGCCCAAAGGAAAAATTTGGTACTTATCATCGCACTTGCATGAATCAAAGTACCTGGTGACTCCATTTCTCTAGATTTCAAGTCTCAATGTGTTCACTTATGTGAAGAATTTAGACAAGAGCTTCTTCTAAGAAAGGAAAATATCAACATACAATTATCCTTGTCTCCGCCAAGGAGAAAGAGAAGCAATGTTTATACATCATCCCATAGAGGTTGTTCAATTCCTATAGACAAACCTTCACTAAGGAACAATCGACCCTTGGTCACCATGGCAACCAATGCTTGTCCTCCTTTCAATGCTAGTAACCCCTTGTTATTAGCCCAAAGAGATGTTATTTCTACATCTCCTCTAAAAAAATTGCATTTTGTACTCGAGAAATTATTGTTACTCCTTTGGAGCACATTTTTGATATAACTAGTATATGTGCAAAGACATAGTATTACAGATGACAATGTGGTAGTCGAATCATTGCTACTTACTTTAAAGGTAAATAACTTCAATGGTTTCAGAGTTTGAACATTGGTTCCATAACTACTTGGAATGAGTTAGGCGAGAAGTTCTACAAGTAGTTTGAAGACAAAAGTGATCACCTATCACTTATGGAACAACTCACAACCATAAAAAGAGCCCCTCAAGAATATATGAGTGATTTTAATTTCCATTTCAGAAATACTTGAAAAATAATTCCAACACTCAGTAACACCATCTCCAAGAAATGTGTTCTTGTATTATTTACATCCTTAAAAATGATATAGCAGTTATGATCCAATAAATGGGGAACTATAGTTCTTGATGTTTATGAAATCGTTATAAGGGCCAAAAATTATTTAATTCAAGAAGGAAAGATTACTCCTAGGCCTCGCATTCCTTTTTTATAAATTGTAGGAAACAACCATTCATTTCCCATGTTCTAAAAAATCCCAATCAATTAACTCAGTGATCGTGTCTATTCCATCTAATAATCTAGATGAGGTTAAATCCTTGTTGTAAAATTTCATAAATGAGATCATAGTAATAAAAAATAATCAGTCTCAATATTCTCACCCATATCAATCCCATCACCAAGCAGGTTATCCACCTTTTCAAGGAACCAATCAGTCACACAAAAAAGCTATGAATCAAGTCAGTAAGTGTAAATCCTTTGAATTTTCAGAACCCTCTTGTTTTTAGTTCATCCAGAGATGTAGTTCCCGTCCAAAATAATATAGTCCAAGATTATGAATGGTGTTATCCTTGTTCTTAGCCTCACAACCAAAATATTTTCCCGAATGAATTTTTGAGCCAAGCCCTTATGGTCCACCATGTATCCGCCCCACCTAAGTCAAGCAAAGATCATCCTCACAGAAGACCAAGAGCATCCTCCTCGATGAAACCGCATTGCTAAACATAAAGAAATATATTTTTGTGGTTTGAATACTGATGCTTTATCTGTAGTAGGAATACTCATTCTAAAAAGAGAGAAATGGAATCTCCACCTTCAAAAGATAATCAAGTATCCACTTCACAACCTCAGCCATGATCGGCGGTTGATAGAGATGCAGGAAGAAACCATCGAAACACTTGTTAATAAAGTTGTAAGGAAATAAGGTTCTCAAGGTGTCACAATACCCAACAAGAATTTTACAAAAGAAGACTCTAATCCCCAAAGAAATTTTAGAAAAATAGGCTAAATTCCACTCAAGTATTATGGAACAAATGAAGAATACAAACCTAAGTGTTACTATGTGGGATGTACTCTTAATTCCTTCACAAAACAACTTTCTCGTGAGAGGATTTGAACAATTTTGGTACAACCTGATAGATCATTGGGTCGTGAAGAAACATTTATAGCAAGGTTGTGGCAACCAAAAGGAAAAGTATTCCTAAGGCCAACAAACCATCACCATTCTAGATTTCCTTAATCATTGGTGATCATTTGGTGCATAATTACATTATTGATTTTGGTGTCAATAGTTCCATTATGCCCAAGCAGATTGCAGACATGTTGGGAATATAGTATAATCCAATATCTAGGGGAGTTTTTTAGCTAGATGGTACTGTAGTTCGACTGGTTGGTGTTATCAAAGGGTTATAACTGACCATCATTTTGTGCCCCATTTTTTTGTTCACAAAATACATATCATTTATAGATCTTCCTCCTCTCTTCACCATCTTCCTATCATGAGATTTCACTGCCAAGATGGGTGGTTACCTATCATTAGATTGGTCACATATGATCCTTAGAACTTGGTATGGGACAAAGGTGACTATAAGAGTAGAACCAATTTTTCATAATCATGTGGATCCCTACACTGGCCAAAGTCCCATAAATGGGAATTATCCCATCGCTGACCCTGAAGAAGAAGATGTCGATCATGAACCAACTATTTTTTTTGAGGAATTTCCTAATAAAATGTTCGATGAGGTAGGTGTAGATCATTAATATGATCCCTATGCTTATTTATTGGTAGAGGAAGGATTTGGTTTGTTGTTTTTGGAAGAAATGGGATTCTGCACATATTGCATTCACAAAGAAGGAACAACCATACCACAACTTGTCAAAACAAAAAGCAATATTGAAGGATTGTGTAAATTGTTCTTTGATGGCTCGAGGAGTAAGAATAGATCTGGTGTTCTTTTTATGCTAATTTATCTAGAATAAAATTAATACTTCTCATCTTTCTAATTTCGGTTCGAATTACACTAACAATGCTCTAGAATATGAGGCCCTTGTGCAGGGAATTCAAATTTCTCAAAAGAGGGGTATTAAAGCTCTAGCTGTTTTTGGAGACAATGAGTTAGTAGTTCATCAAGTGATGACATGTAGTGCATCCAAAAATTATCTTTTAAGATCATACAAAAATTGAGTCTGGGATTTAATTGAAGATTTTGAAGATTTTGGGATCCATGTTGTTCCTAAAAATAAAACTAAGATGTTGATAGGATTGCTACAATTGGTTCATAATATGAAATACTAGTTGATATCAAAAAAGAAGGAAAATAATCTGTCAAAATAGTGGTTTGACCCGCAGTCCTTGATAATGTAAGTAGTTGGCAAGTGTTTGATAGTGACCAACAAATTGTCCTGTTTCTACAAGCAGAGGTGGAGTTTTCCGTGAAAGGTCAAGCTAAGTTACAGGAAGCATACAATGATCAAATCATTCAATTGAAAAGTAAAAATCTACCAAAAGGATTAGTTACTCTGGAATCCATCTTTAATTCAGATGATCAAGCCATAAAATAGAACTCAAACATGGTGGTCAAAGAAGACAATTTTGAGGAAGTTGAAGTGGCTAGTGAGAAATTTCTGAAGATTGGTAAAGTATGTACTTCTAAAGAAAAGGAAGCTTTCATAAAACTGTGTCAAGAGTATCATGAAATTTTTACATGGATCTATAAGGACCTACGTGGTTTTGATCCAGGGCTAGCACAACATGCTATTGAACCGACCCTCATGTCAAGTTAGTTCTCCAAAAACAAAGGCTTATTAATTCAAAACCACTAATGAGAAAATATATAAACAAACTCATATAGGCATGTATAATATTTCCTATTAAGTATTCATCTTGGGTGGCAAACCTAGTTCATGTATAGAAGAAACATGGAGAAATTCGGCTATGCATGGATTTCGAGATTTGAACCCTACCTCACCGAAAGATCAATATTTCCTATTAAGCATTGATCTTGGGTGGCAAACCTAGTTCATGTATGGAAGAAACATGGAGAAATTCGGCTATGCATGGATTTCAGAGTTTTGAACCTTGCCTCACTGAAAGATCATTATCCTCTTCCATCAATCGAGAAAATTATTCAAATACTAGCAGGAGATCAAATATTTTCCTTTCTCGATGGGTATTCAGGTTATAATACGATTCTTGTTCAAGAATCTGATAAATTTAAAATGGCCTTCACTACCAAGTGGGACATGTATGCTTATAACAAAATTCCATTCAGATTGTCTAATGTTGGGGATACTTTCCAAAGATCCATGGACATGGAATTTAAAGGACTAATAAATGATATCATTTTGGTTTACCTAGATGATATAACTGTACTCTAAGCATGCAGGTGACCACATCACACATCTTAGAAAAATTTCTCAAGGTGCAGGGGAATTCAAAGTTTCACTCAATCCTAATAACTGTATTTTCATAGTGCACGAGGGAAAATTGTTAGGGCATGTTGTTATGGCAAAGAGGAATATCGGTCGACCCCCAAAGAAAATTTGCTCAATTTTTCCCTCTCCTCCCAAGTCACAAAAAAGGACTCCAAAGTTTTCTAGGCACTATAAATTTCGTACAAAGATTCATTCCTCAATTTACAGAATTGGCTAAACCATTAACAACTATGTTGAAAAAGGATATTCCTTTTTGATGGAAAAAATAATGGGAGGAATTTTTGAAGCCATAGAAATGGCCATTTCTCGTGCTCAAACCCCAGTGAACCCCAATTTTGATAAAGATTTTATTTTCTATACTTTTACAGGTCAAGAGAGCATTTTGGTTATCCTTCCTTAGCAAAATGACAACTTGATGGAGCAGCCCATTACTTTTTTCAGATAATACCTCAAGCACTATGATCTCAAATATTCATTCATTGAAAAATAATTCTTTGTAGTTATTCAAGCTCAATAAATTCAAGCACATGTTGTTCAACAAAAAAATTCACCCGATGGTGTCTCATCTTGTGTCAAGGACCTTTTTTGACGAAAGAGATAAATAAGAAGCATGTTGTATGGATCATGAAAGTGAGGGAGTATGACATACATATCAAAGTTACATAACTTGTTAGAGGTAAGGTTTGTGTCAGACTTGCTCGCAGACATGGAATGAAAAGGTGATAAAGATGTTATATTCTTAAACACTAATGAAAATGATGATCAAGTTGATCCGGTTATCCAAAATGAATAATTTCCTTTTCCCAAGAGTATATCATGCGAACATGGTTAAAAATCAAAGAATTACATTTCATATTCATTCTATTCCATATGTTCTAGTAGATAATGTTCTCTTTCGAAAGTATTTGAACGTTGTTCTCCTTCATTGTGTGGACTGAAACATGTAAGTAAGATACTAGAAGAGTTTCATAATGGTTTATCTATAGGACATTAGTCTCGCACAAATATTTTTGCTAATATCGCGTGAGTCGGTTACTATTGGCTAGATTTGTTCAAATATGCCCATCTCTTGGTAAGGAAATGTAAGGAATGTGCCCTTTTCACTAGAAACAAAGGTTGGCATCCCTTCCACCGCATCTTATTCAAATAGATCAAATTTTCATTTAATGGGGGTGAATTTTATCAAGATTATTACTTCTCCATATAATGATGGACATAAATAGGTTCTTATTGTAATGGACTACCTTGATGGATAGAGGCGATAATATCGAAAGAAAGCAATGAGAAGACAGTTCTTGATCTATTGGAATGTATAATGACAAGATTTGGTGTTTCATTTATAGTTATTTTATATAATGCAATCGATTTTATTGGTCCGAAGTTAAGTGAATGGGTTGTTAAGAGTGGGCTCTATCTAAAGACTTCATCCAATTACTATTCGTAAGGAAATGGATTGGCTGATTCTAATAACAAAAATACCATAAGGATTATCAAACGCACAATGGAATCTAACTAGAGGAATTGGTATACAAATATTAAGACTTCCTTATGGGAAGATCAAATCACACCTAAAAGAACCATCATGAATTCTCCTTTCCTACTTGTATATGGAAGGTAAGCAAATATTTCGCTCTCCTTGTAATTATCTTCTTTGGAGTTAGCTCATTAGCTTGAGGTTATGGAGAATGATTCTTTGACGTGAGGTTTCCTAAAATCGTGGAATTGGAAGAAGTAAGGAACATATCTATGAAGAATTTGTAGAAATATCGTGTAAGTTAAGAAATAATTTGACAAGAAAGCATCCGATAGGCATTTTCAAGAAGGAGATTAAGTTCTCTAAAGGGATGAAGATAGAGCCAAACAAGGCAAACATGCTAAGTTTGGTGCTCTCTAAAGTAGGACATAAATCATTACAAGTTATAAAGAGGAAAATTAGTTTCATTCTCCATTCTCCGTAAATCGGGACTCAATGGAGAAAAATTTCCCATTCATGTGAATGGGATACATCTCAAAGCTTACTTTTGAGATTATTTCACTCCCCGTATAGTGTTCATTTTGACTTTTCCTCCAAGTACTTTGCACATTGTGTGTTTTGTTTTTCTATTTCTTTTCTTTTGTTTGTGCTCGAATGTAGTTGTCTTTCATGAATCTTTTGTCTAATGCTTTTATATAAGGCTAGTGACCTAAAATATTATTACAAAAGAATTTCCCGGAGGTATCCACCTTGAAAATGTTAAAAGTCGATTCAAAATTTCATTTGAAATATTTCACCCGTAAGTGTTTTAGAATTTTTTGAAATTATTTAACACTTAGAAGTCCAAAAATTTAGATTTCAGATTTTAGAGGTTCTCTTTTCAGGGAATAAAATTCTTTTTCATAACTTGACTCACAAGTTCAAGTCCAAACTCCGAAGTTTTAAAATTTTAGAACTTCAAAATTTCAGTGGTTTCGACTTAGAGGTTCTATGGACATTTAATTCCCACCAAATATCCCATGTGTCAGCTTTTGGGCATTAATTTAGGGTTTTTATATATGAAATCAAGTTTTATCTGTCATTTCAATGTGACCTTTTGCTTTTACATTATGATCTTTTAACAAAATTTTGTACTTTTAAGGCACCGTTTTAAGGCAATTTTGTTTCGATTATTTCTTCTTGGTTTATGATTGTTTTGGTTCTTCTTCCTCTTTTATTTTCTTTTTTCCTTCCTTTTTATTATTTTGAAAATGGAACCCTCATAATCGACCAAGTTTTCTTTAAGAATGATTCTTGATTTCCATAGCTATAAAATCCAACATGTGCAGGAATCTAGTCCAGATTGCATGATAATTTCTTCCAGATCTCTACAAGTGTTTGATTCTCATTCCTTGCTCATCGGTGAGTTTACAGTTCATAGATTTTTCTTTCGAAACTTTCACTTTCAAAGTTTTAAATATTCCCTTTATGAAGTTTTGAGGTCTATCTTTTCAGACTTTGGAAGGTTCCAATTTTGGAGGTTAAATATTTTTGAAGGTTTGGGATTTTAATTTTGGAGTTTTAGAGGTCTGCTAGTTTTGGGTTTTTGGTGGGTTTGCACTTCGGAGATAGAATCTTTTTAGGATTTTAGACTTCGACATTTCAGATTTTTTTGAAGTATTTGTTACAAAAATTTCCAAAGACCCTTTTAGATTCTAAAATCAAACTTAATGTCAACCTCCTCGTCAAAAGGAAAAGAAAAGATGAAATATACATTTTTAGGAGTTTCTCCTCACTCATGTCTTTCCTCAGACTTGGGAAATATTGGAGATACCAATCTTGGGTAGGTAGATTTTCCGACTTATGGGAAAGGTTGAGATCTCCTAATAAGAAATCTTGGATGCGGGCTATATATGATAGTGGACTTGTTGTCACGCCGGTTTTCTTGCATACATGCATTGTCCCGAATTCATCTTGGCCACAACAACCCATTTTGATGAAGATTCCAGGATGGTGAAGAATGGTGACGGAAGGTTGTAATTCGATTGGACTCTAATTTATTTGAATATTTTTTTAAAATCCCTGATGTTGAGGACTATGCAAAAATTTCACCCGAAGCTACAATTAAATATTGGTATAAGTAAACCGAATTTTGTATGAGGGTCATGATGAAGAGCTACTTGGCCAAGAGTGTCACCAAGTTTCCTAAGACTATGTTTCTATCATATTTCATCTAAGAAGTAAATGATCTCATTGTGTTGTTGAGTAGAGTTTTGGGTCTTGCTTCTGTAAAAGAGTTTCAGGAATGGATGTTCTTGTACATTTCCACTATTAAAAAGAACAAATAATTCATACGATGGGGAGAGCATATCAGCAACTCTATCTATTTTCAATTGAGTAAAGTCTTGTCTTCTAAAAAAATTTACATGACTTCTTTCTTGGTCTATGTTATAGCTGTCATGGGGGAATTCAATGGGTTAAATACCAAAGGTGTTAGGAGTGCATCACAGATTTTCAATTTTATCCTCAAATCACGATGGATGAGGGAAGAAGACATTTTCATCGAGTCAATGATTCATTCTTCGTTGTTCTTCGTATCATTTTGAAAAGTATTTCTATAATCAAAGGATTTATGATGAGGCCTTTAAAGAAGTGTGAGAGTGGGGATCCATTTAACTTCGATTTCCAATATTTACATACATCGTATTCCAAGTTTTTGGGTGCCCCGAGAAAGCTACCCAGGTTCCCTACTGACAAATGAGTTTTGCTAGAGTTGGTTTGGAAATTGTTGGATTATCGTAAGATCTAGAACAAATAACATAATGTGGGAGTCCATTTTCCCATTTCAATCAGTAAATATACTTGTGCTAGTATTTATAAAGCAAAGAATGTGGATGTAGAAATGTCTCAAGTGACTTTGTGAAATTTTCATTCTAGATCCAATTTTGACTACTGGGAAAGTTCAATGAAACAAGTCTATCTAGTTCTCACGTTCCTTAGCTAGAGGATATTTGGATTCACTTTTGGGATGAGTTCATTATCCAAAATTGAGAATACGAAAGGCTGAATTTGGATTAGGTTAGATAGTTTGGTATCGTAGATATTCCAAAAGAGATGGAGGATGAGGAAGAAGTATTGGATCCAAAGATATAAGGATAACAATGTTGTCAATCAACTATTTCCATGGATTGATTAGTATCAAGAGGAAAGCTGCAATACTAAGGGAAGGGTGGGATCCATTTTACATAGTACATATGATTAGTTGGCTACCTTGGGAATTTCACCCAAAGGGTTAGATCAATCTTTAAGAATAGAATCCCAAAAAGTAATGCGTCTTCCTACATCCAAAACAACGACAAGGTCTACCCAAAGAGCCAATATAATTCCTAAGAATATTTCATTCATTATTGGAGGTTCCTCTCTTTCAAGGCCCCTTCTTCCAAGGTTGTGTTCCTTACAATGCAATATTATCAATTGTAAAGGTTATTGATTCTTCCAGCTTTATCAAAAATCTTCCGCCGCCTCCTTCCTTGCCTATATCACTTCCTCTATTATTATTGTTGGTTTCTAAAATGTGCATAGATGTCTTGGATCTCCGAAAAGGGCCGATGTTTCGAGACCACAATGGAACTGTCCCCAAGTTGTGGGACCTTGCACACTTGGTATGGATCTCCAAGGAAGGCCAGTTCCTCTACCTACCTCTAAAACTACTGCTACTCCTAATGGTGAAAGAAAATCCTAGAATAAATATGCCAAGGGACCATGGATAGAAGGATGTGCAGAAAGGGGAAATCCTAAGCTAAGGAAGGTGATAGCACTAGAAGGAAAGGGTTGATCTCTCTCCACAAGTGGCAAAGGAAACAGAGAGGGCACAAGAGAAGAGGGCAAATGGCATACGCCACATATAAACACATGGGCTTGTCCTTCCAAAGACATGAAACACATGAACGCGAGATCGCAAGCAGAGAGTATGCACAACATGCCATAAAACACAAACAGAGAGGTGAGATGCAATAAAAATGAGAGAGGGAAGACGAGAGTTCCACAAAACATGATTTTATTGCTTAAGGGATGCACAGTCATTTACATTCATGACAGGAGGCAAGAAAACATTGCAAAGACCATGTCAAGGTCTAAGACCCATGGGAATTTGGCTATAATTTTAGCATGGTGCTGTATTCTGACAAGGAGCGATGTTTTTTACAAAGCATAACTCTGTTATTTATAGAAGAAGAAGGAGAGAAGAGAATGAGAAAGGGAGGGAAACTCGGATTCAAATCTTTAACCACCAACATCAATGCCTCCTAAAAATTCACCCCAAATCTATTGTGTCTTCATCAATTACTTGTTCAACACCTCGAAGGAGGAGGAACGATGGATCATATCAAATCCAATCTATTTATGGGGGAAATAGATCCTATATTAATGTCATGAAGATGTTTCTTCATTCTTTCCCCACCTAACCTATCCAAAATTAAAGTTTAAGATCTCCATCACATAGATGAGGGAAAGATATTTCCAACAATGGTAGATTTGTCAAATTTTGAGCACTGAGTCAAAATATATGCTCATTTGAAATTTGAATCAAGTCTGTACAAAATGGCGGGAACCAACAACCAAAACGGGCCCCCTTTTGAAACTAGACATGTGGAGGGTGGCGCATGTCTGAGGGAAGCCTTTGTATTTCACTTTTTAAGTTGTGTCGAGCTGACATGTGGCTTCTTCCATGGCTTGCTTAGTTTCTTCATGCTTTTGCTAAGTCTCTTGCTCTTCGCGGGTCATATATCCGACTGTGGGACACGTGGTAGCTGGCACTTATTTGTAAATCCTCCCCAAATTTTTCTCTTGAATTAGCACCATGCTAATAATTTACACCCACCACCGGCTGGTATCAATGCTTTGACTATCCAAACTCAACCTTGTCCTTTTATGAAACTAGACACGTGGAGGCTCCACGCTCATTTAAAAATTTGCTCAAGATTTTTCCTTTGAAGGAGTGTTAGGTTGACTAGAAAGAAGGTGAACACATAGAATGTGGGTGTAAGGAAGAAGTGGAAGAAAGAGGTGTGGGAGGAAAGTAGATAGAGGTGAAGAGGGGCATGCACTATGCATGTAGGGAGACAAGGAGAAAGAGTGGAAAAGGGAAATAGAGGGAGGCACAAAGGAGCGCGTGTAAGAGGAAGGCATACTTGCAGAAGGAAAGTATGAAAACAAGATGTGGGAATTCAACTAAAGGAAGGCGCATAGAGGAAGAAAGAAAAGAGGACATGAAAAAGACATGAGTCTAGGTAAATGCACAAGAGGAATGCCAGGGAATTAGCTGATTAGAAGCTAAGTCTGCAGAGGTGTGTGCAAGGAGTGCACAACGGGATACGAGAGAAAGTGGGTGCGTAGGAGGAAGGATTGCGAGGGAAAATGGAAGGAGATAAAAGAATGCAAGAAGGAGAAGGAATGTGTGCAAGGGTGCACAGAGGGAGTGCAACTATGCCAAGGTGTCAAAAGAACAATCTTGAGTGCGCACAACCTGAAATGTGAAACACCAGAGTCAGGATGAAAATATAAGTTATCTAGATAACTAGGAGAGTTATTTGGATAACAGTTTTGGTGACTTTCAGGGGCCATCTACCTGCTAGATGAAGAGACCAATAGCCTTAGAATTCCATTAGGTATGGAGTCAGGTGCTAATATTGAATATCTGGTTTGTAACTTGAAGAACACCCTAGAGTCACTTGAAGCTCTGTCTGAACTCTGAACTGAATTGCTCTCATATGAAGATATTCTGAATTGGATTGATGAGAGTGGAAGCTATGCACTGACCATTGGAACTACCTCTGCCAAAATTGAACTGTCATCCCAAGAAGCAACAAAAGGGGTGCGGGGGCATGACACGAAAGGAAAGGCATCAAAGGGATCATGTCCAAAGAGAAGCACAACATTGTACAAAGATGAAAATCATACATGTCCCAAATGGAACAAGTAGATTGTACGTGAGCACTTATGTTACTGAAAGCAAACCTAAACTAACCTAATCTAATAAGATGTAAGGGCGCTCAAGTAAAACTTGTAACAAGTATGAAGAAGTAGCTTCCCTTCCTTACAAATTGTGACCATGTACTTGATTTGGCGCTGAACATGGTCGAAATGACAGTGAAAATCCACCTTGCAGATGGTGTTTCACCCTCCCCAAAGTATCAACAAAAATAATGTATACCTCTTGGAATTATTTTGTTCTTAGATCTAGGAGGTGTTGTTGCTAACCTTTGGTGCGCTGAAGCTCTACCTCATGCTCTGAAATGAGCATGACCGGTGGCAACTCTATTTTTGGCTCTAGGATAGCCAGATATCTTATTGGGCATGGTTTGATCCTTGTGGTTTTCCCATTATTTTGAAGCTCCATCCCACAGATGATATTTTCTTAGCGACTTTCCTAGGTGGATGGTGTGAGAGAGATGATGACATCCTCTTTCCCTTTTCCTTCCTTCTCTTGTGAAGAACATGGAAGACTATGATCCTCCAACCTTGGTTCTAGAGGGTTGTCATGAAGTGCAGGTTGTTTTCCTTGAATTATCTCCTTCATGGTAGCAAGATCATGTGCTTAGAAGGTGGATGATGGAGGAGAAAATGATGTGATCTCCATGGGCTCCTCTCCATCAAAGCAATCTTCCAAGTCAAACAGATAATCTATCTCCTTGTTGTCTTGCTGCATATGGTCTACCTCCTCCATCGTGTCCTCTTGATATGTAACTTGATCACCATGGCTCCCTCATCCTCAAACATGAATTTTGAAAGCTCAAACTATTCTTTAACATCTGAGCTTGAAGGGGTTGAACTAGGAGGAAGAACTAAAACTTTCTTCTATGGCCTGCTCCACACTTAGAGCCTCTGAAACCGTATGGTCCTCTTCCTCTGCTACAAACTCAGCCTTAGCCACCACCGATTCTTTAACTCGACCTCTTCTAGGACCACACCCTTTGGAACAAGCTGATTCTCCTTTGAAACGGGCACTGTATGATTTCCTCTTCCCGATCGAGTTGCATGACTCACACCATTCTTCAACTATCATGCAGTTGTTAAACATGATGATGTTGGTCGGGAGAGGGGCATTGGCTGAGGGCTATTCATTTATGGTACAACTAGACATAGGGGACTTAGAATAAAATGGTAATATGGACATAGAAGGGATGGAAGTTACACACATAAAATGAGGCACGCACAGAAGGGGAATGGAAGAGAAATGAAGGTGATATGAAAGCGAGGTAGAAGGGATGGAATTCTCAATGGGGGTAGCGCACAAGAAGCTAGGAACACACCCAGAAGCTGAGATTATGTAAGTTGGAGTGAAGGAGTGGGAGGGATATAAGATGGTAGTGCAAGATTATCCCATTGACATGGTTTCCATGCGCTAGATTTTTAAGCCTCCATTTCTTCCTACGGTCTGTGATTTGGGGAAGCATCTTAGTGACAAAGTACAACTTCTGTTGGGTGCTAAACCAGCCTAGTACAAGGCCAACCCATGGAAAAGGGACCTTTTAGTCAACTTCATCTGAATTTATAGAGCACTTGAATCTAAGTTGCATCATGTCCATCTCTGTCTCTTGCACCTGCCTCTCAAAATCAGCTTTGGCCAAGGAGTTGCCACCATCATTTGCATAAACCTTTTCCTCATAAACATTTTGGTTAAAAAAATTGGGTTGTATGCACTTTCGGGATAATGGGGTTTATAAAACTGATTTAGAGGAGGATTCTAAAACCATGGGGATGGAGGGAAATAGTTATGCTACTGCAAATGAGAATTCCATGGCAGGAAAAAAGTCATGATTGCACAACTTCAAAAGAGGAATATGGAATGATTAAAAAGGAGAAATGAATTGAGGAATGAGGGGAGATTAATCTACACATGAGATAATGGGTGCATTGAATCATTGGAGTTGTCAGATGTGTTGAAAAATGCTTCCAAAGGATGGATCTCAAAGAATAACACATCGAACTTGCTTTGACATAAAGATGTAAAGATCTTCACTCTACTCCCACCCGATGTGTAAGAAACTTTTTGTTACTCAAAAGTGCACCCAATTCTCGATCTCTAAAAAGCGTTTGAGGTGTGTGATACCACAATGGAACCGTCCCCAAGTTGTGGGACCTTGTGTGCTTGAAATCGATCTCCAAAGAAGGCCGGTTCCTCTACCTACCTCTAACACTACATGTTACTCTAATTCTGAAAAAAATCCTAGACTAAACATGCTAAGGGACCAGGAATAGAAGGATGTGTAAAAAGGGGAAATCCTAAGCTAAAGAAGGTGATAGTGCTAGAAGGAAAGGGTCAATCTCTCTACATGAGTGGCGAAGGAAACAGAGCAGGGGAGTGAGAGAAGAGGGCAAACGACGTGCACCAAAAATCAACACATGGGCTCAACCTTCCAATGCACACAACACATGAATGTGGGGACTACAAGTGGAGGAGTATGCACAACATGCCGAAAATGTAAATAGAGAGGTGAGATGTAATGAAAATGAGAGAGGGAAGACAAGAGTTCCACAAAACACAATTTTATTGCTTAAGGGATGCATATTCATTTACATTCACAACAGAGGGTGAGAAAACATTACAGAGACCACGTCAAGGTCTGAGACCCATGGGAAGTTGGCCACAATTTTGGCATGGTGTCGTTACAACAAGGAGGGATTTTTTTACAAAGTAGAACTTTGCTATTTATAGAAGAAGGAGAGAAGAGAATAAGAAAGGGAGGGAAAATCAGATTTAAATCTTCAACCACCAATGTCAATGCCTCCCGAAATCCACCCCAAATTTTTCATGTCTTCATTAATTACTTGTTCAACACCTCAAAGGACGAGAAACGATAGATCATATCAAATCCAATCTAGTTTTTGGGGCAAATAGATCCTATATTAATGGCACAAAGACGTTTCTTCATTTCTTCCCCACCTAACCTATCCAAAATTAAAGTTTTAGATCCCCATAGATAGATGAGGGCAAGATATTTCCAATGGTTCTAGACTTGTCAGATTTTGAGCACCGAGTCAAAAGATATGCTCATTTGAAATTTTAATCGGGTCCGTAGAAAATAGCGGGAACCAACAACCAAAACGGGGCCCCTTTTAAAACCGGACATATGAGGAGGGTGGTGCATGTCTAAGGGAATTCTTTGTATTTCTCTTTTGACATTTTTAAAGGATGACACGTGGCTTCTTCAGTGGATCACTCAGTTTCTTCATGTTTTGGCTAAGTCTTTTGCTCGGCATGGTCATATATTAGACCGGGGACACGCGGCGGCCTGACACTTGTTTGGAAACCCTCCCCCAATTTTTCTCTTGAATTAGCATCATGATGAAACTTCACACCCTCGCTAGCCTATCTCAATGCTTTTACTATTCAACCTTGACGCTATCCTTTTATGAAACTGGATGTGTGGAGGCTCTGCACTCATTTAAAATTTTTCTCAGGTTTTTTACTTTTAAGGAGTGTCAGGTTGACTAGAAAGAAGGTGAATGCTCAGAATGTGGGAACAAGGAAGAAGTGGAAGAAAGATGTGTAGGAGGAAATAAGATAGAGGAGAAGAGGTGTGTGCACTATACGCGCGGGGAGACGAGGAGCAAGTGAGGGAAAGGGAAACAAAGGGGAGGCACATAGAGCGTACACGAGAGGAAGACATACTTGCAGTAAGGAAAGTATGAAAACAATACACAGAATTCAAGTAAAGGATGATGCACGAGGAAGAAAGAAAAGAGGATGTGTGAAAGAACTGAGTCTAGGTAAGCATGCAAAAGGAATTCTAGGGACTTAGTTGATTGGAAGGTAATTATGTAGAGGTGCGCATAAGGAGTACATGATGGGATAGGAGAGAAATTGGGTGCACAGGAGGAAGGCATGTGAGAAAAATGGAAGGAGATAGAAGAATGCAAAAAGGAGTAAGAAGGTACAAAAGGGCGTGTAAAGGGACTGCAACTATGCCAAGGTGTCAAAAGAATAATCTTCAGTGCGTGCAATCTAAAATGTGAAGCACGAGAGTGAGGATAAAAATATAAGTTATCCAGATAACTAGAAGAGTTATTTAGATAATAATTACCTTCAACTCCTATACTCATTTATTTTTTTCCATCCCCATCCATGTCATAAGTATTTTCATCCCTTCATGTCCTCTCAGTGGGAGAAATTTTTGGGTCTCTAGTTTGCACTTCACTTGCTCTACAACTTTCATTTCCATCCATTTTGACTTCTAGACTCATTATATCCACTCTTGGGGCTTTTATCACATCCACCACATCTATCATTACCACCTCCAATTCATTACCAACTAGTGTTACTAGTGCTATTGTGTTATCTAGTTCTCTAGGTACTAAATAAGTCATGCCAGCCCATCTACATCTGCTATACCAAAATGGACCTATATCTCCAAACTCCAAAAAGAAGAATAAGGTGCATCTGGTAGATGTAATAGATCTAAGTGTGTTGGAACCTAATCTGAAGTGACAGGCTAAATGACCAAATATCATCTTAATTTTATTTGTAAACCAATTAAGAGACATAGTCATGGAAATTCCTACCCATGTTGAGGGAAAGACTAAAGAAAATATCACATCAGTGGACTATCAAATTTTCACTAGGTAAGTAGACACATGAAGGTGCCAAACAAGTTGTGAAAATGGCTCTCAAGAATTCATTAGAGAAGTATGATAAGGATAAATATTCCAAGGATGAACTCGAATTGAATGTTGAACAACTCACTACTCTTCTAAGGAAAGTAACACAACCCAATCCATACACTGGTCCTTCAACTACTACTATTTTGAAAATTTCTTCTACTCTAGATGATATTTTATATCAAGATATTGAGAAGATAGGTCAAAGGGAAGATCAATAAATGGATGGATGGAATTCCTGCTTCAAGAATCTAATCCTTTCATCAAAGAAGTTGTTGAATTATATAATGATTTTCAAACCGAAAGAGACTCCATTTGTATTATGGATGAAGTATTCTATGAAGATAATAATAATTTGAATCTGAATTTAACCACATCGGGTGAGATTAGAGAGGAGGATCCAGATCTACTTCTTTGAGAAGAAGTAAATGATGATATTTCCAATTTGTTTTAATTTCAGAAGGCCACGAAATTTAGATCCCAAGTGTTACAATATTTGATCAAGAAATTGGATGCCAAATGCATAGAAATAATGGATGTTGTAAATGATATCTTTGAAGAATTTAATAATATCAAATGCAAATTTTTCAATGAGAATATTGATGCCCTTCTAGTAGATTGAATTAATGTGAATTTCATATATTTAGTTGAGAAATATAATGAGGTAACCAGGGACTTTCAATACTAATTCAATTGACAAGTTGGTTTCATTCCGTGATTTCACAAGTCAATCAAGAAAGTGGTGAGTAAACTCAAAAGGATCCCGACTAAAGTGGAAAGAGAAATTAAAACAAAAATGTGGTGAATCATTATGCATGTGGACTAGAATAAGAGTAAGTACAAGGAATCGTCAAACATTTCATTGATTATAAACATTAGATAACCGCATGAGAGAGAAAGCGAGGAGGAAACCGGGGAGGAAAGGATGTCAGCAAAACCAAACTAAGCCGAGCGGCCATGAGTGGACATTTCCAAGCTATGGATTAGTCTAAGTTGTATGGTTAAATCAGTCAAACCTTTGAAAATTCTTTACTATTTTTATGGTATCCTATTCCCTTCAAATTAATTACATTTTGTTTCTAGTAACTTGTTAGTTAAGGTCTAGTTGTAATGGCTCAGCCTAAAACTTATAAATACTTAAGTGCATGAATTTTAGAGGGATATAGATCATTGGGAAGTTACTCTTCAAGCTTGGAAGAGTTCTTTGAATATTTTTAATCCTTTCAATTACATTTAGAATAATATTTTTCTATGAAGAGTCTGATTTATTGTGTTAATAGTTGATCAATGTATACTTTGTGGATTTGCAATTCCTTACTCTAAGTGATTCAATCACCTTTATTTCAAAGTATATTATTTCAATCTATGGTAAAATGATGTGGTTATCTTGAATTTCAGTTGTGGAAATATTATATTCCTTCTTTTATAAATTTACATTATCATTAACTATTATAAAAAAGAAAGGGATGTTTGACATGTGCATATATTATATTGTCATGATTTTTGATTGTGTATTTGAACAAATTTGATCTATCTATTAGGTATGCTTGGGGTCTTACAAGGGAATGTATACTATTTTGTCTATGGTTTATTATTTTCCCTATCCAAATAGTATAGGGTGAATTGGATGGTGATGGATGCTTTATCCTTTCGAGTTAACCCCTTTTGGTGTGAAGATTAGAAAATTATCTAGTTATACGCTTGGTGTATCACTTTATTTTCCTTAATGGTTATTTCTAACCTTGAACCTCATGAACTAAGTAGATTATATTCATTTTAAAGTTTTATATCCTTGGACGTCGATCTTAAATTGGGTTCCCAAGTTCCAAAGGAAGTCAACGTTCTCCATAGGTTCATCCCAAGGAAAAATTTCCCACACTTGAGATGTTCCAACATTGCACGAGATATTTCAGCAATTTAATGGGTGCACGATCCGTGTGAAAACACATAATATTTTATTTATGTAAACATAAGACACCTTAATATGACACAAGTCATAAAACTGATCTAAACACCTACCACATAAACTATTTCCAGCCTACTTTCTGAAAATGCTATGGGAAAATTATTTAGTTTCTATGGGAAACTTCTTGATGTAGGAGCATCATGAAGGAGAGTCAAATTTTGAGAAAATGACATCTTGATCATGGTTAGGAAGGTCTAAGGGGGTCAAATGGAGTGGTTTTGAGTCATTTATAAGTCCATTAGAACTCATGACATGTTGGGTAAGGGAGTCTAGATTTTAAAAATTCAAATAATATACTTTCCCTCCTATTTTGTAATTTGAAATTATAAGGGGTATAAAGACCATTCTTGGTCTATGTTGATAAGTTAGTGGTCTAGGTATTTGAAGAGTTATGTTTAGTTTGTCAAGTCATGCTATGAAGACTCCTAGTATGTAAAAGGAGAAAATAATGTAACTAGGTGTTAAAATATGACTTTGAGTCATGACATATAGACATCAAATCAGTTAGGGTTCAGAGTATGGAGGTATTTGAAAGAGAAACTTGTTAAAGGAGAGTTATTTGTTCATTAGGAGGGAATGGCTCATGGAGAAGAGCCTGAGAAGACAATTTTTTAATAAAATACAGTTATAAACAAACTTTGTTTTACATATGAAAGGAAGATTGTTTTCTTGAGGAGTTAGATCATGAATGTAAGGAAAAATATCCAAGAAATGGTGTGAAATTTATGATTGATGGCTTCTAAATGTTGGTAAGATGATGATCACTGGTTCTTAATGTCTCAGAATGCATGATTGGCAAGTTTTTGTTTGAAGTTGTTTGATGTGCATTGAAGGTTCTGCAAGTTTGAGTTTCTTAAAAAAAGGAGTAATTGTTATTAGTGTAAATTCCTTGAACCATATCAAATATTTCTCTCTTGTTAGAGTGGAAGACATCTCAGGGACAATGTATAGTTGTTTAAATGAATATTTGAACCTTGTTTGAAATAAGAATCCTATGAATGTATCACTGTTAATCACAATTCTATAGTTGAGATCAATGTTTGTAGATTCTTGATTTACTTTTGAATAGTGATTTCTCAGGATCTAGGGAGAGATCATTTCATATTTTCCTGAAGTCATGCAAGTGTATAGAAGTATAGTATTTATAAGGATCCTAAGTGCATGATTTCTAAGTTTCAAGAAAGTAAGACTGTGAACCTCCTGTGAAGACATCAAGAAAGAACTTGTTGTGGTCTAGTGAATAGTTGTTTAGTGATTTTATTGAGTAAAATATGTGGTGAAAGATCCTATTCCTTAACAAGAAAATACTACTTTACTTTGTGCTAGTAAAAATATTCATTACATGACTGTAATTGTGTGATCATTCAATCAGGGTAGTAGGAATATTGAATGAAGAGAAATTTCACGTGATTCTCCAACCATACTTTGGTAATAAAACCTTGTTGAGAACCTCTAAATAAACCTTTGGGAAAAATTTTGTGCCATGAATCAAAGTATAACAAACGTTATAGCTAGTTGAAGACCTCTCAGGCCTGTACAGTTTGAGGCTAGGGTTTCTAGAGTAAAATTCAAATATCTCCTAAATGCACCATGGGAATTGGTTTAAATTTAGGAATAAGGTTTGTTTAGATGTGGGGTAGGTGTTTGAAAATGAATTGGGTCAAAAGGAATCAATTCATGTGAGTTATACTTGATAGTTTGAAGGAAGGGTATTGCACAGTTTTGAAGAGTAAGGGAATAGAGTCATTTTACAAGGCAAGTAGGTGATAGAAGAAAGGTATTTTCTTGAAAAATTATAGAAACCTAGAAGACCATAATGGGTTCTAATTTAACCACTTATTGTGCCTTGGAACCTTCTACACTCTGAGTAAAGCTTGACAATCACTTTGGGAAAACCTAGTAAGGGTTTATTGTCAAGATTGCAAAAGATGAAGTATCATGAGTTGTGTGTTGAATCAAGTCCTGATAATTTAGGAGCATGTTGGTATGACCAAATATGAACTAAAGGAGCTTAGATAATATTTTATAAGTCCTTATAACACTCTAAGCATGATTGAAGCAAGAACCCATGTCTTAAGGTTTAGTGGACAATTTTGACAAAAGAGGTAGAAGTGAGTATTTTGATTGTCTTGAATGTCTTGTATAATGAGGCTAACTGTGTTATGAGTGGTGCATTACAGGAAAATGAATAGGAATATTGATAAAGATAAAACAAGTTAGGTTACTTGATATTGTCAATAATTGTCAATAAGGTCTTATGAGGGCAGTTAAAGAACAATGATGAAAAAGGTAAGATTGAGCATTGAAAATGTATTTGAGTGAATGATGTGGCATTATAAGAAGGTAAAGGACACAAATGAAGTGTATATTGAACTCTATACATCTGTACCTTTATTTGTATAGAGGGAAATTACCTTTGTACCTAAGCAAATGTAAAATACATTTGCATAAAAGTGGATTGTTTTCTCTGTACATGCTAATTTGACCATAACCAAGGGCAATTGGGAGAAATTGGAAAAAACAATAAAGGGAGTATAAAATCAAATGGGTGTTGAGTTACTTGATGAAAATTTGTAGGGTGATTGTTGCATTTAATTTTTCCTCAAAGAGTTTACTAGTGACACTAGACAAATAGGAATGTGTGTTTTATGCTAAAAAATCAAAATTTAAAGGGCTAGAAGGAAGTAAGAGGGCATAAAGTGACTTTGAGAGAATAAAAATACCAACACTTATTCAAGCTTGCAACCATTGTTAATATGTGGTATACATAGACTGTCATGTTTACATTAGATTGGTTGATTAAGGATGGTGATGGGATTTAGGTTGGGATTGTTTGACTAAGGATGGTTGATTATGATGATCTTTTTTTGATAAAAAATTTAAGGTGATATGATGGTTAGTGGTGTTCACGAGAAAGCAACAAACATGCAATACACATCGTAAGTAGTCAAGTGGGATTGCAATATCACCATTGCACGATTTCAATACCACACACTGAGCGGCATCACTCTTGGCTCACCACCTATGTACCAATGTGGGGTTGGCTAGTGAGTGATCTTGGGGAGTGAAATATCCTTACAAAACAACTTGATATGTAGCCAAAAGGTTCCCTAGACTAGGATATATGACCTCACTATGGGAGTACCCGATATACATTACAATACATGGGACACAAGTTTGTGTTGCAAGGATGTTATATAAGGCTTGGGATCTAGGACATGGAATCCCCTCAATTCATGTCACTCTTCAAACAAGCAAATGCTTAGCCAATAATGACACATCTCCAAGAATTTATATACCCCACTGGAACACAGGTGTGTTTACATGTGTGGAGGAGACTTCCATGGTCACTAGAATCCTAAGACTATAACAAGTGCATGAATTTCACCTCCACATCACATTGCCCCTAAAAAAAAAAAAGATAAATGCTAGCTTCTTTTGTTCCTCAAGATTTTCCTAAGATGCGAGAGGAGATCATACACGGTTTAACCTTTGGGATAAACAAACAATGATACAAAACACACAATAAAGATGATACAATATAATATAATTAAACAATGAATATTTTGTGATTGGGTATTCAACAGGAGTCTATGAAAAATAAATCCTACTAATTTGATTTATAAACCAAAATGTCTTGGACTTACCATCCTACAAAAAAGGTTGGTATTTTGGAGAAAGAATAATATAAATCAATGTGTAGCTAAAATGACAATATTTATCAGAAATTAAAACCATTAATAAGGTATAATATAAACTAGTAAATTCAAATGGAACAGGAGCGAGAGCGGATTTTTAAAATTTGAAATTGAGCGGGAATGTTTGGAGCTGAATCTTCAAGGAGAATGGGAGTAGAACCCGTGAAGGATCACATGAACATGGAGCCCATTGGAAATAGGGAAAATGAAGGGAGACCAAGCACATGGGTGGAAATTTTTGGGGGAAATCAGGTTCCGGGTCCCTGAGAATCTAGAACTAGTTAAAGAAAAGGTAATCTATCCCTCAAAATTCCTATCTCTTTTTTGGCTAGAACAAATGTTTCCATGGATGGGGCACTCTTTGCAAAATGTATGGGATCTAGACAAAATAAATATTATTTTAGAGGTTGGGAAAAGAAACGTTGGGTGGATAATGGCACCATTGAGGTCTCAACTTACGCTAATGGGTACTTCTTAGCTATTCTACCTAGTAAGGATCATGTGGCGAAAATTTTGGCAGAAGGACCATGGTTCATTGGAAAATCTCATATAACTATTCATAAATGGGAGTCAGATTTCAATCCTTATGGGAAATTTGTTACTGAGTTTCCAATATGGGTCAATCTGTTGATCTTACCATTATAATTCTAGGAATCGGAGGTCCTTGTATGTATTGTAAAAATTCAGGAAAACCTATTGCTCTGGATCCGATAACTAAAGAAAAAACTAGACTCACTCATGTCATATTCTGTGTGAATATGCATCAAGAGTCTTGTTTGGAAATTAATATTAAGCTTATGACCCCTGAGGGTGATTGGGTGTAGCATTTTGATTATGATCCTACCCCCTTTTCTTGTAAAAATTGCAAGTTGGTGGGTCATGAACAACGCTCTTGTCCAGATCTCAAAAAGAAGAAGCTTGAAGTAAAATTCATGCCTCAAAAGATGGCGACTGAAAAAGAGGTGAAGGAATGGAAAAGGATTGGGAAGAATGGAAGGGTTGTTGAAATCAAGGAATAGGAGGTTCTTCAGATAAACCCTGAAGTAGAGCCCTTGAATCTACTTATCAAAACCAGAGAGGAAGGAGTGGGGACTAGTATTCAACAACAAAGAAGTATCAATAAAGAAACTAAAGAAAAGGATGATGAGCCTGTTCATTAGGTGTTGGAAGAAGAAATCCAAGATTCTAAGGATAGGGAAAGAAAAGACATGGAAGGCAAAAAACTTTCTCTACAAGTTGCTGATGGATTATCGTTGGATGAAGTATCATCTATAGGTCAAAGCTCCTTTGAAAAAGAAAAGAAGAAGATTTAACAATGTCAAATGGGTTTGGGATCCTAACAAATTTTGTAGCTGACACCTATGAGGTGATAGGATCACCAAAGACACCTATGAGTAAATCCAAACCTGTCACTTGTAGTAGCTCAAGAGATAACTTCGGTAAAGATTCTAGCCAAAAGGGTAGGAAAAGTAATAAGGAAGTAAGGGAGACAAGTTCAAGAAAGGAAGTGGATGCAGGTATTCAGAAAACTCTGGGGAATTTGTTCCCGTAATAAGAAATGTTAAATGATTCTTCTCTCCTAGAACATTAGGGGGTTGAATAACCCCAAAAAACATAGAATAGCGAAGGATCTTAGATTGAAAAATAAACCAGATATTTTCATGATTCAAGAAACTAAAATGAGTATGGAAAGATTTAAAGAAGTGGGAAGGTCTATTTGGAAAGATAGTTGTTGGGAAGGGTGCAGTTCATTGGGAGCCTCTAGAGGAGTAGTCACGCTTTGGGATCCCAACATTGTGCAAGGTATTCCTATCCTTGCACTGGGGCATGTGGAAATGTGTTTTATGAATCTAACCTCAAAGAAATCCTGGTATGTCTCCAACATATATGCTCCTAATCTAGTAAGTGAGAGAAGAAAATTGTGGCAAGATCTCTCTAATTTTAGGAATTTATTCAAAGATAAAGACTGGATTATTGGAGGATATTTCAACTCCCCCTTTCTCTCGGGGAAAAAAAAGGGGGGCATCACTTCCTTTACTGAGAGTATGGAGGACCTTGCTGATTTCCTTAACAATAATGGTTTGGTGGATTTGGATTTGGAAGGTTCTAAGTTCACCTGGGCTAATAGGAGAGTTGGGATGGAGCTTATCCAAATCAGACTTGATAGGTTTGTTGTAAGTCATCTCTGTATGATCAATCAACTTTACTCTCTGAAGAATCTCCCCAGAATTGGCTATGATCATAACCTGTCCTCCTTAATATAGGTTCAAACCCGATCAAGAAAGCTAGACCATTTAGATTTGAAAAGATTTGGTTAGACCACCCTAACCTCTTCAATAGAATACAAAAGTGGTGGAATATAATAATCTTTGGGGTGGAAATTTATCGACTTCGGTTACAAATTAAATCATCTCAAAGGTTGTCTCAAAAAGTGGAACAAAGAGGTCTTTGGTAATATTTTCCAAGAAAAAGTAGAGTGGCTGAAGATTTAAGGAATATTGAGGAACTTATCAATCTTGATGGTCTTAATCCAGTTCTAAAGGAGTAGGAACAAAATCTTTTGGTTGAGTATCATGACATCCTAGCTAAGGAAGAAGTCTATTGGAAGCAGAAGTCGAGGGTGAAATGGCTTAGGGAGGGGGACAGGAATACCAATTTCTTCCACTTCTCAGCCACCTCCTGGAAAAACCTCCTCAAGATAAATGAAATTAAGAATGAGAATGGTGAGATCCTTTTGGAGAGCAAGGAAATAAATCAAGTCATCATAAACTATTTCAAGGATCTTTTTCAGCAAGGTCAGGGGATTGAGGAGCAGAATCAAAACAATATCCTGAACCTGTTCTAGAAAGTCATCTCCCCTGAAGAAAATTGTGAGCTCTTAAGGATCCCTTCTGAGGAGGAAATCAGATTTGTGGTCTTTGATATGGAACTTGACAAGTCACCTGGGCCTGATGGTTTTCAGGCTTTCTTTTACCAAAAATTTTGGGAGCTGATAAAGAAAGAAGTCATTGAAATGGTCCAAGATTTATTCAATAATGGGAAGCTTCTCAGCCAACTTAATAATACTTTCTTGGTCCTTATTCTGAAAATTACAGGGGCCAATGAAGTCAAATATTTTAGACCGATCAGTCTTTGTAACATGAGTTATAAAATCTTGACTAAAATCTTAGCTGGTAGAATCAGATTGGTTCTCTCCCATTTTATCTCTGAAAATCAAGGTGATTTTGTCCCGGGTAGGTAGATTACTGATAGTATTGTGGTGATTTAGGAATCCATCCACTCCATTGTTAATTCTGATAGATCAGCTATGTTCCTTAAGTTAGATATGCACAAGGCCTATGACAGGATTACTTGGTCTTTCCTTGGTGCCATCCTGAATAAAGTGGGCTTTGATAATACTCTGGTTAGAATGATTATGACCTACATATCTATTGCTAGTTATTTGGTCTTGGTTAATGGCAGCCTAGAGGGCTTCTTCAAAGCTTTGGTAGAGGCTTGAGACAAGGTGACCCCCTATCTCCTTTCCTCTATGTTATAATGGTTGAATCTTTGTGTAGAATTTGTAAGCAGGATTTTCTTTCTAGGAGTATTCAGGGAATCAAGATTTCTAATGGTCTCCCTCCGATCTGCCTCAACCAATTTGTTGATGATAACTTCCTGATGGGAAAGGCCTCTATCCAAGAAGCCACCAACTTCAAACTTGCTCTCAAGGACTATGAGTTGGTCTCGGGGTAGATGGTTAATTTTCTCAAAAGTGTTGTTTACTTTATTAATGTGGATAAACAAGTCCAATTAAGGCTAGCTCACATTCTGGGTTACAAAATCAAGTGTTTTCCAGACTCTTACTTAGGAATGCCTCTTATCTACAAAAGGCCTAACATCTCTGTTTGGAATGCCCTGTTGGAAAGAGTTAACAAGAAACTTTCCTCCTGGAAAGGTCTCCTTCTCTCACAAGCTAGAAAGATTCAAATCCTTATGAGCTCTCTTCAAGGTGTCCCCATTTACATTATGTCTCTCTTTAAACTCCTAGCCAAAATAATTGACACTCTGGAAAAAATTCAGAAGAGATTTCTCTGGGTTGGGGCCTTGAAAAGTTTAAATTCCCTCTGGTGGCCTGGGAGAAGGTCACTAGGCCAAAGATGTGTGGTGGTCTGGGTTTGAAAAGTATACCTATCATGAACAAAGATTTGGTTGCTAAAGCTAGATGGAGAATTGCTAGAGAGGAAGGACTATGGATTGATATAATAAAAAAGAAATATCTCATGGAATTTAGGTAGAATTGACTCGTTCTTCTTTCATGAAAATCTCCCTAGAGGATCCTTCTTCTAGAATTCTCTGTTGGAATCGAAATATATCCTCTCAAAGGGATCCTTATGGGAGATTGGAAAGGGGAACATGATCATATTTTGGTGGGATAGTTGGATTGAAGATTCCCCTTTAGCAGATCAGGATATATGGAAGGAGGTTGCTCAATTCTATGAGGAGAATGGTAAAATCTGGATAAGATATTTATGGAGTTATGATGATAAGGTCCAATGGGAAACCATAGCCCCTCCTCCTGATTATGATGGTGATATCAAACCTTTTCAAGATCTCAATAAGAAACTCAGGGAATTCCACATCCCCATCTTCCAAACTAAGGAGGATTCCATCATTTGGAAAGAGGAAGACTTTGGAAACTATTCTGTTAAATCTGCCTATAGCTTACACTTCAAGAAAGATTTTCAAAAAGAGTATTGGGGTAAGTTATGGATCAAGGACTTGATCCCTAAGATCAATATTTTTATTGACTCGGTCGTTCAAAATAGAATCTTGTCAGTTGAAAAGCTTATAAAAAGAGGAATGTAGATCCCAAATAGGTGCTATCTTTGTTGGAGAGGGGAAGAGAATGTGAATTATCTTTTTTTTACATTGCCCTTTCTCTAAAGGTATCTTCTCATTGATTTTGGAACTTTTGAACATGTAATGGATTATGCCTTCGAATATGGAGGATTTTTGTACTCAATGGGAGAGCCCTTTTAGGTTCCCCTATCTGACCTGGGCCTAGAAGATTACTCGGCTCATCCGTTATGGGGTTTGTGGAAAATAAGGAATGATAGTGTTTTTATAGATAAAAACCTCAAATCTTGGTGGCTACAAGGAAAATACTATCTGCCATAAAGGAAAATCTCAAACTGTTTAAAGGTAAAACAAAAATCCTTGCCCGAAATGGGAGTAGGAAGTGTTGGATAAGTTCACCTATAGTCCGGTCAAGATCAAAAGCCCTGGTAAGAATGTTTACTGGATTAGACCTATGGGAAATATGATCAAGATCAATTTTGATGGGGCTTCAAAGGGGAATCCTGGTCAAGCTGGGGGAGGGGGTATCTTAAGGAATAGTGAGGGTGATTGGTTATTCATCTATGTGGGTCCCTTGGGAAAGTAGACTAATAACATGGCTGAAGCTAGAGCCCTCCTATGGGGTATTTTGGTTGCTAAGGAAAAAGGCCTTAAGGACATCCAGATTGAAGGTGACTCCTTAATTATTATAAATGCTCTCCTCAATAGGAGTAAGATCAATTGGTCGTTAAAAAACATCATTCAAGATATCAAGGAATTGCTAAAGTATTTTGATAAGATATCTATCAATCATACCTTGAGGCAGGGAAATAAATGTGCAGACAAGATGGCCAATGTGGGAGTCCTTAGTAATGAGTACAAAATTTGGTGCAAAGGAGAGAGATTACCCTCTAATATTAATGATGAAATCATTAAGGATAGAAGGCACTAGGATAAATGATGCCGACACGAGTGGGGGAAAGTATTCCAGGTACCATGCTAGCTTTTACAAAAATGATTGTTTCTGTTTGATCTTTGATAGGAGAACAACTTGTTGGTTGTGGAAAGAGTTTGTTGGGATGGAAAATTTAGCAACGAGCAAATGGGTGGAGATAGGATTTGAGTGGAATCCGCTAATCAGAACATGGAGGAGAGTAACTAGGATCTTTGGAACAAGCTTAAAGTCATGACCCATATCTCACAAAGGACTTTGGAAAAGCCTAGAAAGAGGGGGTTTTTACTATCTCGTGGTGTGGAGGTTGAGGTCTCGAGTCCAATATTTCCAGGGTGACTGATATGAAGATGGAAGGGTTAAATATCTACAAGGATAGAACCCATAGAGACCTCGAGATTGATCAATTTTTCATTGGCAAGGAGAAATGTTACTTCTTCACGGATGACATTGCACTTTCATGCATTCCTGGGGTCTGGAAGGATGTTTTCCTTCAAGTCATGAACTATATTATGTTTGAGGGTAAGTATAGAAAAATCTATACCCATCACATGACCTTCCTCAACATGTTCCATCACAATTTTATGCCGGTTCTAGATTATCCTTTAACAACGGTCCTAGAGGAGCAAACCGAGGAAGATGATATTACTCTTGTGGAGTGTCTAACTAAAATGAAAGCGGGTAAGGGTATCCTCTAGGGGAATGAGAAAGATAAAGACAAAAATGAGGGTGGTGTTGGGGAAGCTAGTGCTTTGAGGAAGAATGAATGTGTGGGAGACCCCAATGTATTTGAAGAATGGAGCAGGAAGATGTTGTATTTAGAAGGGGTCCTAAAAGCCATGGAGGACACAAATGAGGGGAAAAGGGAGTCCATTCTAAACATCATCAACATTTTGAAGAAGATGGTTACGGATCAGGTCTAGATAAAACACAGAATGAAGAAGCTAGAGATTCAAGTTAAAGTTCTGCTTGACAGAGTGGAGGGGATTGAAGGGGAAAAGAAAAGGAGGAGATTCAACCTTCGCATAAGTAGCTCGGAGGAGGAGTAGGTGATGGATGGTTCTGACTCCAGAATGGCTGCTGCTGACCTGGGGCCTCTGGAGGTTTTTTTTGTTTTTTTGCGGAGGTTTTTTTCTCTAAACTGTGTGTGGACTGCTGGCAAACTATGGTGTCCTATTGCTTTTTGGTATTTTTGTCCTCTCTGGGGTCCAGATCCTGCAATGTAAGAGTTAAGCCTGTTTAACTCATCTTTGACCCCTTTCTAGGTTTTTTTCCTGTTTTGTTTCTGGTTGCATTCCTCTCTTTTGTTCTGGCCCCTAGGAGCCGATCCCTATTTTTTGCCTAATCTAATAAAAAAATATAAACTAGTAAATTAATGTTTGTATAACATAAGATCCTAGAAGTGAAAATTTGTGAAATAAAGCATCATAGAAACTGGTATTCAAAATATGTGGTATACACATGGTATCATGTTTGCACGTATGTGACAAATGACTCAAGAAACATAATTAAAACACCTGTGGCTACACACACATAGTTTTTATTAGGTTTTTAGTATACACACACAATGTGGTATACGTATACCACACTATGTGTGTATACCAAAACCTAATGTTTGTGTGTGGTTTACACATTTTTCATGTTTTATATTTTTTTATGTTTATGGTATACACAATTGTTTGGATACTTTAGTTTTTTCCAACAAAGAGAATCGACGGATTTTGCATATTTTTACAAGGGTTTGAAGAATAAAATTACAAAATTGATTATATTTTTATTCCCCTGCTCGAGAGTGACCCACTTATATGTTTTTTTGTAATTTTTATAATGTGTTTTTGATCTATTTTACATTAATGTCTCTTTATTTTATTTTAATGTATTAAAGAAAATAGATTTGGGAATTTTTGAAGCACTATAGGTTCCATTTTTAGCCATAATATATTGCAGATTTCTGAGTGTTATATTGGCACTTTATTCCTCCAAAAATCAAAGTTTTTAATCACAAACAACGCAAACAATGTTATAGTATACTTTGGTATTCAAAATTTGTTTAATAAACAGGTCTAAAGTTTACACGTATGCAATAAACGTTGCAAACAATGTTATATGATAATATTATTAAAAAAATTGGTATACACAGGTGTCACATTTGCATCCATGCGATAAATGAAACAAGTAGTGTAATAGGAAATTGTTAGTCCAAATCATGGTGTACACATGGTGTCATTTTTGTGCATATGTGAAAAATGTTGCAAACAACGTTATACGATACTCGTATTCAAAATATGTGTTATATAAATGGTATCACATTTCAATGTATATGACAAACAAGGTTGCATTTGGTCTTGGAGGATTTGGTCTCTTCACATAATCCATATAGGATTATTGCGGTTTCGCTTTGAACCACATTCTTGGGCCACATTTTACAATGAATCATGAAGAAGGTAGCCTTTTAATGCTCAGTGTTTCCTGTGAGTTTAGAATTGGTAGTAGGTTGCTTCATCTATTTATTTCCTAACCCATTTTTTGAAGATACCTTTTTCTATTTTCATTCATGGTAGCCATGGTTTTCTAAGAAAAATTTGTAAAAAATTATAAATAGTTCGCTGAAAATTTCTCTACAAAAGAAAAAACAAAAAAAAATTACTATATGTGAACAGGTTTAAAATCATAAAACTACATCGCCTCATATAAGTTTTAAAATATCTATCTGTGAAGACAATTGTATGCACATTTTTTTATCTCTCTTATATAGTATACATAGTGTGTATATCACATTGTGTATATTGTTATTAATACTATAATTATATCACATTGTGTATATAGCTTGTGTATTTTTATCTCTCTTATGTGCTATGCACACAGTGTGTATATTACTATTGATACTATAAATATGTGTTTTCCTCTAAAAACTTCACAAATATATAGAACAAAATAATAATAATAAAATGTCTATTTGTGAAAAAATTTAAAATCTAAAAATCGCATAACACCTAAATGTTTATTTTAAAACCTAATGCTTCTCCTCAATTTTGCACAAGTGGAACTTCTCGCAAATTCTCCCAAAACCCATAAAATAAAGTTGCAGAGTTCATAGTTTTGGTGCCAAATGCATGTTTTGTTCCTTGTTTGATCGGGTATACCATATGGCGCAGGTAATATTTTCATTAAATGTTTCTAAATTCAAACTTCAAACATCCTTTTCTCTTCACATCATTTATCTACTCATATCTTCCTTCAAATCAAACTTGGGAATGGAGTATTGAGATTATTTTCAAAAATGGTGACTAGGTTGACAGATGGATGCCATAGAGGACGATATGGGTCCCATGACAGATATACATCTATGCCATGGGTATGACATCTTATGGTAATTAGTATGGGGGCCATGCAATCCTATAACTATGATAACTAAATCCTACATTAAACGTATTAAATATATTTTAAATTAAAATACAACCTTATCTAGTCCTATGTGCCAATATGTATACCCTTTGACCACATTATCCATAGTTGAAATGTCCACAATGGGATTTGGCATGGATAGTTAATTGAATTTAAATATTAATATACTCCCCTCATTTTTATGTGGGCATGGGTTATATGGTGGGCCTATTTAAATATATATGAAGCCGCCTCCCATTCCCACTATTTGGTGTTTACAAATATATTATAAACCTAATGTTTTAAAACCAAAGAACTTTGGTTTCAAACCTAAAGCTAATTATAATAACAATCACATGACCGGGAGGAGTAGGAAGAGAATTTGGCTTTGCTAGGGTTTTCTCGGATGATTACGCTCATGCTAGCCTTTTTTTCGTAGTCTTTTTAAGAATTTTCTTTTTAATACTACTATTTTTCACATCGCTTTGGAATTTATTCTTCCCATATTGGGCAGAGTAGACCCTTTAAAATGGCTGCAAAACAAACCAGTTACAACACTCGAAAATATATGCCAAGCGCGCGAGGAAATTCATCTGGAAAGTGTACAATGAGGTAATGTCTCTAATTCTCCCCGGATGTTACTATTGAGATTTTTATTGTTAATCTTCTTGTGCAATTTTACCATAACAACTATTTGGTAACCTATTTTTGTGGTTGTATTCCATTTGAGTCGTATCTCCGTAAATGGATTAAATCTCATTAGGAGTCTGTTTGAATCCAAAGTTACTAGTGTATGGAACCTTACCAAGGGGTTTTATTTTTTTAATTTTTGTAAGTCATCACAAGTCTAACTACTTATTAAGCGTTCATCTTGTTGGTACATAAGAAACAACTTACTATTTTTGTCACAATGGAGCCTTGAGTTTAACCCAAATGCTAGTCGTCTCTCTTCGAGTTCTAGTTTGGGTAGAACTTCCTGGTCTTCCACTACAACTCGGCATTTTTGAATGATACTCTTTGTCTTCCCGCTTGGCCATCTGATTTGTCATGATTTTGACCATTTATTTTATGCTTTTCCGCATAAACAGTTTTTGGTGAGGTTGATTTAGTGTCCGATCTACGGGACCACGTTGATATACAAGTCGGTTCCATGTATCTTGCCGAAGGTTGTCTATTTAAACCTTCCCAACACATATTTTCATTTTCAAGCATCCGATCAGCAAATCCATGATTTTCTACTAATCCAATGTGATAAGCCTTCTGATGTGCATAATGTGTCTATCTTGTAGGTAGATAACACCGAAGGTTTGACCCAGGTTGATAACAAGAAGGTGGCGAGTAAGTCTGTCTCGGTAGCTACTCCGCCTCCTCCTAAGCAAAATTTGGTTCCTCAACCATCCACTTCTGCTCTTACTAATATTTTTCAAGATACCCCCACCATGTAGAGCCAAATCACTCTATTTCAATAGATGGTTGGGAATATAGTTGTTCTACTTTGTCTTCACAACGTCGGTCCCGAGTCCCTCTCAAGACTCTTTGGGGAAAATTACCTTTGTACCTTTATCTATACCTTGGTATACAAATGTAAAATAAATTTCACATTTACATAAACATGGATTTTTTTCTCTCAGTACATGTTGATTTGACCATAGTCAAGGGCAATTGGGAGACATTGGAAAAAACAATAAAGGGAGTATAAAAGAAAATGGGTGTCGAGTTACTTGATGAAAATTTGTAGGGTGATCGTTGCATTTAATTTTACCTCAAAGAGTTTACTAGTGACACTAGACTAAGAGGAATTTGTTTTTATGCTAAAAATGAAAATTTAAAGGGCTAGAAGGAAGTAAGAGGGCATAAAGTGACTTTTTGAGAATAAAAATACCATAACTTATTCAAGCTTGTAACCATTGTTAATATGTTGAATACACACAGATCATCATCATGTTTGCATTATATTGGTTAATTAAGGATGGTGATAGGATTTGGGTTGGGATTGTTTGACTAAGATGGTTGATTATGATGATTTTGTTTGATTAAAAATTTAAGGTGATATGATGGTTAGTGGTGTATACGAGAAAGAAAAAAAAACATGCAATACACATCCTAACTAGTCAAGTGGGATTGCAATATCGCCATTGCCCGATTTCAATACCACACATTGAGTGACATCACTCTTGGCTCACCATGTATGTACCAATATGGGGTTGGCTAGTGAGTGATCTTAGGGAGTGCAATCTCCTTGTACAATAGCTTGATATGCAGCCAAAAGGTTCCCTAGACTCGGATATACAACCTCACCACAGAGTACCCGATATACCTTATGGTATGTGGGGCATACGTTTGTGTTGCAAGTATGTCATATGAGGCTTGGTTTTTGGCACATGGAAGCCCCTCAATTCAACGTCACTCTTAAAACAAGAAAACACTTAGCCAATAATGACAGATCTCCAAGAATTTATATACCCCACTCGGAACACGGGGTGCATTTACATGTGGGAAGGTGAATTCCATGGTCACTAGACTCCTAGGACTATAACAAGTGCATGAATGTCACTTCCACATCACGTTCCCCTAAAAAGAAAAAGAGAAATGCTATTTTCTTTTGATCGTCAAGATTTTCCTAAGACGCGAGAGGAGATCATACATGATTTAACCTTCGGGATAAACAAACAATGATACATAACACACAATAAAGATGATACAATGTAATATAATTAAACAATAAATATTTTGTGATTGGGTATTCAAGAGGAGTTTATGAAAAACAAAGCTTAGTAATTTGATTTATAAAGCCAAATGTCGTGGACCGATCATCCTTAAAAAAGGTTGTTATTTTGGAGAAAGAATAATATAAATCAATGTGTAGCTAAAATGAAAATATTTAGTAGAAATAAAAACCATGAATAAGGTATCATATAAACTGGTAAATTAATGTTTTTATTACATAAGATCCTAGAACTGAAAAATTGTGAAATAAAGTGTCATAGAAACTGGTATTCAAAATTTTTGGTATACACATCAGATCACATTTGTGCGTATGTGACAAACGACTCAAGAAACATAATAGAAATACCTGTGGCTACACACACATAGTGTGGTATAGGTATACCACACTATGTGTGTATACCACAAACCTAATGTTTCTGTGTGGTTTACACATTTTTCATGCATTAGATTTTTTTATGTTTATGGTATACACAAATGTTTGGATACTTTAGTTTTTTCTAACAGTAGAATCGATGGATTTTACATATTTCTACAAGGGTTTGAAGAATAAAATTACAACATTGATTATATTTTTTATTCCCTACTAGAGTGACCCATTGACATGTTATTTTGTAATTGTTGTAAGGTGTTTCCGATCTATTTTACATTAATGTCTCTTTATCTGATTTTAATGTATTAAAGAAAATAAATTTGGGAATTTTTGAAGCACTATAGGTGCCATTTTTAGCCATAATATATTACATATTTTAAAGGGTTATATTGGCACTTTATTCCTCCAAAAACCATAGTTTTTAGTCGCAAACAATGCAAACAATGTTATAGTATACTGGTATTCAAAATTTGTTGAATACAGAGGGTCTAACGTTTACACGTATGCAACAAACATCACAAACAATGTTATATGATAATGTTATTCAAAAAAATGTGTATACATAGGGTGTCACATGTGTGCACATGCGATAAATGAAACAAGTAGCGTAATAGGAAATTGTTAGTCCAAATCATGGCATACACATGGTGTCACGTTTGTGCATATCTAACAAATGTTGCAAACAATGTTATAAGATACTAGTATTCAAAATATGTGTTATATAAATGGTATCACATTTCAATGTATATGACAAACAAGGTTACACTTGGTCTCGGAAGATTTGGTATCTTAACATAATCCATATAGGATTATTGCAGTTTCATTTCAAGCCACATTCTTGGGCCACATTTTACAATGAATCATGAAGAAGGTAACCTTTTAATTCTTAGTGTTTCATGTGATTTTAGAATCGTGAGAGGTTTGCTTCGTCTATTTATTACCTAACACCTTTTTAAAGATACCTTTTTCTGTTTTTCATTCATGGTAGCCATGGTTTTCTAAGAAAATTTTGTAACAAAATTATAAATACTTCGCAGAAGATTTCTCTACAAAACATTTTTTAAAAAAATGTCTATATGTGAACAGGTTTAAAATCAGAAAATTGCATAGCCTCATATAAGTTTTAATGTATCTATAAGTGAAGACAATTGTATACACATTTTTATCTCTCTTATGTAGTATAGACATAGTGTGTTTATCACAATCAAAATATCACACACACTATGTATATCACATTGTGTATATTGCTTGTAAATTTTATCTCTCTTATGTGCTATACACATAATGTGTATATTACTATTGATACTATAAGTATGTGTTTTCCTCTAAAACACTTCACAAATCTATAGAACAAAATAAAAATAATAAAATGTGTATTTTTGAAATACTTTAAAATCTAAAAAATCGCATAACACCTAATTTTTTTTTTAAGATCTAATGCTTCTCCTAAATTTTGCATAATGGAACTTCTCGTAAATTCTCCCGAAACCCTTCAAATAAAGTTGCAGAGTTCATGGTTTTGGTGCCAAAATCATGTTTTGTTCCTTGTTTGATCGGGTATACCATATGGTGTAGGTAAGATTTTCATTAAATGTATCCAACTTCAAACTTCGAACGTCCTTTTCTCTTCACATCATTTTTCTACTCATATCTTCCTTTGGATCAAACTTTGGAATGGAGTATTGTGATTATTTTCGAAAAATGTTGACTAGATTAACAAATTGGATGCCACAGAGGATGATGTGGGTCCCACAGACAGCTATGCATGTATGCCATTGGTATGACATCTTATGGTAATTAGTATAGGGGCCATGTAATCCTGTAACTAGGATAACTAAATCCTACATTAAACATATTAAATATATTTTAAATTAAAATACAACCTTATGTAATCCTATGTGCTAATATGTATACCCTTTGACCAAATTCTCCTTAGTTGAAATGTCCACAATGGGAAGCGGCATGGATAGTTAATTTAATTTGAATATTAACATACTCCCCTCATTTATTATGTGGGCATGGGTTATATGGTGGGCCTATTTAAATGTATATTAACTTGTCGCCCATTCCCATTGTTTGGTGTATACACATATATTATAAACCTAATGTTTTAAAACCAAAGAACTTTGGTTTCAAACCTAAAGCTAATTAAAATAGCAATCACATAATTGGGATGAGTAGGAGGAGCATTTAGCTTTGCAAGGGTTTTCTCTTATGATTACGCTCATGTTATTCTTTTTTCTCTGGTCTTTTCAAGATTTTTCTTGTTATTACTATTGTTTTTCACATGGCTTTGGGAATTTATTCTACCCATAGTGGGCTGAGCCAACCCTTTAAAATGGTTGCAAACCCACAATTTACAACACTCGAAATCTATCCTAAGCGTGCGAGGAAATTCATCTCAAAAGTGTACATTGAGGTAATGTCTCTGATTCTCCCGGATGTTACTATTGAGATTTTTAGTGTTGATCTTGTTGTGCAAATTTACCATAACAACTATTTGGTAACCTATTTCTATGGTTGTATTCCATCCGAGTCGTATCTCTAGAAATGGATTAAATGTCATTGGGAGTCTCATTGGAATCTAGGTTACTAGTGTCTAGAACCTCACCAAGGGGTTTTATTTTTTAATTTTTGTAAGTCGTTGTAAGTCCAAATTTTATTAAGCATTCCTCTTGTTGGTACATAAGAGACAAATTACTGGTTTTGTCATAATGGAGCCTTGAGTTCAACCCAATTAGCCAAGTCTCTCTTCGAGTTCTGATTTGGGTTGAACTTCCAAGTCTTCCACTAAAACTCGCCTTTTTGAATAATATTGTCTGCCCGCTTGGCCATGTGATTTGTCATGATCCTGACCATTTATTTTATGCTTGTCTGCATAAACGGGTTTGCGGTGAGGTTTATTTAGTGTCTGATCTATGGGACCACATTGATAAACAAGTCAGTTCCATGTGTATCTCACCAGAAGGTTATCTATTTCAACCTTCCCAACACATATTTTCACTATCAAGCATTTGATCATCATATCCATGATTTTTCACCGACCTAACGTGATAAGCCTTCTAATGTGCATATTGTGTCTATCTTGGAGGTAGATAACACTGAAGGTTGGACCCATGTTCATAAAAAGAAGGTGGTGAGTAAGCCTACCTCGGTAGCTACCCCGCCTCCTTCTAAGCATCCTCTGGTTCCTCAACCATCCACTTTTGCTCCTACTAATCATGTTCAAGATAACCCCGCCATGCAGAGCCAAATCACTCTGGTTAAATAGACGGTTGGGAATATGGTTGTTCCGTTGTCTTCACAACATCACTCCCAAAGTCCCTCTCAAGAATATCTAGGGAAAATTGGACCAAACGGGCCTAAGTGCCATCCTAACCCAACAAATTCAATTGTTTTAGACCATTCTGTTTTCTCACAAATCACTTTAGCATTTTAAATTCGGAGGATATGCTGCAGGATGGACAGGAGGAAGAAAATTCCATTTCTATATTTTCATGAATTTTCTCTCTTGGAATGTTAGAGGTCTCACAAAATCCTCTCGAAAATATTCTGTGAAGCATGTTTTTCAAATTATTGGTAATATTGATATTTTTGTATACAAGAGGTTAAGATTGCTAGTTTTTTGTTGTAGACTTCCTTATCATGTATTGTTTCAAATTTTCTAGTATTTTTATTCCTCTCACTCGAAGGAAAAGGTGGTGTTTCTATTTTTGTGTCACCTAGATTTTCTACCATGATCTCTGCCACGGGTCATGATCCTAAAAACAAGGTGGTTTGGGTGTTTTTTAATGATAATGGATTTTCTTTTGGTATTGTTAATCTTTATGCCTCTAATAATGGCCCAAAAAGGACGACGTTATGGTGATGGTTAGGAGATAATCTACCTCTTTCTTATTGGCTATTCTGTGGTGACTTTAATATGGTGGAACATCCCGATGATAAATTGGTCCTACTAATGAGATGGTGTGTTGGAGTGCGTGAAGGATGGTTCTATTTTAAAATAAGGTGGGGTATTAAAGAACCACTTTTTAAAAGGCCTATACTTCTCAAAATTGGTTTACTTGGTCCAATTTTTGAGAAGGCTCAATGCGTGTCCTCAAATGGCTTGATCGTGTCATGTTATCTTAGCACCCGGGTTTTGAGTTGGCTTCCAATAGCAGGTCTCATGTCACCATCTAACCCGATATTATTTTTCTAGATAATAGTATGATTTCTTTCACGCTTATGTGGAATGGTGCCTCTATTAAAATGCCAAGCACATAATTTTATATGAATATTTCCCTACTATGTCATTCGGGGTTTTGGCATACATTTCCCAACTATGGAATATGGTGCCACGTCCTTCCTATACTTGCCAAAATTTGGATTTCATGGTGGAATGAATTTATTCAACGCACTGCCAAGTTTCTTTGCCACTTTGGCAAACAGGTGGTAAGGGTCCGTAAACATGATGAAAAGGATCTCTAAAAGGATTTCCAGCGCATAACTCAATTTCTTGAGCTTCAACCATTTGACACAAACGCCTTCAGTGTCCGAGTTGTTAATCTCGGACATCACTTAAGCTTATTGAACAACATAAAGCCAAAGGATCTCAAATTCGGGCTCTCTTGCCTTTGGTTGAAGATTGGTCATAGGGCATCAAAAGGTTTCATCAAAATTCTCGGGATAGAAATTTCAAAGAGTAAATAAAATATATTTAGCTAGCCCACACTTGTGTCACAACCTTATTGAAATATATTCTTCTTTTGTTGATGATTATACACTTGTCTTTCAAGCTCATGAACCTTTTGTTGAAATCGCAATGGCTTTATGTGAGTGTATTGAAGTGGTTCCCTATAAGCTTATCCCACATGATCAAAAGAATGTTAGTTCTTCTCCTTCTCTATATGTGCTTCATAATTCTCTTATTTGTCTTATGGATGACATCTCCGTGTTTGGATGGGTTTCCTTATGAATTTTATAAGGCAACGTAGCACATTGTTGGGTCAGATCTCTTACGGGTTTATCAAGAAGCCTTACAATCGTAATCCCTTAGGAGTTGTATTAATAAAGGTAATATGAAATTCATCCCTAAGCTTGGAAACCTAGAGCTACTAATGTACTCATGCAGCCTATTACACTTCTTAATGTTTCTTATTAAATTATAGCTAAGGCTCTTTCTCTTTGGGTGGCTTCTTTGCTCCCAAAAATTGTTTGACTTGAACAATATGGTTTTGTCAAAGGCTATATAATTTTGGACAATATTATTTTTGTTTGGAATGGGTTAGAATGGGATCACTCCTCTCTTCAGAAGGTAGTTTTTCTCAAAATTTATTTTGAAAAATATTACGACCATATAGAGTTGCCTTTCATTCTTTCCATGTTTGAAGCCCTAGGTTTTTGAGAATTATTCCTTAATGTGGTTTGCACTCTTTTCACAGACGCCTCATCTTGTCTCACCATTAATGGAAACCAATATTATTTTATTGGGTTATTTTGATTGATTAGGTAGGGTTACCCTTTGGCTCTGGCTCTTTTTGTCTTAGTTGTGGATGCTTTCGGTTACCTTCTTTCCAACAGAGTTGCTCAAGGGTGATTAAGAGGAATATACCTTCCCGATCATCAATCCCAACTCATCAATGGCCACTTTGTGGATGACTCCTTTCTCACTCTAGTTAAATCAGAACAAAATGTGTAGGAGGTGCTTTCTTGTTTGGATATTTTTATAAAGCGTTCTGGTGTAAAGATCGGTTTACAAGTCATTGGGTTTTCACCAATGTTCTTGGAATATGGTCGAATGGTTGGTATCCTATCCCTGGCAATGGATTCAGAGAGGAGAATGATTCCACTTTTTGGGAATTCATTTTTCCTTTGACAATGAGTCTTCCACCTTGTGGAAATTTGTGGTTGACTGAGTTGAGCAGAAAGTGCATAAATGGATCTCTCATCTGTTATCTTTAGTGGGAAATTCCAGTTTGCACTAAAATTCTTGCAGCCACTCAAGTTTATTATGCAAAGCATGTGTGTGTCCATCTTGTTCTTCCTTTAAAAATTTGGCTAAGCTCTTGTGGGATTTTCTTTGGCCCACTTTAAACATGGTGGGTTTCATAGAGTTTCTTGAGGTTTGCACCCTTCTCGGGAACATGGTGGTATGGGTGTTATTGATATCTACAGGAAGAGTGTTTCTCTATGCACTAAGTGGAGTGTTCCTTATATCTAGGGTCACCAAGCTTTGTAGGTTATATTACAAAATTGTATTTCTTCAGAGCACCAAATGCTAAAAATAATAGGAAAACATACCGTTTCATACTTTGCTAATTACTAAAGTTCCAGTTAAAATACTTGACACCTTTGTGGTTAAAAGCATTTGGAAATCCTTTGAGATGGTTAAACCCTTAATGCGGTGGGTTGGTGATGGATTCCAACAGGTCTCTCTTTTAATGAGAATAATATATGATGGTCACCAATTTTCTCCCCTAATGATCTCCCACCGTTTGAAAAATCACAACATTAAAGTGGTGTGGTTAGCTCACAAAGGCATCTCCACTATCTGGGATTTGGTCTCCTCCCGAGACTAGCTTCCATGGATGACACTCAAACAAAAATATAACCTTGCTAATTTTGATCCTCCTTCAATTTTAGCTATTTAGTTCTTTCTTCGTGATGTTATGATACACAAATTAGGCCTTTAATAACCCAAAGCTTGGTGGAAAGATTGGCAATGGAATGTGGACATCCCACTACTACAATACAACTCTAGAGTTATTTACTCCTTGTTATCTCCTACCTCATTGGCATTAGATAAGATCAATACCATATGGTCATTGCATTCCTCTCATGTCACCTGGTTAAAGCATCTCCAACGAGCTTGGAACCGCCTTTTTGACCCGAAGCTCAATTTATTTCTTTGGTGTCTGATTTATCAGGGGCTTCCATTAGGGGAAAGATTAAGTCATATTGGTATTCCTAATCCTGTCTATAGCTTTTGTGGTTTCCCGAGTCCTTTCAAAATGTATTTTTTTTCCCTTTTGCTCAACATGCTTGGCATTGGATTCACTTCCTCTTTCCGCCATTTTACCCCAAGTTTTTTATTGGAAAGTTACTTTATTTTGGGACCATACTACTTAACTCTCCTACATTACACTTCCCTTTGGAATTTTTTGTTCTGTTATTCTGTTCCAACTCTAGAGATCTAGGAATACTACCTTATTTCGTCATTTTCATATTTTTGCTACGCTAGCCATTAATGAAAAGGTGGCAATCTTATCTTTTGTTCATATGCAGATTCAAGCACAAGCGTAGAAGGTTGCGCTAGAATTGGTCATCTCGAGCGATTGCTTAAGCACTAGGCAGCGCCCTTACACCATGAGCCGTACCTATGGATGATGATGATTAGCACCCCATATCACCTCATAGATGAACCGTGGATGATCCCATAGTCATTCTAGAAGTACTCGGCCATCTCCGCCACCACCTAGCCCAAGGACCTCTTCTTCTCGGTCCTAGGCGGAGCCCGTCCACATCTAGGCAAGGTAGTGGCGGGATCTTCCAACCGGGGCTCTCTTCCTAGCGAGGCATCCCATTTTGGTTTCTCACCACCACGTAGGTGGGAATAATGGTCCCGCTAATTGTTCAAATGCCCAACCAGGATGGATAGCCACTTAATCGCCTTCAAACAAGCTGCGCTCTTTCAAAGCATTCTTCCACCATGGGATAATCCACCTCCTCCTCCAGTGTGTATGGCTCCTTATACCTAATTTTTTTATGTTATGATATAGTTTTCAAGTGCCCTCTTTTTCCCCTGTTTTCCATTGTTTGTATCCCTAAGTGGCATGCTTTTGTTTTCCCTCGTGGCCTGTGTTTTTTCTGCCCACATGGAATCTACTCTCTTTTTGAGGCTTTGAACACCGCCCACCCCCCTTACTATGTAAAACTTTGTATTATTTTGTCTATAATTTAATATAAAGGTGGTTCCAATAGTAAACCTAGAGCTAATTCTTACCCCCTTTGTTTCCTAATCCTTCCATAAAGGTCTTGTCTAGTGGATTTCCAAACAAAAATTTTAACAAATAAAATTACTAACATATTATTTTTCATCAAACCCATATCTTACTGACTTTGGAACATGTTCTTAATTAATACTTGGTTGGCTGATCTCAATAAACAATCCAAATTTGTTTGGTAAAGGGTCCATAAAATTATTAATTATTGCCCACTCCTATCTTGATCAATGTGATTTGGTCATTGTTTTGCATGGCATTAGTTAAAGAGCTCTACCTCCCTTTACCATTTTACCTTAACCAATGACTCCAAAATTCTTTAAATCATGAAAAAATTATCTTCCCTTCCCCCATTTGTAACCATTTATGATTGGTGGTTCTAATGTGGCATAATTTTATGCATTGGAAATTACCTTGAATGTGTGGGAGCTCTTCCTTGAACTTTATGAATCGGTCCCACCTCCTTGAAGTGGCACTTGTGTGTTGCAATATTGGCTCAACAGGTGGTAGGAATGTTAGTTTGAATAATGACTTGGCCCGACCATGGCATATATGACTTACCAATTGCATGTTTAATGAGTTCATCTCTCCAATTTTTTTAATGCATTATAAATAATGTTTTATTATTTAATTTATTTTGTAAACCTTTAAAATAAGATATTATTATGACTATGAATAAAATGATCTATATGTCAAATGGTAAGAATGGTTATATAAAAAGTCACAGTTACATGTTCAAACCCCGTCTATTATTTTTTAAATGAAGTTGTTTTATTTTCTAATAACAAAACAAAAACAATTAACATTTTCTTTTAATAAATGTTTATTTAATTATCTTTATTTATTTTTAAAAGGATATTTTATCATTATTTTTATTTACTTTTAAAAAATTATTGTAATTATTCAAATATCAATAAATTAATGAAATTATGAAATTTTTATGAATCAAAAAGTGATCTTTCTTATGTCTTAAGAAACGGGTGACAGTTTAACTATGCAAACTTTGAAACTCATTTTTTTGAAGTGGAAGGATATTTATCCATGGTGACGGGAAAATTATTTTTGTTAACCTTTTGTTTTCCTCCTATGAACTTGATATTTGGAGACTGATGTGAATCTGGTCCATTTTTGATGTTTAGATCATGAAAAAATGGATGCGACGATAAATTAAGTACCCAAGGAGAAAAATATGATAGAAGGGGATTTTTTTCTCACAAACATGGATTTTTTTCATTTTCAAAGGACAAGAAAGTTATAGTTTGTGTTTAGCATCGACGGAACTTCCCGTGACTCCTCCCTATATTGTGACAAGGAGCGCACTGTGGTGATTCCCTAGATCTCGTAAGGGAAGCTTCCCATTAACCCCGTTGGGGATGCCACCCCAGGACCTCCGCTCTCTGGTCATGTGTTTTGTATTATTTGTGATCAAAATCACATATTTGTGTACTTGTGAGAAATACCAATGGATAATGTTATAATAGTGAATGTATTAAACATATAATATTCATATAAAGAATATTCATATAAAAAAATTGATAATATGAAATAATTTGACTACATTAGTATATGATTAGTAAAAATAGCATTATATTCACATCAAATGACAGTTGGGGGACTCAATTTATGTTTGTATTGGAGATGTCCAATAGTGATTGCATATAATATTGATTTTTCTTAATCATTATAAACCTATTAATGTAAGATTCATATGATGATGTTTAGAATATGGTTAAAAATTAAATCAATAATGATTTATAGTATGCATATTATGATAATATGTTTGTCTAGATATTGTGATTCAAACCACATTGATGTTGTACTAGATATAAAATATACAACTAGATATATGTTCAAGTGTGGTATAAGTATCATTACTTGGATCGGTATAAAGAAGTTAGTAGTATCCATCTATTCTATTGAGGTAGAATATAAAAGTGCAATGAAAAATTTCAAAAAGCCATGTGGCTACAATGGCTATTAGAAGAGATCCACATGGAAGTTAGCAAAGTTTCATTCTCTTTCTAAGAATCAAGTTCAACATCAAAGAACAAAGCATATAGAGATTCATATGCATTTCATATGAGAGAAGGTTCTCCATGACAATATATATCTCCGGATTGATTGAATAAAGATGAAGTTGTAAACATGTTTATAAATCCATTGTGTGTTATAAAGTTTTACATGATTCTATGAAATTTTTGGCCTTTCATTGTTTCGATTGAATGGGAGTGTGCATGACATTGTGAAATCCTAATGGCCATCCATGTGTTCTCTCCGAATCCTATATACTTCTTCTTTGATGTAAAGAATTGCAAAAGATCTTTTGTTATCTTAGTAAACTTATAACTCTAATTTTATTGTCTATAGTCCACTATGTTGGATCTATTGTAATGGAGGTCAATACTTTATAAAAGGCTCCTAGAGATGATGGTAGAGTTTTTCTATGAGAAATGGTGAGATGTAGTCTCAATAATCATTCTTAGCCTAAATCATAACTTCTGATTTATGGATTCCAAATCCTTTTGTATGAAAAGATATGTTTAGCATGATAAAAGTGCATAAATCCTTCAAAAGTGATATGCTAGCCTAAACCTTAATTATGGTTTATGGATTTGTAAATTTTGTTATATAAATAGGTAACTTTGGCATATGTTCCCCATTTAATATTAAGGGGGCTACATTAGAACATTTAATATCCATTGTTCTTATAAATAAACTATAGTTTATAATCAAAAAATTTAGAATATTATATATTTAGAATTATTTAATATAAACTAGGTGTTTATTGTGAAATTGAATTTTATAAATCAATTAATTAATAGTTTGGGGTGCTTTGCAAGAAGTCATGCCCTAAAACCTTTATGCAGGGAGCATCATCCACCAAAGTGTGTGAATAGTATTTTTTTTTTTTGTGTGAATAAGAATCCAATCATGGCTTCAAGTTGTTGTAACATCTCATCTAGGAGTTCTTTGAATTTTCCCTCCATATATATTGTATCAAAATTTCAATTTCTTAGCTTAAGTTGTAAGAATAATGGGCATCGTAAAATATATGTTGAAATTTTTAGAATGTTGTAATTGGGTTTTATATCCAAGTCCATGTAAATCCAACTCAAGAAGATATGCCTACAAATATGGAGGCTAAGCCAACTTATCCTCTTAACCAATCCATGATTTGAAGTAAGATTTAATGGAGCTAAATAAGGGAGGTTGGTTTTAGTTACTCTGGAGCAGATCATCTTTGGAGAATAGTCAAATAAGCTATAAACAAAGTAAGGAAGATAGAGATAAGAGGAGAGGATGAAGATACATTAAGATATAGGTTGTAAAAGAAGGAGATAGAGAGCCATGAAGGTTCCTACGTATGACATTGATAATTTGTAAGCTAGATATTGACTCAATAATAATGTGATTTTATTGAATATGCATGCAACTAGTGTATGAAGAGGTGAATTATTAGTATTTTTCATGGAATGTATGACAATAATTACATTGTAATTTTTTGATCATCTCCATGATATGACAAGGATGACCTTAGAGATGGTGTGTTGTGTATATTCTTGTTGTTTTAAGAGACTACGAGTTCTGGAAGCTATGATTATGTAGGTTCATTCAATAGACAGTAAATACATGATATGAACTTACTATGGACCATGTGTCTTATTTGGTGATTGGATTATTTTTGTTATTTGAGTTGTGATATTCCAAATTCACAAATATGACTTTAAATATGTAGATACTATATGTAATTCATGTGATTTAATCAGTGAAGAAAATGTATTTGATATTGAACGTGTAGTCAGCCATTGGAAACCAAGAAATTTGTATATTCTTATGGAAATATAAGTTTAATTCATTCTGGGAGAATTTTATAGATTATGTGGAATTTCTAAAAGCAATAGAGGAGAAATTCAACCGGAAGGAATTACATGAGGTTGAGTCAATACAAATGTTTAGAGACAAATAAAAACTTCTCACAACTAGAATATCAGTATTGTCTATAAATGCATGGAGGGAGACGTTTTGGAGGTACGAAATTATTTATATCAGTATTGATTTTATTGGTGTAGTATTGGATAATATTTCCACATTTTTATTTTTAATAGAAGTGTTTAAAGAGGATGCATGCTAATTGTTTGACAAAATGAACAATGTCACATTTAAGAGTTTTCTTGCTTATTGGAGTCTATGAATTGAAGTAGATTGAGAGAATTTTCATTATCAAAGAAATGGAATGGTTTATGGGAAACATTGAAGCTCACTGAAGACATTGTTGGTATTGCAAACTCGAGGTAAACGGATATGAAGATCTGGTCGTATGGCTATATTTACGATCTAGGTTTCCCTAAAATATAATGGGTTTTTAGATTTATGAGCATTTATCAAACTGTCTAGTTTTCAAAACAATCCAGATTATATTTTAAGAGAAACACTTATGTCAATATCGCTATTAGACATTGTTGGTGTTGTAAAATCTAACTAAACCGATGTGAAGATCAGGTCGTATCTCCATATTTACAATCTGGGTTTCACTATAATTTAATGTGTTTTTAGATTAATGAGCATTGATCATACTGTCGAGTTTTCAGAAAAACCTAGATTACATTTTAAAATAAAAACGTATGTCAATATCAGTGTCTAGTATTATTTTGAGTTCTTGTTTATTAGTATTCTTCCATTAATGAATGCATAATGATGGTGTAGATGGTTCTAAAAATATTTAAGAGTGATTGTAAGAGGAACTATAACCTCTGTGATTGGATTCCTGATTAATTATATATTGTCCTTATGCATGGGTAGTTAATTGTTTGATGACTCGAATTGATAAATTGTCATCAATTTTTGTATCAGAGCTAAGTAGGGCATAAGGCTTGTGGGGTCTGGTGAATTAGTATGAAATTCAAAATTCATGTAAGTGAAGTATTTACCAAAGGAGGAAGTTATGGGAGGAGGTGTACTTGACTATAATTTTATGTTTCTCAAGTTAATGGAAATATTACAACTATAGTTTTTACCTTTGAGTTTTTCACGTAAATATTGTCTCCAGTGTTCATTTCATTTTATTGCAATTATGTATAATTATTTTTATGTTTAATATAATTTATTGAATGGTTGATATGTGTTAACCCTTCATACCTTATAGATCCATCCAAAGGTGGAGCCCAATGAAATAGAAGGGAAAATAATTTGTGTCAATTTAATTCTATAAGAAATGTTGATCATATAACCTTTCATTTTCTTACAATACACGTAGTTGTGACTACCAAATTAATTATATCAACCAAGTACGGCATAAGGAACTCATAAATAACAAACCACCATATCAAATGACCTTGTTTAGATTACAAAATCATGGTTATATTTGAATTTATTGCTATCCATGATGTACCCCCTCAATATTGTCAAAAGGAAAGACTCCTGGAGTTTATTATAGAAAGATATGAAAATTTGAAGGAAATTGTATTATGTATATGGCCCACATTCCCCAATAGATTTCACCTATTGTATGGCTCAATTCACTAGGAAAACCTCCCACCAAAGTAGAGTAGGAACGGGTATTTAGAGTTAAATTTTTGCACGCTTGTATTCAAACTCATGTTCAAGTATATTGTTCGTGGGATATGCATCTATGAGACCTTATCTCTCATTATTACGGACTAAGTAAAAGAGCTGGTGTACCCCATATTAATATGTAACTATTCACAATGCGTTAATAAAAATGAGTCTTCAATCAATATTGTGTGCTAATATTCAAACTGTATACTTTTTGGGATGTAATTACTTGGTGTTTGAAGGTTGTTGCTTCTTATTGTATGGTATTTGATTTATTAATTATTGGGTCTTGTTAATTGTTTTACATTTCTATACCCTATCTAATTTTATGATTATTAATGATAGTGAAGTATTCTATCGTAACAATTCTTTGTATATATGTTGGTTATTAATAAAAAAATCCAGATCATTGCAAGTATTATATAGTGTCAAGGACTTTTCTAAAACCATCATGAAAAGATATAACATACTAATGTTTATAAAATTAAATTTCTAAAGAAACTACTTTATATAGCTTTAATAGAGATTTTAGCCCATAATGTATAGAAAAATATTTTTGTTCTTTAATAATGTATTTCATTGACAATAAATTAACTTACAAAAAGACTTTATAAAAAAACTATTTTCTAAGAAAGTAATATGAAAGAACAAATAGATAAATGTAATAGAGATTACAACCCATGACTTTTAGAATATATTTTCTTTCTCTAATAACATACCTCGTTGAAAATATGTTGATTTCCAAAATATCTTATAAAAGTTAATTTTCATGTTTCATGGCATATACATTTCTAATGTCCCATTTCCAAAAATTAAAATTTAAATAAGTAACTCATTAAGTTCTTATGTCTATTCTGCAATCCACTTATGTTAGTAACTCTTAATTTTCCTCACATGTTCTTACATAATATGTTGTAGATGATTTTACACTGACTGCAAAATTAGACAGCGTGGATTAAAGAGACATAGAATAACACATCAATATGAATGCACCTAGTGCTTGTAAATTATTACAAAAACGGTGAGGGATATGTCATAAATTATGTTTGTGACTTTGATTACATTGTGTCTTAACCCAATCCTTTGTTAGTGGATAATTCATCCACAAAACTCTATTTTCAACCCATTTTTATTCAACAAATCTTTATTATTAACATTCAGTAAATTATCTTCATTTTTGTTCAACTGCTGCTCCATTATCTTCAAAACTTCTTCCTTATTATACATAGCCTCATATATTTCCTTTTTATGGAATATTTCTCTTGTAATCTAGCTAAGGTGTAATGTAAAAGATATACCAAAGCACGATATTCCATATAAGGTATTCTTTTTCAATATATATAATCAATAACACAAATTTCAAGAGGTATATGTGATCCCGAGCATCTGATTCTTCAACTTACTTTACATTTAGGGAATGTTTTAGTGTAGCCACTTGTTTGTTTAGATTAGAGATGAAATCCTTGAAATAGTATTATCTAATTAATCCCTCATTTGCAGAAACTCCAGATATCATAGCTCTAATTTTCCCTTCCTTAGAAGCCGCTTCAAATAAAATGGCTTCAATTTCCCCTTCCATAACATCTAATTTACATTCCATATTGTTTCATATCTTACATATGTAATTATCACTTTATTTTCCAAATTTATTAGCATCTTCTCCTTCTTATTCCTCACCCTCTTCCTCATTAGATTTTAGATAGCTTACTCTATTATCATCTGGCTCATTATTATTTATACATAATTCCTCATGGACTGGTTTCAGATTGAATAGAGAAAGTATTCCCCACAAATTATCTTCTTTCATGGGACTGTTTTTTATCCTCACAAAAATATTTTCATTTCCATTATTTTACTCCATTCGGTCCATATATTTTTGTCATTCATGGAAATTTTATACAATTCTTAACACCTTCATATTAATATGAATCTAATAAGCCATCATATATTTCATACTGTCATTATTTTTATCCTTTTTATAATTGTAGAAACACTATTTGAGAAAGATCACACCTTCTACAAATTTAGGGTCGCACATGTTCATAAGGGTTAGGGTTTTTGTGAGACCTATGTTTCCCAAGACATAGTCGGTGTTAGGGTTCACCATGTCAACAAAAAAAACAATGAAATTTCGCTCTATAAATATAAGGAAATGGTTCTCCTTCGCATGGTTTATCAAGTAGTGTATAAGAAAAGGGTTCTTGATATCTATATTTTTTTGTACTTATTTTCCACCTCAAGATATCATGTTCTATATTTCCACATAGGAAATGAGCTAGTTCATTATCTTCACCACATTTCTATTTACCTACAATTATAAGTTTGTTAGTAAACCGAGGATCTTGTTTCATGTGGAGGAGTATACACTTCTTTACAATTTTCCAACTTATTTTCACACCTTATGATTTATGTGTGATGGAATCCCATGTTTTTATATAGTTGGACATGGATAACTTTGGAACTAAATGTAAGAGAATTGAAATGCATTCATATAAAGGTTTATTCCTAACATGATGGTAATTGTAACGTAATTTGGGCACCCCAATGCTTTGTGGATGAGTTATTTACATGGGTTTATTTTTATCCCATCAACCTCCACCTTCATCCATTTGTAATTTTTTTACAAATTGAATAACCTAGTCATTTATTATAGGAAATGGTTATAGTGAAAAATTGAAAATATCCACATTTATAAGTATATATTTCACTTGATTGTTTTAAGGGCTCATATTTGAATTTAAGGGTTAGTTCCTTTCTAAGATGTGTGTCCAATTTTAAGGTCTCATAGATAGATATTCTTTTCCTTAATGGTTGTAATTTTCTCCCCTTCATCTTATCATGATAATTTTTATCAACAATTTTTATATCTTATACGGATATGTACATAAATTCACTTGTTAGTGAATAGTAGAAATGTGATTTTGATATGGAAAGTGTATTATGTGATGTAATTAAAAAAACCACAACACCCCTATATAATAAAAAGGATAATACCCTAATTCCCCAAGCCTCATCTAAATTTGTTTAATTTATTTAGGTTGAATTATAAAATATACAAATTTGTTTTATCTTCCTCAACTAATACATTTGAGAACACCCTCTTAACAATCTAAAGGGTTCATAATGGCCACCAATTTTTTTGGGGATATTCAAATGCACATTTGAAGATACCTGTAATTTATTTTCACATAAACATGACTGATCCTGGGTTCACCTATTTGTTTAAAATATGGAAGGTAGCTAACAAAAAGGACAAAAATCCTAACATTTATTTATTTTTGTAATTTTTTTATAATGAAATAGTTAATTTACAAAATTTTCCAACTGGTCTAACTAATATAATTGTGGTAAATTTTCCAAGTGGTCTAACTAATATAATTGACGTAAACATCTCTTAATCGATACATTATATCTATTAGTGGATACCTTATGTCTATTTTGGATACCCTATATTTATTCATCGATAGCCCAAGACTGATTATAGATACCTACATCCACTAAAAACCCACATGATAAATAAAGAAATTTTAAAAAAGTATAGTATAATATACCTTTAAGATAAAAATTCGCTCTTTACATCTCTTTTATCTACACTGAGATTAAATAGAGAATCATATAAACCCTTATTTACAAATACCGAGCATAGGCTTGGAAATAAATTATATCCCCACAAAAACCATCTCAAGTTTGGTGAATTTAAGAAAAAAATTTATAGCTAGTAATAGAAAACTAAATGTAAATACATTGTTCAAAATTATTCCATTCACGTGACAATCAATTACATAATAGATTTATTAAATGCTTGTTTTTTCATCATGCACTCTTAAATCAGACACATTTTTATTTTATATTATTCCATAGTGGAATGACCATAGGCGAAGGTGTTCAAACCACAATTCCAAGCTCTCTAAGAAAAAGTGCTATTAAAAATAGTCGACAAATACCTCAAGCCCAAAATACAAGGTCATTCGCTACATATTTCCATATTGGATTTGATTAAATTATTAGTTTAAATTATCAACCCACTCCAAAAGTATGTACCAAATGAGTTTTTCATTATTATTTTTTGGATAAATCATCAAGCCAAGCCTTAAAAACATTCACATGATGGATCAAAATCCTTCAAAATGAGTTCAATCATTCACTTCGGGGTTTTATAGTGGATTTGATTGAAAGGTTTGGTTCATGATTGTCCCACACCAAAACTATGCACATGATGATTTTTTCATTATTTTAGTGTGGTTAGATCATATCCAAGCCTTCAAATCATTCTAATATCAACATTCACAAAAATTATGATGTTCAAAAGCCTTCAAAATACATTTTCACTTACTATAAGTTTCCATAATGGATTTGATTGAAAGGTTTGGCTCGTGATCACCCAACACTAAAATTATGTAACTAACAAGTTTATTATTGTACAATTTTAGATGATCGATGATCTAATCATTTAAACCATGTGTATAGTGGATCATAATCCTTCAAAATGCATAGGTGTTCACTACAAATTTCCACAATAGATTCGATTGAAAGGTTTGGCTCGTGATCAACCAACAAAAAGTAATCCACATGACAATTTTTATTGTTTTATTTTTAGATAATATATGAACCAAGCCTTCAAACCATGTTCATGGTGGATCAAAATCCTTAAAAATCAAATTCATTCATTACACATTTCTACAATTAATTCAACTGAAAGGTTTCACTCGCCATCACCCACATCAAAACTATGCATCGAATGAGTATTTAATTATCATAGTTTGGGTCAATCTACGAGATAACAATTCAAACCATTATAATATCAAAATGTCAAAAAACATGATAAGGTGAAGCATATTTCCTTAGATTTATATTTATATGATCTCAAAAAATGAAAAAAAGCGATTCTGATATATGGTGAGAGAAGGCATGTTGCAACTTTAGAGAGGTAAGCTTGCTTGACTATTTTCCATGCACCTATCTATTTTCCATATATGTGTCATCCATATAAGTATCAATCCTAATCCTCTACGTAATGAAATAATCTCATAATTAATATGAGTCTAAATTAAATCAGTTCAACATAAGAAATAAGTAAGTTGTTTACAATACTAAAAGTACACTAATTCACTTTCGATAAAGTTTTCTTGAGTATATCCACATCATATAAGAAGCAAAGATGTAAAAATTATGTGAACCAAAAATATAAGAGCTCAATTTTCCTACCTTTAATAATAATAATCTCATTGCAAACTCTTCATGCCCACTTCAATGATAAGAATTACATGCTTTAACATGAACTAATAAAATCATTTATAGGAAATTGATATTATTAGACGTGGAACATTTATATAACAAAATTTAGAACGCGTAAAATATTGAGAGTAATTATTATTATTATTATTATTTTGTAATTCTATGAACCCATATTTAAATTATTTAATTATGTGTTATATTGCTAAAAATATCACAATTAAATAGAAATTTCTAAATATATGTATATAATGTTAAAACTACGAAATCATTCAAGTTGGGGAATATGTTTGAAGTGGACTTGAATTTTTTTATTTAATTAATTAAGGATGTAGAAATTGGATCATTAATAAAAATTCAAGATAACCTATTTATATTTATATTTATATTCATTTATAGTAGTCCATGCTCATATTATATCCCAATGCCAACTAATGAAGTGGTACTACATAAAAATTATCATTGTATATGCAACACATGCCTTTATTTATTTCTATATGCTATAAAAAAATCTAGTTCATACGTGAAATGAGGGGATCTAAGAGTATTTTTGGTTCACCCTCAATACCAAAAATTTTGTACAATGAGAACAAAAGCTAAAAGTATGGATATTGTAAAACTAAAATTTAAAATTATGTATATTCAAAAACTTAAAAATAAAAGTATGGATTTTTGTTAGCATACATAGCATAGTTTATATTTTAGGTGTGTTTGTTTTTCTATTATCCCTTTATTCTCTCTTCCTTTTTGTATTCCATTATTCTCTCACCTACATCCATATCTTCCTCCTTCAGTTTAGGGGAATATTGTTTATTGCTTCTCCTATATAATGTTCGTGCTTCTTCATAATAAAATAATGTGTTGAGAGTTATTCACTCCACATTCTTCTCAGGATCTATTTGCTTCCTACATTTTGGTATCAGAGCAATCTTTTGTCTAGGCCTGTGTGTATGAGGAAAGAAATTTGAGGAGAAAACGTTTGTCTTTCTTTTTTTTCAGCGACCTGCGTGAGGAGTTGGAGTAGCTTGTGTGGAGATCTTCAGCCTGCAAGGGAGTATCCTGGTGCTACGTGGTGGAAGTCTCCTTGTGCTGTGTGGAGGAGTCTTGGCGCTGAAAGGAAAGACGTTTTGCTATTGCGTGGGTCATTGTGTGCTAAAAATACAAAATCAGGACAGATCACCTCCTCCTACCTGCAAAAAGGCTATGTAGAGAAAGAAGATGCGTGGTATTGGGTGGAAAAGATTATACTCAGCATAAAAGAAACTTGTGTGGAAAGGAAAATTCATATACGTGGAAGTATTAAATTATTATTTGTTATCTTTCTATGCTAAAAGCTAAATTTTCTTTGATTTCTGTATAAAAGAAGATTAGCATCTTCTGCTGAAAATCTGTGTGGAGTTTAGAGGAAGAAAACCAACAACGTGGAGGCTTGTAGCAGCTGGAACATGGAAGGAGTTTAAGTACACTCAGTATGTGAAAATATACGTAATGTGGAGAAGAGAAGGATCTTCAACCTGAGTGGATTGTTGTTGACTATTTTTAGAATGACTATTCTTTAACAATCAAGCATGTGTGGAATGTGACTTGCACTAAAAGAAATAAAATACTTCTTTTGCGTGGTGATTAGAGCCTTCAGCCTATGTGGAAAGTGAAATCTTCACCTGAGTGGAAGGAAGAAAGTTGCATATTGCTGTGTGGAAGATTGAATTCAATTTCAATTAATTATATCTTTTGTTTTATTTGTTGTAGCAAATTCAAAACAAAAGGTACGTGGAGATTCTACAACACTTCGCCAAATGTCGAGTGTAAACAAGTCAATTGAGAGCGTCAATAACATGGTCGCCACAGCAAAAAGCTGGAACATCGACTCACCAGCAAGAGAACACCATGAAGAAGCTCCTGAGGGCTCCGGGTTCTACTTTTCTTTGCTGAACAAGCTTTGGAAAACCGGAAATCTCGCCTTTGACAAGCTAGTTTGAGAAGGACTTCTTGAATATTTCCTTTTCGACATCAGCTGCCAAGCAAAGCAAGTACATGAATAATTAGAAGCCGGGTATGATACCGACTATGATAATGAAGAAGAACACCCCACAAATCATCACCGTCTCACAACACGTGAATATCGTGAGCATCTACGAGCCAGTAATTCTCATCAATGAGTCAAAATTGTAATAACTCTTGAAATAAATAAATAAATTTTTTTTTATATCTTCTCAAGTTACTTCTTTTCAATGCTTAGTTGCTCAAAGGGCCCAATTTTATAGCCTGGAAAAAAAAATGAAGACAATCCTTCAGTTTAAAGGATTATGGGGCATCGTGACCGGATCGGTGCGTTCTCCCACAACCCCTGATGAATTAATAAAGTATGAGATGGCTAGTGCAAAAGCCTTGATGCTTGATAATGCTCAGTATCAGTGATGATGTGCAACCACATGTTCGGAATGTAGACAAACCAAAGGAGGCCTGGGACAAGCTGGAAACAATTTATGAAGCCAAAAATTAGACGAAGATTCTTCATCTTCAGTCAAAGTTGCACACCCTCTCTATGGGGTCAGATGAGAAAGTGGAGGAATTCTTACGTCATGTGGCTGAGTTGAGATCGGAGTTATTGGCACTCGGTGAAATGGTGGATGATAAAATTCTCATCGCAATCACCTTGAGAGCACTCCCTTCTCAATTCCGAGTGTTCGTTATGACACTAAATGTGTCTAAACAAACAATGACATTCGAAGAGCTTGTGAATTTGCTACAGCAGGAAGAGGCCATCACTTCATCCCATGAGGAGTCTCAGGATAAAGCCTTGTTCTCAAAGCCTTACCATGGCTAGAAGAATCGGAAGGGTCCCCTAGAGAAGCCAAATCAAGCGCAACCAAAACAACAACAGAAAGATCAAAAGTCAAAGAGGTGGTGTCACATTTGTAGAACCAACACTCATGACACTGATCACTGCTAGTACAATAGCTTGAAACAAGGGTCTTCAAGTCAAACAGGCACATCAGGGCGCGAATATTTTCAAAAGTCCAAACGACGTCCCCACTAGAGAAATCACAAGGGACATCTCGCAGCCCAACAAGAAGATGATGAATCTAATGAGGAGACATCAGAAGGAACCCATTGTGGTAATAACCTTATACTCATCTCTCAAACTTCTCATCCCACGAAGAAAGTCTAGTTGATAGACTCCGGTGCAAAGCATATGTCAGGTGACAAAAAGTTGTTTGATTCACTACATAAAGAACCAACAGGAGATCGAGTTTAGATAGCAGATGACAAAGATTACATTGTAGAAGGAATAGGGAACGCCACCATTCCTTTGGGACCATGAAAATGTACACTTACAAAGGTACTATATGTTCCTAGCTTACTAGCAATCTCTTGTCAGTTACTCATCTCTTGAATCATCACCTTAAGGTAGAATTTCTTGTTCAAAATGGTGATAAATCATGCTTAATCTCTAGAAAAGGTACAACTCTTGCTAAATCATTTGTAAAAGATAAGTTATTTTCTTTAGATATTGTTTCATCTTTTGTAGTAGCTTTATCTGCTTCAACAATAGAATCAACTGCCCTATGGAATTTTAGATATGGACACTTGTTGGTTAGTTCATTGCACAGATATGAGTTCAAAAGCAATGGTCCATGGACTACCCAAATTTTCCAGTTCCTTGCCTATTTTCCTTAGCTGTCTTGCAGGAAAACAACATAGAGATCCGTTTCAGGTGAGCACCTTCCATGCCAAGAAGCATCTGGAGGTAGTTCATACCGATCTGAATGGCCCATTGCTTGCTTCATTTTCAGGATACAAGTACTTCCAACTGTTCGTGGATGACCACTCTTGTAAGATGTGGGTATATTTCCTAAGAAGAAAAGTGAGGCTCTTCAACATTTCCAGAACTTCTATCATCATGTTGTGAAAGAGACCAGACAACCACTTCTTCTACTTCACTTAGATCGAGGGGGAATTTACATCAAATAAGTTCTTGGCCTTCCTGAACCAACAAGGTGTTAAGCAGAACCTGACTGCTCCCTACACACCCCAGAAAAATGGCATTGTTGAGTGTCGTAATCACACAGTGATGGAGATGGCTTGCTACATGCTAACAACAACAAAGCTAGAGGAACGTTATTGGGCTGAAGCAATACAGACATTGTATATCTTCTCAATAGGGAACCGACAAAGATTCTACAAAATAAAATGCCAGAAGAGGTATGGAGTGGTAGAAAGCCATCAATTTCTCATTTACGAGTATTTGGTTGCACAACATACATGCATGTCCCATCTCAGAAGAGAAATAAGGTTGAGCCAAAGTCACTCCCATGCATCCTACTTGGCTATAACACTACCTCGAAGGCATACCATCTCATGGATCCTGAGACAAAGAAAATATATGAGAGTCGGGATGTGGTTTGTGATGAGTCATCCTTTGACTCAATAGTATCAACAGAAGATCCACTTCCAACCACATCTCACCGATTAGTCTCCGAATCAGATGATGAGCAAGAGGAGACTACTCAAAGAAAAGAAGTGCTGCTAGGAGAGCTATTTGTTGACCTTGGAGAACTGGAGAATGTGACTCATCATCAATCAAAACAGAAACGACAAAGTTCTTCTCAAACTTAGTCAAGTTCTCGTTCAAAGTGGTTCCAAAGCACCATCAAGGACTCACATTTGCAATAACTTCTACATACATCTTTTGGAGTCAAAACAAGGAGTCAAACAAGAAATGAGGTAAACTTTGCACTCATGAGTTCACTGATGAATAGCTCCAAGCCAGATAATGTTCGTGAAGCACTCAATCAACCTCAGTGGAAGGAATCCATGGATACAAAATATGACTCACTCATGAAAAATCAGACATGGGAACTTGTTGATCTACCTACAGGAAATAAACCCATAGGCTATAAATGGGTTTTCAAGAAAAATATAAGGTAGATGGATCCATCGAAAAACATAAAGCATGACTTGTAGCAAAAGGATATGCTCAGAAAGAGGGCATCGACTATGAAGAAACCTTTGCACCCACTGCAAAGATGAAGACCATTAGAGTAGTTTGCACACTTGCAACAGAAAGGATGGAGACTTCAGTAGATGGACATCAAGAGTGATTTCCTAAATGGTGATTTGAAAGAAGAAGTATACATGACCCAACCTAAAGGATTTGTTGATGAAGAGTATCCTAAGAAGGTATGTCATCTCATCAAATCACTTTACGGACTGAAACAAGCTCCAAGGGCATGGTATATCAAGATCAACGATCACCTTTTGCAGCATGGGTTCACTCGTAGCCCCTCAGATTCCAATTTGTATATAAAGAAGGTAGGCAAAGAAATTGTCATTCTTGTTGTGTATGTAGATGATCTTGTGATCACTAGAAATTTAGAAGATCAGGTTGATATTGTAAAGAATGATCTCAAAATAACCTTCGACATGACAAATTTGGGGCTACTACATTACTTGTCTTGGCTTGGAGATATGGAAAAAGGAGCATCACATTTTTGTCTCCCAAACAAAGTATGCCAAGACACTCTTGGAAAAGTACAGAATGTCTGACTATAAACCTATATCCACTCCCATGGAGAAAGGCTTGCAAATTTCAAGATTCCAGGACTCACCTCAAGTAGATGCTACTCTCTATAGGTAATTTGTTGGAGGGCTCATCTATTTGACATATACCAGACCAGATCTATGCTATGTTGTTAGCTATCTTTCCAGGTTCATGCAGGAGCCAAAGAAATGTCACTGGAATGTAAGAAGCATGTTTTAAGATATGTCCGAGGAACAAATGATTATGGTCTGGAATATAAGAAGAATGATCAATTATTCTTACAGGATACGTTGACTCGGACCACGCTAGATCTGTTGATGACAAGAAGTCAACTACAGGATACATATTTCATCTCATATCTGGACCTATCTCATGGATAAGCAAGAAGCATAATGTTGTTTCTATCTCATCCATAGAGGCAGAATATCACACCACACGAGGAGCTATGTGTGAAGTGATATGGTTACGTCACATTTTGGATGACCTAGGAATTCTTGAAAAATAGTCACCTATTCTCTATTGTGACAATTAGAGTGTGTTGAAGCTCATGCAAAATCTAGTCTTTCATGAATGAACAAAGCATATTGAGATTGATTGTCATTTCATTCGAGAGCACATCTTGAACCATCACATTCAGCTCCAATACTATCCTACGGAAGCACAAGTAGCTGACATTCTCACAAAATCTCTTGGAAAAGTGAAATTTGAACTTTTCGGGGTCACATTTGCAAGAATAATGTAATAAGGGGGAATGTTAGCATACGTAGCATAGTTTATATTTTAGGTGTGTTTGTTTTTCTATTATCCCTTTATTCTCTCTTCCTTGTTGTATTCCATTATTCTCTCACCTACATCCATATCTTCCTCCTTTAGTTTAGGGGAATATTGTTTATTGCTTCTCCTATATAATGTTCGTGCTTCTTCATAATAAAATAATGTGTTGAGAGTTATTCACTCCAGATTCTTCTCAAGATCTATTTGCTTCCTACAACTTTCACTTGACCATGTATGCATAATATTTAACACTTAATATTTAAAAATAAGAAAATTCACTCCTTAAATGGTTTATAATATACTAGATGTGGTACCTACGGGAGGGTAATCTTTATAAAACAGTGCTCATCTCCAAGTTGGAGCATCAAGGATTTTATTGCAGAGTCCATAAGTATTAGTCATACTTTCAATAACATCAGGATCATGCATACCTACAGGGAGGGTAATAAATTGGCGGATGTGCTGGAAAATTATGGCATTAATGTTAACCTTACAGTTTGGGACAATAATAACATCCCTAAACAGCTTCAAAACAACATTCAGGCGGATCTCCATACGCAAGCAATATCTAGAAATGAGTTATGATTTTTGGGTGTGGATCAACTTCAAAAATACTCCCACACGTGTTGATTTAAAGTATTGGTTTATGCAAATCATGTCTAATAATCAAGATAGTGTGAATCATATGGGGAATTTCAAGTGGAGATACACGGTTTTGAAAATCGTGCATGCGGGCTGCATTGAGACTGTTAAAAGGTGGATTCAAACCTCCACGGAAACCAAAGGCGGTGATAAAGTGATTGATGACAGGGAGCGGGCTATTCTCACATGCGTTTTTCAGCAGGCTCAGATCAGCAGACACACAGCCGATCGTGGGAAAAGCAACGACTCTCATTTCCATTATTGTGCGTATTACTATAGCAAAAAGTGGATGGCTTTAGAGTTCAGTTAGGAATTCATTGCAATCAGTTCAGAGCAGAGAAGATGGGGGGTCCTTCTTGTCAAATTGAGCCTAGTGTGGACCTAGACTGGAAAGATAATATTGAGCTGTGGAACATTCTTAGCAAGGGTGGCATAACAAACTTCATGGAAAAGGTTTTGGGGCATGATCAGAGCATCTCTGTGTGTTTTGCAAAGGATTGGAAGGAGAGGACAGTGGAATATGGGGGGAAGAAGGTCTTAATCAATGAAGAACTTATTGCTGAAGCAACCGGCCTTGGCTTGGAGGGCTTCCGATTCTTCAACAAAAGGGTCGATAAAGATGCTGAAGAGAGGAGATTTGTAGAGGGAGAGGAGAAGCTGACCTACATAACAGCGGGCCTGCTTGTTAGCTCGATCCCTCCGCCTTATGATGAAGTAACCCGCATGATGATACGTTTCATCTCATTGGAAGGAAGGTTTATCACTATTCTGTGAAACACCTTATTTTTCTTAATCACTTTCGTAGGGATCGTTTGGTTTGTTTCCCCCATTACTTGCTGAAATCTCTTGAACGCTCCATTCTTGAGTTTCAAAAGCATTCTCGGGTGGTTCCTTTGCACCAAGGGCTCATTTTGTTACTGCATAAATGTTGTCTCCTCAAGTTTCTGGTCTCCCATCCTCCCGTAGCTCGATTCCCCCTCTCGCTCTCTGCTGCTGCCCCCTCTTTCTCCTTTCTCTGGCCCCACCACCACCGCTGTCACCCCCCCCAGCCACCATTCAGGCTTCTTCTCCCATTCCCCCTTCTATTGCTCCCACCCCCCATTTAGCCTCTTCCTCGCGGAGACCGATTACCAGGGCTTCTAGGAAGCTTAACCTTGAGACTCTTGCTGTGGAGAAGGGTTCTCATGAATTTGAAATTTCTCATGACCTCCTGAATATCAGCAGTGCCAGCCCAGGAAGTGCAATTGGAAAGCCCTTCAAGAAGGCTAGAAGCCTTAGAGGTTGATATGAAACTATTGAAGGATGAAGTTAAAAACTTGGCAAAACAGAAAGGAAAGAGGAAGAAGGAGGAGGAGGAGGATGTTGACAGCAGCCAAATTGAGGATATCTACAAGAAACTACACTCCTTAGACTCCTGTTTAGGGAAGGCCAAAACTCGACATGATTACAACATAGCCATCTTTAGGGCGATTGAGGAGTTCATTGAGCAACACGTCAAAAGTGTCTCCAACCTAAGCGGAGTTCCGGCAACTCTTTGGGGTAATGATAAGGAAAGTAAGAAGACCGTGGAGTAGCTGGATTATAATGACGCTGCCCACATGACAACTTTGGGTATGTTCAAATCCTAGAAGAATATCAAAACCATCATTGACAAAGCTACTAAAAAGTAGTTGTAGATGCTTCTGTTGTCCTAGTTTGTTTTTTTACTATTTTTTTGCGGACCCTTTACTATTTTTTTGCAGTAATTTTATTGTTTTGTTTCGTCTTGGTAGTTGTTTTTTGGCTACTTTGAACTTCATTGTAACATTTGGATTCTGATCCTTTTCTCTCTGGTTCTCTTTCTTATTCTAGGCTTCTAGGCCTTCTTTTGTAAACAAGGGTATAGTCCTTTCAAAAACTATTTGCCAATAATAAAAAAACATACTAGATGTGGTGGTACATCAACCACATTACATGCACTCCAATTTTCACTAAAATCATCAAAAACAATATATAAATGTTTCTTAATAGAAAAAAATTCTCTCAAAACATGTATAAATGTTAAATTTTCCCTCGTTCATGATAATATTTTACCATTTTATTTGATATTCCAACATATATTTCTCCATTTTGTTCAACTTTTTATGTAGTTATTTCTAAATATTATCTTATGATACTCCGAGATTGATTTTGGGAAGCATAAGAATGATAATGGGAACCCCAAGGATGTTCCTAGGAAGCCAAGGAATGATCAATAACCCCTATACAGATACTAAAAACCATAAGAATGATCATGTGAACCCTAATACGATCCGAGGTACCCAAGACTAATCATGCGTATCCCTAGATTGATCTTAGGTACACTATTATTCATACACAATACTATAATATTCAAGTGTACATAAGAAAAATTACTAAAAATATTCATCCAAACTCATAGAGTGTAAGAACATAAAAAATATTATTCAAGATAATAATTTCCAAATTACTTCCAATGCATTTGATACCATTATACAATTCTTTTAAAACCATTATAGAAAATTAGCTAATAACAAGAAAACAAAATGAGAGCATTGATAAAAATAACCGTGAACATAAATAATCTACAAAATTATTTTAATTCCATGATAGTGTTATTACTAAAATCAAATATAAATTTAACATGTGTAATACATAAATTTAAATAAAGTCTTTCTTCCTTCCAAGAAGGAAGCATATTTTATTTGGAAAAAAAAACAAAAAAATGTTTTAAACTATTTAGAATGGTTGTTTATATTTCATCTCCCCTTCCCCTTCCCCATGTGGTTACTAAAATCACCATCAAGAATGCCAATCGATCTTGCCACCGTCAAGCATATCTCATAGAGGTTGTGCAATAATGGCCATATTGTCATGTAGGCTTATTATGGTGTTTTGGAGATCAAAATTGGCCTTATTCATAAACAATGTGTATCAAATTATACCATCTAGCTACATTTATACCCTCCACTTCAATTGAAAGGTGACATAATGTGACCCTTTCTCAATCCTTGTCCCGAGAAAGGATTGTTTGCATGCCTTTAAGGAACGAATTATAACATCCTACCGTGATTCAATAATAAAGAAGGGGAGTTTTTGTCAATTATTTTTTCTACCACAATTGACATACCTAGTGGTTCCACTTATTCATTTGCTTACACTAGATTTATATCTCTCCCTATACTCTTAGTGTTATTCCTATCTAACATTTTGGTCATTCCACCAATAGAGGCAGCAATTTACCTCTCGATGTATCTTTTCTTCATGGCCACAACCTATATCCATATCAAAAAAATTAGTTACTCTAGAAGCGTCTAACTTACGAGAGACATGAGAACAATTTGAGGGACCCTTTAACATATTACATGTGTAATTCATAATTAATTAACGGTCATTTGGTTATCAATCATGTCAACATAGATGTAATATTTATAGTCAAAATATCACATACCTTGAAGCATCATATCAAGTTATTATTTTTGAGGTCTCACATGATTTTAAGCCTCGATAAAATAAATGGCGGTGATATCCCTAAAATGTAATGAATTTGATGAACTTGTACTATGTGAGATATCAGTTATCACATTGGAATATAATTATTAGTTATATCCTCAATAGATTGTGATTTTTCCATAATGATAATGAGATAGTATTGATTAAACTACGAGTCATGGGTAACTATAATTGTATATTGTATATTTAATATGGAATTTCCTCGAATGATCCATGATTCACATCTAAATTTTATTGCATATGCTATATTTTTCATGGAGTATCCTTAATTGATCAAAAAGTCATATGAAATTTTATTTTTATAGATTATATTTGTTGTGGAATATCCTCAATTGATCCATGAGTCACCTATAAATTCATTAGATATGCTATATTTTTCATGGAATATCCTAAAAAATCCATGAATCACTTGTAAGTTTTATTGTGTATGCTAGATTTTTTATGGACTATCCTCCACTGATCCATGAGTCACTTATAGGTTTTTTTGCATATGTTATATTTGTCGTGGAATATCCTGAATGATACATACGTCATATGTAAGTTTTATTGTGTATGTTATATTTCTAATGGACTATTCTCAAATGACCCATGAATCACCTGTAATTTTCATTCCATATACTATATTTATTGTAGACTATCCTCATTTGATTCACAAGCCACCTGCATGTTTCATTACATATGCTATAATTTTCATGGAATATCCTCAAATAATCCATTAGTCACTTATAAGTTTCATTGTATATGCTATATTTATTGTGGACTATCCTTAACTAATCATGAGTTACCTACAAGGTTTATTGTGTATGGATAATTTGTGGAATATATTTAATTGATCTATAAGTCCTTCACAATTTTCCTTGCATATGCTAGATTTTTCATGGACTATCCTCAACTAATCCATGATTCACCTACAATTTTCATTATGATTCTATATTTTTATGGAATATCCTCAACTAATCATAGATATCCTTGACTCATTGTGTTTTATCCTCAATAAAACCATCGAATGCATGATATATTTTATTGATGAATAATGGGATCTCGCACAAATTTCGTGGGGAAAACTCAAATGATCATGTGTTTTTCTAAGATATATATCAACTACACACACACATACACACATAAATATACATATATACATATACATACATACATACACATATAAATGTATGTACACACACACACACACACACACACATATATATATGTATGTATGTATGTATGTATGTATGTATGTATGTATGTATGTATGTATGTATATGTATGCATGTATATATATGTATATTATGTATATATATAGAGACACTAGATGTATGATAATATTGTAAGGGTGATAAAATAAAGTTATAGAATTCAGTAACTCAAAGTCAATATGCACTTCCTAATTCTAGAAAATGAATGAAATCATTAAAAATGGTTTCAAATTTTACCTAATTTCAATAAATATACAAAATAATTGGCGAATGTACATTACCAATTTTCCTATTCATATCATTATTTAGATTTCAATTTTTAGCATATATAAATTAATGTTACCATGTTTCCCTTTCACAATTTAAACTAGATTAAAAAGTAGGCAATACAAAATTTAGTTTAATTCACATCCACCGTTTAGCTAGTAAAAGGATGACACACATGCAATATCATAAAAGTGACTTTATTCCCAAGAAATATCCATCGTAAATTTATTTTTATATAAAACTACCTAATTTAAATCCTTTCACAATATGATTTCCATTTAATTAAAATTCTCAAGAGAAAATTACCCTATTAAAAAAGTATAATCTATTAAAGTGTTTTGTTAAAAGCTATATAGTACATAGGTGATTTTGTGCGCTCCTTAACATATGGTTCACGGTAAGTGGATCCTCTCCCCTAAATCAAGGTGGAATCACCTTCATGCAGGGAAAAAGAAGCATCAATATTGTGAGGTATCAATTTTTGAATGTGGATATATGATTTGAAAGTAAAAAAATAAGTATTTGAGGTATATCTGAATGTCTCTTACTTTTTGGTAATATCAAGGTAGAAACTACACACTACTTGAACTATTAGGATTAGATAAGGAACTCAAATACTTATATTTTCATTTATAGACTTTTTTTAAGGTAACAAAGGAACACAAAAGTATTAAATCTTGAATATGGAAACAAATCATGACTATGCGAGAAATCTTATACCCAAGCTAAGAGAAACTCATATTTATCATCCTATAGTAATAGAATAGTTGTTACAAGTAGAAATTTCATATCTTCTAGAGTCATGGATAGGGTTTAATTATATATCTAGAGATAACTTTATTATTTGGATACACCCATCGCTTCTCCAAAATTTAGTGTGACTAAATTATGTTGTGTGCATCTTTGGGTAGCTCTAAGTGTTCCCACACCCGTGACCCCACTCAACATCAATATGATTGCAGGGGGTCACCTTTTTAGTATTTGAAAACAAAATTTATGAGGGAGTATTAGTGTTTATTAAAATAAACACTTATTATTATTTATTGAATTAGTTAGTGCACATCCTTCACATAATAAGTTATTATAACTTTAAGTGTGTGTTATTCTGGAATAGGAGGAATATGGATAAATGTCTACTCTTCATGTGTCATAGAGATGGGTTACTTGTAGAACTAGAGAGGCATTTGTAATTTTTCTCCACCCATCAACTCCTTTAAAGTTGTGATGATTCATGATGTTGAGAATATTTTTGGGACACTTCTATCACTTCCATATATGTTCCCACAATCTATTACCCAAGTCAACATTAATGGATTGATAGATGGTTCCCTCAACCATTAACTTGTTGGAATGTGTGAGTACAATTTTTTCATTGATGTAAAATACCATTAATTACAAAGATAATGATGTATGAGTGATATAAGATTATTTACATGATGATCACATGTAGATTCATGTTGATTCATGATGGTATGAGTGGAAAAGGTGAGGTTGTGTTGGTCGTCAAATAGGACTTTTAAGAAGAGCAACAGTCAGGGGACAAGAAGTCCCTCCTCTTTAATGGGAGAGGTTCCCTTATTCAGAAACGAACTTATTTACAAATATACAAAACATGATTTTATGGTTGAACTTGGATATTACGAAAGTGTTTTCCACAAGGATCATCAGTTACAAAAGGACTGAGGAAAGGGAATACGAGGATGAGCAGAAGAGCAACATGCAGAATTATAGATAGCAGAATAATCCTTTATGTATACGAAGTTGCAGTGAATTTAAAACAAGATCGTTTGCATTGGATGAACAAGATGAGATTACCAGACACAAAGTTCTGTAAATAACCTTCTTCAGATTCATTAATCAAGGACACAAAGTTCCTTCTTGGTTATACAAGATCACTATACTCGCAATATTTGAAAATATGCAATCAGTGAGACTAACGAACTAGAAACAAATGATCTTCACGAAATTAAATGAAAACACAGAGATAACAGAGATTAGATAGACAAAGAAAGGAAAGTCCTTTTGTATTGATTTCTTTATAATCTATTTACACTTTCAGAAAATATGCCAAGTTCTTCCTCCTTTCGAATGGCGTAGAAATGCCATTATATAGCTTACAAGTCAGTTACTCTTCGTAACCGTTTCTTTTAACCAAGAATAGTTAAGGACTGCCAACCGCAATACCTCAACCTTTTACAAAGAAAACGGAAAAGAAAGGGAAGAAGAGAAAAGAACGGGGAAGAAGACAGGTGGCCAGTCACTGAGAGGGACCCACTGACTTCAGAATCCGCTGCCTGAACTTCTTTAATGCCTCAGCTATATCTCTGCCATGAGGGACTGACGTGTTAGTCATAGACTGAGTCCAAAATCCCAGACACTTCTCCATCTCTTTATCAAACTCGACATGAGTATGATAATCTTTGTTTGCTTCTTCAATGGCAGATTGAAGAGAGAAAATATCCTTCATTTTCTCCTTGGAGATGGAACTTTCCTTGAATAGGTTATCTTTGACAAAAGCTCTGAATTGAGCTTTGATTTCTTGCAAGGAAAGGGAAGTACCAGAAGTCTCATCCTGAAGATGACAGTGTATATCTTTGAAAGCAGAGACCACCAGTGTCTTGAAAGCTTCACCCTTCTGCCAACTGTTCTTCAGTTCTCCCAAAGCCTCCTCCAGGACTCTGATCTTCCACTCCACACTGTAGACCTAGGACTTCGATAGATTATCCTTTACATCATCAAAGACTTTACTCGCCAACAAAAAGTTCTCATCTGCCTATCCCATGAGTCGAAGGTCTACTATGCAACTGCTCCAGAGTTTGAGCTCTTTATCCATGATATTGATAGTGGAGGAGAGCTTCAGTTGTACATTGCTCACCTTTTTGTGGAGTTTGAAAGCTTCATCGATGAAGTTTAATCCAGCAACAAGCATGTCATCCACCATGGCTTCAATAGCTCTGCCATAGATAGAATACTTGTGCATATCTTTGATACTCTGCACTTCATCTTGGCTTAGAATTACAGGAGGTGGGAGAGTAGTCAATGGGGTAGGGTCTAAAACTTTGTCCTTAGACAAAAGAGACTTGATGAAACCTGTGAGAACTTGGGCTGTTCTTCCAACTGTTCAATAGTTTGTTGCCCTTTCTCTACCCTCCCAATGACTCTTGTGGATCAAGCTTTCTGGAGGTTGTGAATTTCACCTTCGGGGTTAGACTCTCCCATAGGGATTCTCGAGAGCTCTAAGTCGAAACCCACAAGTCCCGCTCTCGATTTATCCATTGTAGGCTTGGCAATCTCCAGGAATTGCTGACCTTGAGCATCAGATACTATTCTAGAGGTAACCTTGGCTCTCTTGGCACGAGAAGGAGTGGTGCCCAACAAGGCTGCAACGGCATCAAAATTTGGTCCTGAGCTTTGAGAGGAAAATTTCCTCTTCCTTTTGTCAACCAAAGGTTGCACCCACGCAAAAGAGGAAGAGGAATCAGCAGGAGGGGCAAGGGGACCAAGAGACAGAGAGCTCATGATGCTCAAGGTCTGCGCAGCTGTTGACTCGAGTTGAGAGGTGAGTGGGGCACTTGGGGCAATTGCGGCAGAAGAGTCAACATCACCTGAAAGCTCAGTGCTCTGGATTTCTTTATCTTTATCAGCTGGATCTTCAGGAGCACTTGCAAGAGTTGGTACTTCACTTTCTTCACTTTCACTGAGAACAATGATGTTCTCTGGTCCCATAGGCAACTCTGCCTGCTTTCTTTGAGGGTCACTTTCCACAGTTCCTTCTTAACCTCCTTGAGCTTCTTCTGGTACACTTGAGTGGATGAAGAAGGAGTAGAAGCTGCAGGTCCTTGTATTGATGAGGTAGGAGGGGTCTTCACTGGTGTTTCTGACCTTGGAATAGATGCTTCTCTTCTTGGTGTTGAAGCATCCTTAGAAGAGGATTCTCCTAAATGCCTCCTGAATTCTCAAACCATCCTGTCAAACCAGACCTTAGTCCTGACTAAGACTGGAGCAAGGATCTCAGCCAGATCATCCCTCTCTTTCCTGTTCCAATCCAGGTCCTCCAAAGGAGTGTGCTTAATCACATTTTCATACTCATACGAGTATAGATTAGAATTTTCATCCTGGAGACCTTCAGGAACTTGGTACAGACCGAGTTCTTGGATCAATTGCAGGGAGAACCTGCCACAATGCCTTCTCCTGGCTTCAAAATCATCTGCACAGTCAGCCCAGTAGTCTTCTGCATCTGCCCTATGATGGTAGATTATCTTGATGTTCTATTCAATAAACTTCTTCAAGTCAAAGCTAGGTTCTTGGCTTGAAGAAATGAACAGTGATAGGGACCAGGGCTCTTTCTATGTTCTGAGCATCCAGAGTTGTTTTGCAAGTGTAGTTTCCCAGAGAGATGGGAAAGTGCAAGCCAAAAATCTTCTTATCTCTACAAGTTCTGTGCAACTTGTCTAGTTGCCTGCATATTTCTATCAAGGCCATTTTATCATTGCAGAACATGGGAAGCCGCAGAGGAGTGCTCTCATAGCCAGCAAGCTTGATATAAGAAAATTTCCTGAATTGGATGAAATAAGCACCATATTGCGATATCAGGTTCATGGCTTCATCTGAAAACCTTCTAGCAGTATCACCTTCGAGCAGTCTGACCACGTACATGGTGAAAGCATCATTGACCCTTCTGAAATTACGATTGCTGGTCTCCAGGGTGAACTGCGGGCAGTAAGCATATACTGGATCATCTTTGTGAGCGTCGATGTAAGAAAAGCCAAACCATTGCCGTGACGCTGCCAGGGTATACATCAGGTACGAAGTCATATAGAACTTCTTCATTTGCTGCACATTGGACAGCTGCTCCGTCAAATTCATGCTTATGATTTCCGCCCAATTGATATTTTGCGTTCCTTCGCACACCATGCTGATGAGCGGGCACATCCAGAAGTGAAATTCGTTGGTAGAGGGCAAACCCATAACCCGAGCCAGCAAGATTATGAAGTCTGACAACTCTTCATTGAAATCTGCTCGGAAGAGGGTTTTGGTCAGACGAGAAGCTCCTTTCTTAGGGTTCTTCAGCCAGGACTTCGCCACTCGTGCCTTATATTTGTCACTGTCTTGGTCGAACAGGGTCTGTGCTTGATCTCGGGAAATGACTATGGCATTATCCATCTCTGGAATCCTCAGAGCAGTGCTAATGGCGGTAGCATCTAGTTTGGCGATGAGTTCCCCATGTATATTAGTCAATTCGCTCGAAACGGGGTCGAAGTGAGCTCCGCATGAAAGCACGGTATCAGCACACTGTACTGAGATTGGGAAACCTCCAGCAAAAGCCAAACCACTATCGTGAATCATCTGCGCCATTGGCGTAGGGTTTGCGTCCGCCATTCTTGCCCAAAAATCACTGAAATCAAGATGACGAGCTTCGTTGTCGCCAATATTACGAACGGCAGACTCAAGTGGTGAAATTTGTTCCTGTCCCTGAAACTTGATCTTCATATTGATAGTAGCTAGGAGGACAGAGCCGCAAACCAGACTCGGAAAGGAATTACAGAGGGAGGGGAACACGCGCAGGTTTGCAAATTGCAAGGGTTTGAGTAAAGATAGCATGGAAGTAGTGTGAAAAATGCAAAGGGGAAATGCTCGTTATATAGCCATTTAGGAGAGAGAAAAGCCATGAATGCGCATTTAATACATAACCACCAATTTGAATAAGCATGATATTCGGGTAGAGCGGGAAAAATAAGCACGAATGACACTTGGTATGCTTGGGACATGTGAGACGTGAATGCGCGAAACACGCGGCTCGGCCGATTCGGGCGAAACGGGAGAAGACGCACAAATGCATTTTGGGACATTTGGGACGAAAATGCGCGAAGGACGCGGTTCGGGTGTTTCGGCCGAAAATGGAACAAAAGGCCCATTTGAACTTGGGACATTTGAGACAAAAAGTTCCAGAGTACGCGGCTCGGCTGGTTCGGGCGAAAATGGAACAACTCGCACTTTTTGATTTGGGACATTTGGAACAAGAAAGTGCGAAGTACGCGGTTCGGGTGTTTCGGCCGAAATTGGAACATCTCGCACAATAAGTTTTGGGACACTTGGGACAAAAAGTTCCGACGGGCCCGAAAATGGAACAACTTCGGGGATTTCGGCCGATCGGGGAACAGAATGCACTTTCGTACTTGGGACAGGCGGGACAAAAATGTCCGACAGGCCCGAAATACATACAAAATGACCCAAAACACAGATTTTCTCAATTTTCACGACTTAGGCACTTTAGAGAAAAACACTCATAACTCAAAATTTTGAAATTTTACTTTTATCAGAGCAGGGAATTTTGAGTGGACAACAACTGGCTCCTTCTGGGGATGACTTGGCATAAATTCAAGGAATGAGGCAAGGCAAGAACTTAGACAAACTCGGGAAAGCAGACCAGTGCCTTATCCATTGGGCAACGGAGTCAAAAATAGACCAATACAGAGGGCAACACACCAAAACAAAAGGAGGAAGGGAAACACGCCAAAACACAGAAGCAAAAGCACTGTACAAAATATACAAGGGACTCCCTAATCACCTAGGACTTGAACAACTTGAGATACTGCCCACTATAAGGAAGTGGGAGAGAAGAACCATCCATGTAATCAAGATAAAAGAATTCTCACCAGCAAAGTGCCTGATCTTGAAAGGTCCGAGCCACAGGGAATCAAACTTTCCATGGCTGCCACGAGGTTCATGTCTTTTGTCCCATAACAAAGACACGATGTCTCCAACTTGGAAATCTCTCAACTGGCCTTGTTATCAAACAGGACCTTTACCTTCTGGCTTGGTGAACATATATCCTATCAGCAACCATCAATCTGTCCTCATTCAGTTTGTGCAGGTACATAATTCTCTTGTCCAGAGCATCTCTGAAACTAGTATCCTCAATGGCCTTCATTAGATGCAAGGCCGGTAGTTCCACTGTCACTGGCAATTGAGCTTCTACTCCATATACCACTTGAAAAGGAGACATTCCAATAGCTCTCTTTGGTGTAATCCTATCTGCCCAAAGAGCATCATAGAGCTTCTTGTGCCAGTTTCGTTGAGACTCATTGACTAACTTCCTTATGATAGTCACCAGATTTTTGTTAGTAGATTCTGCTTGCCCATTGCCCTGAGGGTAGTAATCTGAAGAGTGAGCCAAAGAAATGCCATACCCATAGCAGAAGTCCATTATCTCAGCTGAAGAGAAATTCGAGGCATTATCTATCACAATCTTGTTAGGTACACCATACCTTACCAAGATATTCTCTTTAATGAAGCTGCATACCACTTCAGAAGTAGTGCTCTTGACCGGAATAGCTTCCACCCATTTGGTGAAGTAGTCAGTGGCAGTTAGTACATGAGTGTGACCAGCACTAGAAGCAGGATTAAGTGTACCAATGAAGTCCAAACCCCACTGTTGAAATGGCTCCTCAATCACAACTGGCTTGAGAGGCAAAGAAGCCAATTTAGGTCTTCCTACAAAAGTCTGACAAGCCTCACATTTATCCACCCACCTAGATGCATCTCTCGAACAAAGAAGGCCAAGTGAGTATCCTCCACGGAGTATCTTATGAGTCAGTAACTCGTTGATGAATAGTGCCCTCCACATGCCTGATCATGAAAAGCTGAGAGCAACTTTCTCTGTTGTTCCTTGTCCACACACTTCAAAAATCTCCCATCTAAGCCACGCTTGAACAAAGCATTTTCCCATAATACATATTGTGCTGACCTCAATTTAACAGTCCTCTTTTCTTTGGCAGTTAAATGAGAGGGGCATTCCCCATAGGTGAGAAAATGGGCGATGTCAGCATACCATTCGTCAACTGAACTAAGGAACAGAACAGTAGGAAGGTCAACTTTCTCCAGTAATTCATGCTTAGCTCCTTCAGCAATGAGCTCACAAAGACCTTTTCCATGAACCAGCTTGGTCGGCTTAATGTCAATGTCATACTCTTGGACCTTAGTGACCCAGTTCCCTCTCTTGGATCCAAATTCTTGTTGTGTGAGGATTGACTTAACAGTGGTATCTGGAACCAACACCATGGAGTGAGAGTTGAGGATGTAAAAGTGAAACTGCTTGACAGCTTTGACCACTGCAAAAGCATGCTTCTCCATCATGGTGTATTTTAACTCATGATCCTTCAGAATATAGCTCATGAACGCAATTGGTAGCTCATGCTCATCAGAGTCTTCTTGAGTTAAGACGGCAGCCAAGGTATTATCTGTAGCATAGCAATAGATGATGAAATCTTTGCTAAAATCAGGACAGGCTAAAACTGGAGTTTTAGCGATAGCTCTCTTGATACCTTCAAAGGATTCCTTTCCTTCAGAAGACCAACCAAATGTTTGCTTCCCTTTCATCATCTGAGAAATATTCAAAGTTAACTCTGCAAAATCAGGGATGAATCTTCTCAAGAAATTTATCTTACCAAAGAAGGAGTGCACGCCCTTCTTGCTGGTTGGGAGAGGAATTTGCTGGATGGCTTGAACTCGTTCAGGATCAATCTTAATACCATCCTTGGAAACGATGTGCCCTAATAATTTTCCCTCAGTGACACAAAAGACAGATTTTTTAGGGTTCGAGAGATCCCATGCTATCTCGCATCTCTCGCGAAGCTGTCTCTAGGTGATCAAAATGATCCGCTCTTGTCTTGGAAAACACTTGTCGAGTCATCGAGATATATGACAATACATTTCCCTTTCAAACTTCCAAAAGCGAGATCCATAGTCCTCTGGAAAGTGGCACCAGCATTAATAAGCCCAAAAGGCATTCTCTTGTAAGCAAAGGTGCCCCAAGGAGTGGTGAAAGCTATTTTATGTTGATCTACAGTATCCACCTCTACCTGATTATATCCGAGAAGAAATCCATCAAGCATAGATAACATTTCGAGCCTCACATCGCTTGCAATACTTGATCCATCATGGGCAAAGGATAATTATCTTTCGAAGCTTTGATTCGGTTCTGAAATCAACACGAATACGGATCTCACCATTTTTCTTCCTGACAGGCACAATATTTGCAATCCATGTTGAATGGTGAATAGGAAAAATAATTTTAGCTTTCAACAACTTCTGTATCTCCTGAAAGATGGTGTCAGCTACTTTGGGGTTGTATTGTCTCTGTTTCTGCTTGAAAGGCTTAATTCCAGGCTTGAGAGGAATAGAGTGCTGCATATCTTTTGGTTTGAAAGCTTTCAAATCTTCATAAGAGTAAGCGAGAACATCCTTATACCTTTTTAGAAGATCAATTGCTTTTCTCCTCTCATCTGTTGTGCAACATTTTCCAATGTTCACGAGCTTGGGGTCAGTAGAACTCCCAATATCAATCTTATCATACTCAGCTGATTGCTGAGGCCCAGAAGAAGCTCTAGATTTCACATACCTGTCATGCTTATCAAATAGTTCCTCCAAACTCACCAACCCTTTAGGAATCTTGTTTCCTTTGAGATTGATGCATCCATCTTGATCTGTTTCTTCTCCTTGGGTGACAGCTTTGTCAAAGGGCACACTTTCACAAGGTAGGTTGTCACTTCCCTCAAAATACAGCTGTTCGAAATTACCTTTGAGTTCCAGGAAGGAAAGCAAATGTTGATCATCATTGAAAACCTGCCAGTTATTGGAATTATCAAGTACACTAGGCCGATGAACCATCTCAATGGTGAACTTATCTTGAGAGAAATCAGGATGAGGGATCAGTAGAGATCCTGAGACTGCCAACAAATCAGCCCTGCTTTTTTTCCCTAGGTACTGCTTCAATGGAGAAAGCATCAAGGAACTCAATAGAATCCCAAACCTGATTCCAGTAATGCCTTAATCTTCCATTTTTTACTTGGTAAAGGCTCCTGACTTGCTTTACAATCAACTCTGCGTCACCACGAGCCAGAAGATTCTTTATACCTTGTTCTTTGGCCACCTGCAATCCGAGAATGAGAGCTTCGTATTCTGCTGTGTTATTAGTGTTCTCGAACTGCAACTTAAATGAAAAAGGATGAAGGACACCTTCTGGTGACACCAGTAGAACACCAGCTCCAGAACCAGCTGAGGAACAACTTCCATCAAATTCTAAAATCCAAACCCCGTTAGGATCTCTAGGAGACACTTTGGGGGGTGGGATTTCATCAGGGGACATAATCATGTAGTTGCCATGACCCATATCCTCATAGAGTATTTGTGCTCTAGGATCATCCATTTTCTACACAATATACTCAGACTGCTTTTCAGGCAACAACTTCTTCATTTGTCCATTGACAGGCACGAGTGCATGCGACCAGTCCATCTGGATTTCCCCACCCACATCTTTGCAGAAGTTCCTACTTAGCAACATCCCGTATGAAGGAGGGATATCTGCTACTAGGATGGTAGCCAACACTTTCTTTTCAGGCAAGGCAGCAAAAGCCACTTGCGCATCTTTAATTCTCCCGACCAGGGGCACTTCTTTACTTTCCATGGAGTAACAGGATCCATAAGTGTGAGTGAGGGTCAGGCCTAAAGCATGAGCTACTTTAGCAGGCATTACGTTATCTGAAGCTCCTGAGTCTATGACACAATTACTGAGCCTATGGCCAGCTATTAGAAGTGTTACATAAAATGGTTTAATTTTGTCACCAGGCGAGGTGACAGCAGCTACCAGACTGGGCTGTGGTGCAGAAGGAGGAGTAGGTAGAAGGCCTTTAGAAGTGGTCTTAGAGTTGGAATTGACAAAGTGGATCATTTTGGCAAAGGCTTTGGGATGGGTTTGATAGTACTCAGCTTCTGAGATTTGGACCTTGGTCTTTTTCAGGTGATCAACAATATCAAAGGATCCAGAAGTGGACGGGCCATCATCATGTGGAATTCTAGGCTTATCAACTTTAGGAGAAAAAGAAGAAGCAACTTTGGTAACAGGATTGATAGGACTCACCTTTGGTGCAGATGAAGTAGGGATAGGAGATCCTCTTTTTGCAATAACAGGGATAGTTTCTCGACTACTCCTTAGATTTCTTTATGGGCTGTGTCACCTTCTCCCTCTACTTTGTCTGTTCTCGAGTCATGACAGCAAATGATTATTGTTCATGTATGCTATCACTTCATCATAATCATCTCCATCGTCAATGCCTTCAGTGGTGAAGAAATTCACTCGAGATCCCTCAAGTTCTTCTGTCTCATCATCAAATTCTCTCACAAACTCCTCGCAAGCTTCGTTATCTTCATCATCATCTGGTTCTTCCACCTCGCAGGTCGCATTGACAGGGACCTTAACAGGAGGTCCTTCAAGTGCTAATCTTGCTTGAGAAGCAGGCAAACGATTCTGGGCTGGAAATTTCTTCTTGGAACATCTGCATAAGGGGCATGCTGAGCCAATTGTTTCTTTATAGCAATAAGATCATTTGCAAGTTTCTGAACTAATGGATCAGTATTAAGTCCAGGGGTGGAAGAGGAAGAGGCAGCAGACTTAGATTTGGGAGGGTCTCTTCTCAACTTCCCTGACATGATCAAGTCATCCTCGATACTAACAGCAAGAGTTTGATCCTCGACCAATGTTGCGAGATTAGCCCTTCTTAGTGCATAACTAACTTTGGGCGTTTGAGCATTTAGGAAGAAACACTTTTGAATTTGATCAACAGGGCGAGTATTTACAGGAATTTTGTTGATCAGTCTGTTGAATCGGGCCACAAATTCTCTCATGGGTTCTTGTGAATCTTTCTTTATCTGAGAAATTTGGGCAAGCAAAGCATGCACATCTTCTACCGGCTTGAAACAGGTTTTCGAACTGAGTTCTCATTATGTTCCAGTCGGTGATAGCGTTAGCCGGAAGGTGGTAGAACCAATCAGCAACATTGTCTTGTAACGTCTCAACGAACAGCCTCACGGAGACGTCTTCATGTTCGACTCCCAGAACTCCATAGGCAACAATGAAAGCTGCGATGTGTTCATCAGGATGCACTTTTCCGTCGCCTTTGAATTTGGGGAAGTTCTTCCGGTTACCTCTAGGTAACTCATGCAAAGGCTGAGTAAGGGCCAGGGGCCCGACACGATGACCCCATGGTAATGGCGCCACCATTCTTTGAAAAACGGCTTGGAGAGGAACTGCAACACCAGCAAGAATCAAAGCTTGAAGATTAGGGCTAGCTGGCTCTGAAGGAATACCACCCGCAGGACTTCTTTCTTGAACAGGTGGAGTGCTCGTCGAACGAGTTCTTCTATTTCTTGTGGAAGGAAGAGGAAAACCCTGCTGCTCCAAAAGCTGAAACTGAGAGTCTTCAATACCAAGGGTCCTTCTCCCTCGAGTAAAACACGGAGTCACCAGATCAAAAGATGATCAAAAATTACAGAACTGGAATGTGATTTTCCCCAGCGGAGTCGCCAAAAACTGTTGGTTGTCAAATAGGACTTTTAAGAAGAGCAACAGTCAGGGGACAAGAAGTCCCTCCTCTTTAATGGGAGAGGTTCCCTTATTCAGAAATGAACTTATTTACAAATATACAAAACATGATTTTATGGTTGAACTTGGATATTACGAAAGTGTTTTCCACAAGGATCATCAGTTACAAAAGGACTGAGGAAAGGGAATACGAGGATGAGCAGAAGAGCAACATGCAGAATTATAGATAGCAGAATAATCCTTTATGTATACGAAGTTGCAGTGAATTTAAAACAAGATCGTTTGCATTGGATGAACAAGATGAGATTACCAGACACAAAGTTCTGTAAATAACCTTCTTTAGATTCATTAATCAAGGACACAAAGTTCCTTCTTGGTTATACAAGATCACTATACTCATGATATTTGAAAATATGCAATCAAGTGAGACTAATGAACTAGAAACAAATGATCTTCACGAAATTAAATGAAAACACAGAGATAACAGAGATTAGATAGACAAAGAAAGGAAAGTCCTTCTGTATTGATTTCTTTATAATCTATTTACACTTTCGTAAAATATGCCAATTTCTTCTGCCTTTCGAATGGCGTAGAAATGCCATTATATAGCTTACAAGTCGGTTACTCTTAAACCGTATCTTTTAACCAAGAATAGTTAAGGACTGCCAACCGCAATACCTCAACCTTTTACAAAGAAAACGGAAAAGAAAGGGAAGAAGAGAAAAGAACGGGGAAGAAGACAGGTGGCTAGTCACTGAGAGGGACCCACTGACTTCAGAATCCGCTGCTGAACTTCTTTAACGCCTCAACTTGTATCTCTGCCACGAGGGACTGACATGTTAGTCGTGAGACCGAGTCCCAAATCCTAGACACTTCTCCATATCTTTATCAAACTTGACATGAGTATGACAATCTTTGTTTGCTTCTTCATGGCAGATTGAAGAGAGAAAATATCCTTCATTTTCTCCTTGGAGATGGAACTTTCCTTGAACAGTTATCTTTGACAAAAGCTCTAAATTGAGCTTTGATTTCTTACAAGAAAGGGAAGTACCGGAAGTCTCATCTCGAAGTGTAGACACTTAAAATTGGTTACCCAATTTAGTGTTGGGATATTATCCAATTTGTGATTTAATCACTTATTCCAAATTTAATTCATCCCATCACATCTTACCCATGAGTGATTAAATATTAAATATTTAATTACGCTTCTTCCCATGCATCTTAATCACTTATCCACCCCAAATTTATTCTATCCATGTATCACATCTATTTTTAATCTTCCCTAAGCGGGATATTTTCCCGTAGTCGGGATAAGTCTTATCTTTTTCGATCATTTTTGGCCACCTCGGGAGTCTTTTCCGCGATCGGCGCCGACCCATATGGTCGGCGCCGATTTTCTAGGAGCGGCGCCGATTATAAAAGCAAGTCCAGAACTCAGTTCTAAGGACCGAAGAGACCGAAAGAGAGATCACGAACGAGCGAAAAAAGTGAACAGGCGAAAAAAAGAGAGCACTTACGCACGAACAGAGAGCGAGAGAGATACAGGGTGTGAGAAAGAGAGATCTTTTTAGCATCAATTGTCTCAGATTAGGACAGATCCTGTCCAAATCAATCCCTGAGAGGAGCACCGTTACTCTGTCCCTGTCACGACCATCTATCATCTGGTGACTCTGTTCCAGTATCTCGCCAACTTCGGCACATCCAGCAGACCACATTCACCTTCCAATTCCCGAATCTTGTCGCACAGTCCCTGATTGATTGATCTGTCTCCAGTCGACGCCGATCTTATCCAGTCGACGCCGATCCTCCTCAATCGACGCCGACCAGTCTCAATCGACGCCGATTCTACCCAGTCGACGCCGATTTCTCTGCAGATAGGTAAAAGGATACAGGTAACACAAATCCAGCATTTATTTCATAGTTCCCTGTTTTCTGTACTTTCTGTCTGCTGTTTAGATTCTTATTACTGCAATCAGAAAATCTAGTCTTTATTTACATCTTTTATCATGTATGCTTCTTTTCTTAATTGAAAACGTGGACTGACATCCGCCGAGGAAGCTTATCGCTTCTCGGACCCGCTTCTCGGGCAGTCCACTTAAATATCTTTTAACGTGGTCTTTTTCTGTCAAGCATCGGTGTTTTGCAGGTTATTCGGATCTATTGTGCGAATTGCTCGTGTGCGCCCGTCTTGTCTACATCGGCTTCCTCATCCGTCTACATCTTCGGATCTAATCCATCAGGTATCGATTTTATTGGAGTTTTTCAGGTTTTTGTGTTTAGTTTGGTGCATTAACTTGACAGTAATGCGCAAAATTCTTGATCTACATTCTGGCACGCCCGGTGGGACCCAACCAAAGTCCCTTATTGGTAAGTTCATTTCTTTCCTAGTTTTGAACTTTGTTCCTTTTTTTCACTGATTTCTATCAGTCCTATTTGAGCATTTCTTTTCATCATTTCAATCTTGCTTCTTTTTATGCGAATCATTATCTTGAAATTTTTCTATTTCCTTAAAATAGAAATTTTTCATTTCACCATTATCCGGATATATCTTTCTCGATTTTGTTTGTTGTTTGCTTAACCTCTTCTTGGAGCACCTTGCTTGTTCGTGGATTGTTCGAGGGAAGAGCTCAACAACGCGCTTTTTGAAGTCCACACACCTTGAGAGCTAAATCTACAGTATTCCTCTTTACTTGTGTTTTCTCCTTTTTAGGATTTCTTTGTTTGCCATTGCCTATCACATCCAAACACTTCGATTTTTGGTGTTTAAAAAGAACTTAATCGCATTTGGGAAAGAATCTGCTTGACTTGTCTTCATCAAATCAAACACTTCGCTTTTAAGTGCTTAAAAAGAACTTTTTTTTGTCATCATTCGCTTCGCTTTTTTCATCTAGTTTTAATTAGGCTGGAAAATTGATCAAAATCGGTAGTGACACTATTTGATTTTTATTTTTCACCCTCGCACACAAAGCCAAAATCACTAGGTATAAAGCATTTAAACAAAACTCCTTCCCCTCGGCCTCGCCTACTTGGAAGTGATATCCAAGAGAGGAAGAGCCTACGCGGTACTCGGGCCGCGCTATAAATTCACGGAAGATTTTGGTATATATTGGCAAAGCACCCGACTCCCTTATCGCAGCGGTGTGTGAAGTGCGGGGGTAGGCCCTATATCAAGCCACGACTGGTCTTTTATCAAGTGCCTTCGACTCCTCACCAAACATTACCCAAACCATCCTTAGTTTGGCTATCTGAGTAGTTCCTGTTCTAAAAAGCCTTCCCTAACATTTTCTTTTCTTAAAAGCATTAAAATTTAAAGGAGATAATCACTTGCGCTGCTTGAATTATCTGTGCATTAGTTAGGTCACTTTTCTTGTCTGTGTGTTTATGACGGTTATCACCCGATCACAATCCAGAAGAATGGCTCAACTAGTTCCTTCTTCCTCCGAGATCACCACTAGTGTGGAGGTTTCGGCACCCCCCCAATCTTCCTCGGGACCGCTGTTAGTTGGGTCCCCATCCTGGTCATATAACCCTTTCCATCAAGCCAAAGCAATCCCATCACGTCCAGCTTCCCCTAGTCCTTCGGAAATATCATCTGACTCGGAGTATGTTCCCATGGGATCCCGACCTGTGCATTCTCGACCAGAACCCGATAGCCCTCATGGACTACCTAGTACACAAGTCCATTCGAATATCTGATCAAGGGCCACCAATCCAACAAGTGTACGATTATCCTCGTGGATCATCCCAAGCCTTTGTAGAGCAGTTTGCACCATCTCTTTTACCTCGAGCCACGGAGAAGGGCGAGGCCCCTATGCCTCCCTTTTCTCTTCCACCTTCCATATCGACTAATTCCCAAATAGTCTTACCTATCCCTAACACCGCAGTTACCTCGAATATTCCACCACCTACTTCTGAGAGGTCTTCTGCCCTTGCTATAATGAATGCGTCTGCACACCCGCATGTTGCTGTTAATTCATCTATGCCTCCATTGTGTCCCAAGGTCAAGACTTTTCATGAGCCAACCCTCCGAATAGTCAATCTTGGCTCTCTACTTCTCCCTCTAGGGGGTATTTCTCCAATGTTCCAAAGAATCGTGACCTTCGCCCATCGCCTAACATCGGCACCCTTAATACCTAACCCGGCAGTAGAAGGCCCCTTTCAGGTCTTGTTCCCCAACATGTCCAATCCAACCAACACCCATGTTCCTCAATCCATCCCGATCCAATCAACAAACATAGGAGTCCACCAATCACAGGCTCCATCCGTCATCCAACCTTCATTTTCTCAACCCCTTATTATCTCACAGCCTGCCTATACGCAAGCTACCTCACAGCAAATACCCCACCCGGTGTCACCCAGAACACCTGGTTATTCCTCTTATCATCCTATCCATCAACAGATGAATCCCCCATTGACACCTCAACAACATCCACCACTTGCTTCTTATGTAGGACATACCAATGTACCGCCTCCTCAATCGGATGTGGTTCAAATTCTCTTCAAGAAAATCGCAGACTTGGAAGCCTCCACAAAAGGGGCTCGTCCCTCATACTCCTTTGAAGAAGTGTGTAATGAACCCATTCACCCTTCAGTGGCTTTTAAGCCTTATCCTCCCCAATGGGAACTTCCTAAATTTTCAAAATTCCATAGTCGGAAGACCTCAACAACATCTCATGCGAGCATTCAAACATGCTTGCTATCTCATAGTCCAAGATCAGGAGCTCATGCTCCGTACCTTTCCTATGTCTCTAGCAGGTCCTGCTTTAGACTGGTATAATAACATCCCTCAACATTCTTTGTTTTCCTTCTCTCAATTGGCCCAGATGTTTGTTGAAAACTTTTCAATAAATATCGCACATAAGATCTCGATCACAGATCTTTATAACATTCGCCAATTCGATGATGAGTCTATTGCAGACTTTGTCGCTCGTTGGAGAGGGATAATCAACCAATTGTCTTTCTCCCTTCCTCAATCCCAACAAATCGAGTTGTTTACTCGATCTTGTGCTAATCACATTTCTTCCACTTTAAGGATCCAAACCTTTCATACCTTTGAGGAAGCCTTCACGATGGCACGCAAACTTGAATCTCGCGCCATTGAGCAAGGGAAGCTAAAACTTCGCTCTAAATCCAAACCAGATTTTTCTCGGTTTACCAAACCAAATTCTTCTCCTTCTAAAGACAAAAATCAAGGATCCACCAACGCCATCGTATTAAAAGCATCACGAGCCGATAATACTTCTAATCAAACACCACGAAGAGACCCTTCATCTGCTCGAAAAGGGGCTTCATCATCTCGATCCTTCGCTCCATTGGGGAATCATATGCCTCTATCTTAGAAAAAATGTTGGAAGTTCGCATGATCGAACTTCCCCCCATTAGGGATATTGATGAAAGCCGAGAGCGCCCATTCTGGTATAGGGAAAACGATTTCTGTCATTATCACAGAACCAAAGGTCATGACATCGAACGATGTCAGACTTTCAAAAATCTTGTCCAAAAATTCATTGATAAAGGCGAGCTCATTCTAGATAACCCAAATGCTCCCCCAAATCAGGCACTTGATGTTTTTAAACAACCTTTTCCCAATCATGCCCCGAACCATAATGCTTCAGAATCTCAAAAATCAAACACTCACACCATCAACTTCATCTCTACCGAGGACTCTTCTTCTGAAACCAATCCATCTGCAAACCCATCAATCGAATCAGGACCTCCTTCCACTTCATCAATCACTGGAATTCCATTATCTTCAGATGGCCCACCTTTGAATATTCCTACATTACTAAGCACGGAGTCATCTTTCTCCGTTCCTTTGTCTGACCTTCCATCCATACCCGAGACAGTATCATCCTCATCTGTCTCATCATCAGACATTCTTTCAATACTCGAGGCAATTACATCCCTTCGAGTTTCCACTTCAGACACATCCACTTCTGTTGCTCCCATTCCCGCTGCAACTATGCCCTTGGTGAACGTACCTATCATTGTGCCAACTTCAACGGAAGCATCTTCGATTTTGACTCTTCCTATCTCTTTTCCTACAGTAGTTTCACCCATGATTACTGCATCAGAAGTAGTCCCTTCGCAAGGAACTGCTTCTTCATCAACCCCTTCTTCCATCACCAATGTTACTTCGTCTATTAAAGAAAAATCAAAAGAAGTAGCACCAACACCTATACACTTGGTTCCGGAACCTAAACCGAGACAAGCAAAATCTAACGTTACAACATCAGTACCTCCCCATTTGTTTCCCCCAAAAAGGTTACAATCACCTTATGACGTTGAAGTTGTCACCATCCCTGAAAAAGGAAAGCCCATATTTCGGACCATCAAGACTCTTGGTGCTCTTCCACAAAAATCTCTCTCTACGCCTCATAAACGATTGGATTTGCCCGCTGAGAAGGCTTTTTCTTCTACACACTTATCAAAGCCATCGTCTTCTTCTACAACACATTCTTCACCAATACCCCGAAAATAGACTTACCTACTAAAAAGACGTCACCTCTTCTATCAGGATCATCATCTTCATTACCAAAAACCAAGACACCCTATATTCCCCCGATTTCACCTACTTTGGGAGCTTCTTCCTCTTCTAAACCGACATTATCTAAATCATCAGTACATCCGACCAAGCAACCCCCTTTGTCTCCAAAGACCGCAAAATTTGTCACATCTCCATCATCTTCAAAATCTATTTTAGGGGCTCCTCCTCCACCAAAGTCAATCATGTCTCACTTACTCCCATCTCAAGTGCCCAAGACTGCTCCTCCAAATGTCCAAACAAATAAGAGGATTCCTAAACAAACTGTTAAACCTAACATGCAAGTCCTCTTACCTCGGCAGTCGGTTAATGTGAAAGAACCATCTCCATCATCTCTATCCTCCTCTTCGTCTACCGGATTCTACACCGAAATCCTTCATCAACTTATCCAATCTTCATCCATAACCCTTCCTCCGATTAAACCTTATAACCCTAAAGGAGTGAAACCTACCTGGTTTAACTCTGATCTGATTTGTGCTTACCACCGTACCCCGGGTCATGATACTGAGGGATGTAAAGCTCTTCAAGCCGTTATCAAGAACCTTCTGGAAGAAAGTGACCTTTTGCTGGAGGAGGAGGAACAAATACCTCCTGTCACCTTAGCCCCATCCAAACCTCAACCATCCACTCAGACCTCTAGTGGTTCCACTCCACTTGATCTTCCACCTTCTCAAATTGACACAATCCATATCGCCACTAGAACCCAACACTATGATAACCCATCTTCATCTTCAGCATCTCGACCACGGGTTGTCATTTCTGCAGCCCCTGAAGGCGTTTCTCCTTCCTCATCAAAGCACCACGACCTGTGGTCTCTATTCGTGCCGCACTCGGCTCAAGTTCCCGTATCCGCTGAGGAGAGTGTTATGAAACAACTCACCTGTGCTCCGGTCAAAATGTCTCTTTTTGACCTCATCCAATCCTCTCCACAACATCGCCAGTTCTAATTGATAATCTGCGCGCATCGCAGTTGAATTCCGATGAGCCCCACTTCTTCGGTTGGTTGTTGATCAATGGACCATCAACCGCCATTTCTTTTGAAGATTCCGAAATTCCTCCTCTTTCTTCGAGGATTTGAGGCTCCTCTTTATCACACCCCAAATCAATAACACTACCTTAAAACGTGTCATGATCGATAGTGGAGCTGCACTCAACGTCATCTCCTCGCACACATTCGAACAACTTAAGTTACCAAAGAATGTGGTGTCACCCCCGCCTTTCGCCCTTCGATCATTTAACGATCACTAGCAAATACTTTAGAACTCGTGGTCTTACCCATTCGAGTAGGTAAGAAGCTGCTTCATGAACTCTTCTACATTGTCGAAGGAAAGTTCCACTATAACATGATCCTCGGACGCTCCTGGATTCGCGCAATGCATTGTGTCCCATCCACCCTCCATCGATGCTTAAAATATCAATATGAGGGCAAAATATATACTCATCCAGGAGATCCTTTTCCTTCCGCACAATGCGACATGACCACAAGATCTGCCCCTTTAAAAGAAAATCCATGTTCTCCTGACGGGGCCTCATCTTCTTCTATACCTGCAACCAAACTACCGGATTTACAAAATCTAGAAGAGACATTGCAGCGTTTCTCACTAGGAGAGCTTCCTCTCTTTTCTTTTGATGCCCATCTCAAACCTAATGAGTATGGTAGACCAGACAAACAACCTGAATATCAACCAGTCTCTGGCCGCATCGTCACCATTGGTCCGCCCAATCAATGCACTCAATTTCATCTACGGTGGTCTTGATACGCCTCATTATCGCCCGGATTCTCCTCCTAGAGCCAAACCTTACCTAACAGGGTTTGATTATCTACAGAATCCCACGTTTGCAAAAACTTATCTATATCGATGCGCGTGGAAAGGTTTTGGCCTCGGAAAATATGAACAAGGTATACATGACCTCAAGTCCATTCCTACTCTCATGCCACATCAGAAATTTGGTTTAGGATTTAAACCTCTTTCAAAGGCCACTGTCACTATTCTTGATGAGCCTCTTCCTACTGAAGAACCACCTTCCCCCACTAAATCAGAAGCATCACTTGATGTGGACGATGACATTTCCATCCCACCTAACTTTTTTTTTTTTTTTTGATCAATACCATTTCCTTAGGGCCGTTAGTCTATGAGACTAACAATCGGTCCGCTTCTATACCATTAATCTTCCCTGAAATAGTTGGAGACGACTCTCCTACTATCAACACTATCCACTGTGCGGATGACGATTCTGTCCTCACCTATCTAGGGGCAGAGGATTCATATCTTCCCAAGACTATTCCTTCTGACACGTCTACCCTTCTCAACGAAGCCACTATCGACCTTAATATAGGGACTTCTGAAGACCCTCGCATCATTAAGGTCGGCCAATCCCTTAATCCACAGGAATTAGGGGACTTTACCGCTTTTCTTTCCAAACATCGTCAAGCCTTTGCTTGGTCATACGAGGATATGCCAGGGCTCGATCCCGATATTGTGGTCCACAATATCGTTACCCTTCCCAACATCAAACCAAGCTTAAGCAAAAATTACGTAAAATGCACCCTAGAGTAGCCCTTCTTCAAAAGAAGAATTACAGCGCTTGCTCTCGCTAACTTCATCCAACCCATCGATTATCCGCAATGGGTGTCCAATGTAGTACCAATAACTAAGGCTACCGGGAAGATTCGAATTTGTACCGACTTCCGGGATCTTAATCTCGCCTCGCCCAAAGGATGATTTTCCTCTTCCTAATATCGACCAACTCGTAGATTTAATCAAGGGTCATGAGATGCTTTCTTATGGATGGTTTCTCTCGATATAATCAAATCCTCATCGCACTGTAAGACCAACATAAGACTTCCTTCATAACCCTCGGGGACCTTTTGTTATCGTGTCATGCCTTTTGGCCTTAAGAACGCAGGAGCAACCTATCAACGAGCAATGACATACATCTTCCATGATCTCTTACACAAAACTGTGGAGGATTATGTTGACGATCTCCTCGGCAAGTCCAAGCGTCGTCAAGATCATCTTTTCATCCTTGCACCTCTCTTTGAGAGGCTTATCCGCTTCTGTCTTCGTCTAAATCCAGCTAAGTGCGTGTTTGGCGTTCTCACTGGTAAACTTTTAGGTTTTATCATTTCCATCAGGGGTATTGAAGTCGACCCCGCAAAAATAAAAGCTATCCTTGAGATGCCTCCCCCGTCTAACTTGAAGCAACTCCGCAGTCTCCAAGGACGTCTTCAAGTGCGTCGTTTTATCTCCCAATTGTCGGACCGTTGTCAACCTTTTCACCATCTTCTCCGTAAGAATGTTCATTTTGAATGGGATGAGCATTGCCAAAAGGCCTTTGATGATCTCAAAGCTTATCTTCTCTCTCCACCCGTGCTTACACCTCCACGCGAGGGGGAGCCTTTCTATCTTTATATCTCTGTGACTGACCATGCTCTGGGAGCCATGATCTCGCATCGGGACACTTGTGGTAAAGAACAAGCTGTCTATTACATCAGCCGCACCTCCTCCATGAGTATGAAACACGCATTCCGGCTGAAAACTATGTTGCGCTCTCTTCTTCGCAACTTCTAAGCTTCGTCATTATCTCCTTAATCACAAAACTTACATTGTCACAAGTGTCAATCCCCTCAAGACAATCCATGCAAAACCTTATCACAATGATCGCATCACTCGTTGGCTTATGCTTATGACTGAGTTTGACCTCGAGTTTATCCCGCAAAAGGCTATCAAGGGTCAGGTTATTGCAGATCAATTAGCTGATGCTCCTCTTCCGGACACTCAAGACCCCCTTGCTCAATTCCCCGATGAGTATATCCAACAAATTGATTTTGGTCTATCTCCATTTAAAGTAAAGCTCTTCTTTGATGGATCCAAATGCCAGCAAGGGGGAGGTGCGGGTTTCGTGATGATTCCTCCTTGGGGTACGCCTATCCCAGTTGCACACAAATTGAACTTTGAGTGCACCAATAATGTGGCTGAGTATGAAGCTCTTGTCTTAGGTCTTCAAAATGCCATTAATCTCGCGCTTGCCATATATGACATCTTTGTGATTCTGAACTCATCGTTAATCAAGTCACGGGTGTCTATCAATGCAAGAATGATATCCTTCAAAAATATCGTGACATCGTTCTTGCTCAACTCCAATCTTTCGATAAATTCACCATCCAAGCCATTCCTCGCACTGCAAATCGATTCGCGGATACCATGGCCTCATTAGCCTCACTTATCCCGCCTTTTACCGAAGACTCGCGTCTTTATGTGGCTGTGCAACGATTAGATCAACCATCTCATCTTCAACAACTAACGTCAATCAATGCTGTCACAACCCATACTCAGGATGAGTGGTATCAACAGATAGTTGATTATCTATCTCATTCGGTGCTTCCTCCAGATCTGACTTCCAATGGTAGAAGATCTTTTGTCCAACGCGCCAACCGCTATACTATCCTAGGCGGGATTCTTTACAAACGCGGCTTTGATGGTATTTTGCTTCGATGCCTCAAAACCCATGAATCATCTAAAGCTATTCAGGAGGTCCATGACGGTATCTGTGGTGGACATTTTAGTGGCTTAGCTGTAGCTAAGCGCATCTTACGTTTGGGATATTATTGGCCTTCTCTTAATCAAGATTGTTGTGAATACACTAAGAAGTGTGTCAAGTGTCAGCAACATTCCAATCTCACGCACATCCCTAGTCAGGCTTTGCAACCTGCGGCGGATTTGTGGCCTTTTTCGCAGTGGGGTCTTGATCTTATTGGTCTCATCAATCCCCGTTCTTCACAACGTCATCATTCTATCATTACACGCCCGAGTACTTTACTAAGTGGGTAGAAGCTATCCTCTTTCTTCAACAAAGGCTAAACCCATAGTTGATTTCGTCTATCAACACATCATTTGTCGCTTTGGCGTTCCACACAAGCTAATCACAGATAATGGTAAGTCCTTCAAGAACGCCGATTTGCAAAATCTCTGCAACGCTTTCAATATCAAGCTCGCTTTTCTTCTCCATACTATCCTCAAGCTAATGGTCGCCCGAAGCTTCCAATAAAACTTTGCGTAATATCCTCGCAAAGGTAACTAGTCGAGCCGGGTAGGGATTGGCATTTACATATCCCTTTCGCTCTCTGGGCTTATCGGACTAGCATTCGTACTCCTACTGGTGCTACTCCCTTCTCTCTCGTCTATGGGTCTGAGGCTGTCCTTCCCTTGAAGTCCAAATCCCATCTCTCCGTGTTTCTCTCGTGAGAATTTGTCTCCGATGAGGATTATCACAAAATCGCCTAAAGACAACTTGAATTATTAGATGAGCGGCGTCTTAACGCTCTTGAGCATCATCAAGTCTATCTTGAGCGTGTCAAACGTGCTTACAACAAGCACTTGCAACACCGTGACTTCAAAATTGGTGACCTTGTTCTTAAGGAAAATCAAAATGTCACTACACTCGAAAGGAGTCAACGTGGTAAGTTTGCTCCCAACTGGATGGGCCCCTACATTATCACTCATAAATATGGGTCTGGGGCTTATCGTTTATCTTCTATGGATGGTGTACCTGAAGCGGAACCTCTTAATGCTTTGCATTTACGGCCCTTCTATTGTTAAAATCTATCTTACACAAATCTAGTCGCAACTCAGATCTTTCATCCGTCCTAATAACCAGTCATCTACTTTCGTGGTGATTTGAAATTGTGTGGCTCTCCGCCTATTGCCTCGTTTACCTTAAATATGAGTATCGCGGCTCTACTCATCAGACGCTTTTTTTTTGATATGTTCCTCCTCATGGTAGGAATACCTTAATCACCACTTCATCTGTCCCAAGTACTTATCTTAATCGGATCTGCTCGGGGCATGAGTACATGTTCTTCTATGTTCTCCTCCCCTTCATCTGATCTATCTAGGTCTAAACTCAGCTTCTTCCAAAAAGTTTCAAAAAAAAAAAAAAAAAAAAAAAAAAAAAAGAAAGAAGATGCTATCCAAAAGATAGACTGATCCCTTGAAGGACAGCTATCCATATATATTATTAAGTGAATCAAAAAGAACATAGACCATACCCTCGAAGGATGGCTATCATTAAAATTCAAAATACAGACCGCTCCCTTGAAGGACGGCTGTTTCTCAAAGAAATACTCAAGGCTTCTTGTCATCAATCAGCCTTCCAGTTAGTTTATACACTTTTTAGCATCACTGAAAGACTTCCCGCATCGATCAGTCTTTCCATATCAAGCAAACTTCCCGCATTGATCAGTTTGCTTTTCTGTCAAAATCATGAAGCTGAGATTTAGGACCTTTTTGTCGATCATATGGAGAATCCTATTTTCCTATCATGGACATGTATCCTGTCCCTTGTAAACTCCGACAAGATACTTACTTTTCTTTCCATTTCTATCCTAGATCTGGTTTGCGACTAGTTAGTGTCAGATTTATTTTAATCTTATATAGGGCCTTATATGCTTGGTCTTTTGGTTTCCTTTCTGGATTTTATCTATGGTCGGTTGGGAGTCCAACTTATCATTTTCTTCTTCTCCGAGTATCTTCTCTTCTAAGTCACAGTTGTTTCCGCTTTCATCTTTGGCTCTTGTAAGGAGTATTCTCCATTTCTTTGTCTCGCAACCCTGTCAAATTGGCATTTCACATGTTAATTCAATCAAAATTTCTCTTCTATCTAGGTTCATCTTATCTATCAAAACATCTATCTGTATTCATTTCTCATTACAATTACATCCATATATCAAACACATTAGTCTATCTATCCATCAAAATATCGAAAAAAAAAAAATGTACACATCTAATCTCATCTATCCATCAAAATATTTAAACACATGTACATCCAAGTTACATCATATCCATCTATCAAAGTTCTATCCACATCACATCTATCATCTATCAGTCTATATCTATCCAATCACATCTATTTTATCCACATTTCAATCTATCTAATCACATCTATTTTTATCATCTATCAGCTATATCTATCCAATCACATCTATTTTATCCTCTATCTATATCCATCTACCCATGTATATCAAAACTAAAAAGCATAAGTACAAGTATATGACAAATAACATGATAAATCTATATACATGTGTGTCTGTACAAAAATGGGTGGCTTTCAATCAAGCCATCTATACAATGCCTTCCAATCGAGGCTACATCACTATACAAATACAAAATCTATCAAATCTCTATATGGTAAAATCTGAAGCGTGGAGGACACTATCTCCTCCACCCTCCTCTGCACCTGGCTGTCTCTCCTGGCCGCCGCCTATCGAGCTCGATGCGCCTGCTGCTGGAGGTCTCGGCCCACCTCGATCTCTCCCAGTGCTCCCTCCGCCTGAGGCTCCACTCGCCGTAGCCGTCGCTGCTCTCCTCCTCGCCCCGTACCGAGGCACATCTGGGGCATGCTGCGCTAGGGCATCCTCGTAATATCTCACCTCAGCGAGGAGAGACTGGTACGTGCTCAGGCTCACAGTACCTGGTGCTCGTAACGATGCTGCTGGTGCTGCTGGGGCTGCTGGCGCTGCTGGTGGTGCCCCTCCTAGGGTCGTGCCTCGTGTACTGCACTCGATGTGGCACCGCCTCTCGCACTTGGCCCTGAGGGCCTCCCTGTGCCGAAAGTAGCGGTCCCTCTGCTGGATCGCTGTATCTCGCTCCTGGCGAGCGGTGTCTCTCTCCACAATCAGGGCATCCCTCTCCTCCGTCAAAGCCCTGATCTCCTCCAGCTACTCGTGTCCTGTGAGGGGGTGGCATGCTCTCCTCTAATCTGGCCCAAAGAAGCAGCTATGTCCTCCTCACCAGCATCTATAGAGGGCGGGAGATGTCGTGGAAGCTCTGTGTCGTACCATGCTGCGTAGCCCTCATCCACCCCCGCGTCATCATCACCGCCTCAGGGTGGGGGGGCCTCTCTCAATGGGTCTCACCGATCAAAATCGCAAATCCGCCTCCTCGCTATCCCGCCTATACGGCGTGTAGGTGGCCGGTACTGTCTGTACTAGGCCAAACTGTCTCAGTATCCGCATAAACGGGACTCGCTCCCACATATCTGGCCTACGGCCCCTGACCACCCGACTCCGTCTCAATGCTGCCAAGTGGGCGTCCCCGACTCACCCCATGCCTGGGAATGCCCGATATGGCCTCCAGATGACCTGATCTGGTGTAAGCGTCCCAAACGCCGTAGTACCACTCGGCTGATCTACTCAGATCTCCCGCGCCATGTCAGCCCGCCATCTCCGAAATCCATAATCAACACCCCCCACTGCTGCTGGCATCCAAGGAAGCCCCCGATGGCTCGACACCGCTATGTGCTCATATGCCCAAAGAATGAAGCACAAAATCGACATCGATCCTCGCCTCCGACCAGTGGTGTACATCCATAGCTCATAATATACCTGAGCTATCAGGGCATCGGCAAAGGCAAAAACCTGTCTGTACTGCAAGATGTCGCAAACGCAGTCTAGCAGTAGCAATGGGAATCTCCCACCTCCTGAGTCTGGCAGGGCAAAATAGGAGATAGCCATCTGAATCAAGGCTATCCGCCTGCTCCGAGGGCTATCCTGCCTGTACTGTGAGGCTATCCTCACTGCCCCAGATACTATCTCCGAGTCATCTGCTCTATCTCTGTATAATCGCACCAGGGCCCTCTGCTGCTGCTCCCGAGGTGTGATCTCGATCGGGTCCCCAGTAATCGGTAATCTGAGGATCCTGAATACATCCTCATGGGTGATCGTCATCTCACCCGTCCTGAACCAAAATGTGCACGTGTGGCTGTCCCACCGTCGCACTAATGCCCGCATGAGCTCCACATCTCGTGGCACTCGTCTATAATATCGAAACCCCGAGCCCGGCTAGCTCTAAATGCCGCCACCCCATCTCACATCGGAAGGATCGCTCTCCACAGCTCGTGGATGGCATCCCTCATATGAAGAGCCTCTCGTGCCTGCATCCACGACATCAAAAACATAATTAGTCTCTTATTTCCCCAAATCTCATCTTCCAAAACCAAAAAAAAAAAAAAAAAAATAATATCTTTCAATCGGCGCCGATTTGGTAAAATCGGCGTCGTTCATTTTAGTCGGCGCCGTTTAATACTAATCGACGCCGATCCAAAAACAAATCGACGCCGATTAAACCAATCGGCGCCGACTGCCTGGCCGGATGTAAACCGACTCCCTGGCCTCCCATGCACAAAAAATCAAACAAAAAAAAAAAAAATTAAGAAAAGTGGGTTCAAAATGATCACTTACCCCAGGTCGTGTCCTCCTGCGCTTCTGTCCGCTCCCAGAGGCTTCCATGATGCTCAAATCACAAATCTGGCTTTCTCTGAATCAATCGTCACGTTGCAAATAAATCGTTTACGTTTTCCGTTCGCATATTTATATGTGTCTGGATTGGTCGGCGCCGATTTTTTGGGTCGACGCCGCTTGTTTTGGTCGGCGCCGATTAGTTTGGTCGCCGCCGATTTTTCATGTCTGTTTGCCATAGTGTTGATGCTTGGCTTACTTATCTATCTGATCATTGTGGTGTGCTGAATTTTGCCTTTTGACGCATCTTTTCGATATCATTGTCTATTTCGGGTTTGTTCCTCATGTGGGGACACTTGTACTTTTGGCAAACTTAGAGTTAAACGGGTCTCAGTAGGCACTAACGCTGCCTCGATTTATGGACCGCCTAGTTGTCCCTACCAATGTGTCTCTCTTTAGATGCCGACTTGACTATTTTTGCAGCTTCTCCTTACACTCATGGGTCTCAGTAGGCACTAACGCTGCCTCATGAGGAGACCGCTAGTTTTCCTACCAATGTGAGTTCCTTAGGTCACCGCTTTTTTGTTTATTTTTATGCGTCATCAATGATCGATCTACCCGCATATCCGACCGGGCATCCTCGCGCTTTCATCTACCTTTTTCAAACTCGGGATCGCCTGTTCTCTATCATCCATCCCATCCCTAGTTTGAGGGGGATCACATCACCACAAATTCTTCTCTTCTTCCATCTCCTTGTTTTTGTCTCATAACCTTGCTTATCGCAAGTTACTTGACAAAAAGGGGCAAAATGTAGACACTTAAAATTGGTTACCCAATTTAGTGTCCCTCTCATCCGTTTACTTGCTTAGGTAACCTGGGGCACGTTTACGTCACCAACTATCCCCTTGGGATATTATCCAATTTGTGATTTAATCACTTATTCCAAATTTAATTCATCCCATCACATCTTACCCATGAGTGATTAAATATTAAATATTTAATTACGCTTCTTCCCATGCATCTTAATCACTTATCCACCCCAAATTTATTCTATCCATGTATCACATCTATTTTTAATCTTCCCTAAGCGGGATATTTTCCCGTAGTCGGGATAAGTCTTATCTTTTTCGATCATTTTTGCCACCTCGGGAGTCTTTTCCGCGATCGGCGCCGACCCATATGGTCGGGCCGATTTTCTAGAGCGGCGCCGATTATAAAAGCAAGTCCGTAACTCGGTTCCCCAAGAGACCAAGAGACCGAAGAGACCGAAAAGAGATCACGAACGAGCGAAAAAAAAACGAACAGGCGAAAAAAGAGAGCACTTACGCACGAACAGAGAGCGAGAGAGATACAGGGTGTGAGAAAGAGAGATCTTTTTAGCATCAATTGTCTCAGATTAGGACAGATCCTGTCCAAATCAATCCCCGAGAGGAGCACCGCTATTCGTCCCCTCGCACGACCATCTATCATCTCGGTGACTCTGCTCCAAAGATCTCGCCAACTTCGCACATCCAAAGCAGACTTCATTCACCTTCCACCCCGAATCTTGTCGCACACCCCGATTGATTGATCTCGTCTCCGGGCGACGCCGCCGATCTTATCCAGTCGACGCCGATCCTCCTCAATCGACGCCGACCAGTCTCAATCGACGCCGATTCTACCCAGTCCGACGCCGATTTCTCTGCAGATAGGTAAAAGGATACAGGTAACACAAATCCAACGCATTTATTTCATAGTTCCCTGTTTTCTGTACTTTCTGTCTGCTGTTTAGATTCTTATTACTGCAATCAGAAAATCTAGTCTTTATTTACATCTTTTATCATGTATGCTTCTTTTCTTAATTGAAAACGTGGACTGACATCCGCCGAGGAAGCTTATCGCTTCTCGGACCCGCTTCTCGGGCAGTCCACTTAAATATCTTTTAACGTGGTCTTTTTCTGTCAAGCATCGGTGTTTTGCAGGTTATTCGGATCTATTGTGCGCGATTGCTCGTGTGCGCCTGCCTTCGTCTACATCGGCTTCCTCATCCGCCTACATCTTCGGATCTAATCCTTGAACAAAGTTATCTTTGACAAAAGCTCTGAATTGAGCTTTGATTTCTTGCAAGGAAAGGGAAGTACCAGAAGTCTCATCCTGAAGATGACAGTGTATATCTTTGAAAGCAGAGACCACCAGTGTCTTGAAAGCTTCACCCTTCTGCCAACTGTTCTTCAGTTCTCCCAAAGCCTCCTCCAGGACTCTGATCTTCCACTCCACACTGTAGACCCAGGACTTCGATAGATTATCCTTTGCATCATCAAAGACTTTACTCGCCAACAGAATGTTCTCATCTGCTTGTCCCATGAGTCGAAGGTCTACTATGCAACTGCTCCAGAGTTTGAGCTCTTTATCCATGATATTGATAGTGGAGGAGAGCTTCAGTTGTACATTGCTCACCTTTTCGTGGAGTTTGAAAGCTTCATCGATGAAGTTTAATCCAGCAACAAGCATGTCATCCACCATGGCTTCAATAGCTCTGCCATAGACAGAATACTTGTGCATATCTTTGATACTCTGCACTTCATCTTGGCTTAGAATTACAGGAGGTGGGAGAGTAGTCAATGGGGTAGGGTCTAAAACTTTGTCCTTAGACAAAAGAGACTTGATGAAACCTGTGAGAACTTGGGCCTGTTCTTCCAACTGTTCAATAGTTTGTTGCCCTTTCTCTACCCTCCCAATGACTCTTGTGACTGTTTCCTGGAGGTTGTGAATTTCACCTTCAGGGGTAGACTCTCCCATTGGGATTCTCGAGAGCTCTAAGTCAGATACCTGCAAGTCCTGCTCTGATTTATCCGTTGTAGGCTTGGCAATCTCCAGGAATTGTTGACCTTGAGCATCAGATACTATTCTAGAGGTAACCTTGGCTCTCTTGGCACGAGAAGGAGTGGTGCCCAACAAGGCTGCAACGGCATCAAAATTTGGTCCTGAGCTTTGGGAGGAAAATTTCCTCTTCCTTTTGTCAACCAAAGGTTGCACCCACGCAAAAGAGGAAGAGGAATCAGCAGGAGGGGCAAGGGGACCAAGAGACAGAGAGCTCATGATGCTCAAGGTCTGCGCAGCTGTTGACTCGAGTTGAGAGGTGAGTGGGGCACTTGGGGCAATTGCGGCAGAAGAGTCAACATCACCTGAAAGCTCAGTGCTCTGGATTTCTTTATCTTTATCACCGGATCTTCGAGTACTTACAAGAGTTGGTACTTCACTTTCTTCACTTTCACTGAGAACAATGATGTTCTCTGGTCCCATAGGCAACTCTGCCTGCTTTCTTTGAGGGTCACTTTCCATAGGTTCCTTCTTAACCTCCTTGAGCTTCTTCTGGTACACTTGAGTGGATGAAGAAGGAGTAGAAGCTGCAGGTCCTTGTATTGACGAGGTTGATGAGGTAGGAGGGGTCTTCACTGGTGTTTCTGACCTTGGAATAGATGCTTCTCTTCTTGGTGTTGAAGCATCCTTAGAAGAGGATTCTCCTGAATGCCTCCTGAATTCTCAAACCATCCTGTCAAACCAGACCTTAGTCCTGACTAAGACTGGAGCAAGGATCTCAGCCAGATCATCCCTCTCTTTCCTGTTCCAATCCAGGTCCTCCAAAGGAGTGTGCTTAATCACATTTTCATACTCATACGAGTATAGATCAGAATTGTCATCCTGGAGACCTTCAGGAACTTGGTATAGACTGAGTTCTTGGATCAATTGCAGGGAGAACCTGCCACAATGCCTTCTCCTGGCTTCAAAATCATCTGCACAGTCAGCCCAGTAGTCTTCTGCATCTACCCTATGATGGTAGATTATCTTGATGTTCTGTTCAATAAACTTCTTCAAGTCAAAGCAGGTTCTTGGCTTGAAGAAATGAACGGTGATAGGGACCAGGGCTCTTTCTATGTTCTGAGCATCCAGAGCTGTTTTGCAAGTGTAGTTTCCCAGAGAGATGGGAAAGTGCAAGCCAGAAATCTTCTTATCTCTGCAAGTTCTGTGCAACTTGTCTAGTTGCCTGCATATTTCTATCAAGGCCATTTTATCATTGCAGAACATGGGAAGCCGCAGAGGAGTGCTCTCATAGCCAGCAAGCCTGATATAAGAAAATTTCCTGAATTGGATGAAATAAGCACCATATTGCGATATCAGGTTCATGGCTTCATCTGAAAACCTTCTAGCAGTATCACCTTCGAGCAGTCTAACCACGTACATGGTGAAAGCATCATTGACCCTTCTGAAATTACGATTGCTGGTCTCCAGGGTGAACTGCGGGTAGTAAGCATATACTGGATCATCTTTGTGAGCGTCGATGTAAGAAAAGCCAAACCATTGCCGTGACGCTACTAGGGTATACATCAGGTACGAAGTCATATAGAACTTCTTCATTTGCTGCACATTGGACAGCTGCTCCATCAAATTCATACTTATGATTTCCGCCCAATTGATATTTTACGTTCCTTCGCACACCATGCTGATGAGCGGGCACATCCAGAAGTGAAATTCGTTGGTAGAGGGCAAACCCATAACCCGAGCCAGCAAGATTATGAAGTCTGACAACTCTTCATTGAAATCTGCTCGGAAGAGGGTTTTGGTCAGACGAGAAGCTCCTTTCTTAGGGTTCTTCAGCCAGGACTTCACCACTCGTGCCTTATATTTGTCACTGTCTTGGTCGAACAGGGTCTGTGCTTGATCTCGGGAAACGACTATGGCATTATCCATCTCTGGAATCCTCAGAGCAGTGCTAATGGCGGCAGCATCCAATTTGGTGATGAGTTCCCCATGTATATTAGTCAATTCACTCAAAACGGGGTTGAAGTGAGCTCCGCATGAAAGCACGGTATCAGCACAATGTACTGAGATTGGGAAACCTCCAGCAAAAGCCAAACCACTATCGTGAATCATCTGCGCCATTGGCGTAGGGTTTGCGTCCGCCATTCTTGCCCAAAAATCACTGAAATCAAGATGACGAGCTTCGCTGTCGCCAATATTACGAACGACAGACTCAAGTGGTGAAATTTGTTCCTGTCCCTGAAACTTGATCTTCATATTGATAGTAGCTAGGGCAGAACCGCAAACCAGACTCGGAAAGGAATTACAGAGGGAGGGGAACACGCGTAGGTTTGCAAATTGCAAGGGTTCGAGCAAAAGATAGCATGGAAGTAGTGCAAAAAATGCAAAGGGGAAATGCTCGTTATATAGCCGTTTAGGAGAGAGAAAAGCCATGAATGCGCATTTAATACATAACCACCAATTTGAATAAGCATGATATTCAGGTAGAGCGGGAAAAATAAGCACGAATGACACTTGCACGCTTGGGACATGTGAGACGTGAATGCGTGAAACACGCGGCTCGGCCGATTCGGGCGAAACGGGAGAAGACGCATAAATGCATTTTGGGACATTTGGGACTAAAACGCGCGAAGGACGCGGTTCGGGTGTTTCGGCCGAAAATGGAACAAAAGGCCCGTTTGAACTTGGGACATTTGAGACAAAAAGTTCTAGAGTACGCTGCTCTCGGCCATTCGGGTGAAAATGGAACAACTCGCACTTTTGATTTGGGACATTTGGAACAAGAAAGTGCGAAGTACGCGGTTCGGTGTTTCGGCCGAAATTGGAACATCTTGCACAATAAGTTTTGGGACACTTGGGACAAAAAGTTCCGACGGGCCCGAAAATGGAACAACTTCGGGGATTTCGGCCGATCGGGGAACAGAATGCACTTTCGTACTTGGGACAGGCAGGACAAAAATGTCCGACAGGCCCGAAATACATACAAAATGACCCAAAACACAAATTTTCTCAATTTTCACGACTTAGGCACTTTAGAGAAAAACACTCATAACTCAAAATTTTGAAATTTTACTTTTATCAGAGCAGGGAATTTTGAGTGGACAACGGGTTGGCTTGGTCTATCAAGCCCAATCGGTGACGTAGCTAGTTTGAGTGATGGAACATGGTGAGTAGAGCTACATGGTGAACTGAGGAGTATGGTAAAACATGGATAACATGATTAGATATTTTTAAGACACGCATATGAGTCATAGAGTGTAGGTACAGTGGAAGACCCAATTGTGCAAGTGCTCGTCTAGACCTAGTCTAGGTGCTTCGAGGCCTAATAAAGAATGAGGATAAGTTATAGAGACATGTAAAATAATGGACAAATGAAAAGGTGTGAGAAATGATTTTTCATGGTTTTGAGGACTGTTGGAGAATATAAATGCTTGGTTTCGGTGTTGGTTTAGTCTTTTTATCCTAAAACATGAAAAACCCTAAGGGCTAGTCATGAAAATGACATGAGATATAAATATGAAGAACTATTTAATATAATATAATAATTGAGATTTTATTATGGTGTGTCATGTTTATGTGGGAAAGAGTTCAGTTACCATGAAGAATAATTTGCAAGTTATAGTATTTTTGGTGAAACATGGTGTAATAAAGTGTGATTTCCAACTCAAATTGCAACTTCTAATGTTAGTTGTGAATTGTGTGATTTTAATGGGATATTTTTTCTTTCAAGGAATATTTTTCCATTGAACTAAGAATTTTTCTAAAAATTAATGAGATATTTTCATCATCGTGGTTTTTATGAATGAATGTTAACAAGTCAAACTACTTTTTACGACTTTAAAACCCTAGGTCAAGCGATGGAGAAAATATTTATAGTAGGTTCCAAGAATTCATTTATATTGATATTATGATGATTTAATTTTATATAGGATTCCTCCATATTTCTATAAAGGCATGGTTAAGTATATGACTCAGTATGTGGGCCCCATTCAAATATGCAAGTATTTGGAGATCTTTAGTTCTTAGCAACATTATCCTAAGAAGGTATGAAATAAATTGAATTTTTTTATCCACAGAGTATTTCTAAATCTTCATGATATTTTCAGATCAAGGTTGAGTTTTTAGAGGGAAAAGTGTGCCATATTTTTGAAGACTAGTTTTGGACTTGTAAAGGATTGTTTTGAGCATTGCGAGAGATTGAACTAGGTGAAGGGATTCCACTTGAATTTGAAAATAAATGTAAGATATTATAGAAATAAATTTTATATACCTTTCTAATGGTATATTTTTTTCTCTTGATGAGTTTATTTCATAGGTGAACCAACTCAGTTTTTGAAAACTAAGGTTACTTGTTTTAAGAAAAGGATTTCTCTAGATAGAATATGGATGTAGAAGACTAATTTTTTGGATTATTTGATTCCTGATATCAATTTCAAACGTTCATAGGGATTAATTTTTTCTTTATTTAATGTTTTTATAAGTCTTGAAATTGGAATTAAGTGTGAAAACCATTTGAGTTTCCAAAACTTCTTTCTAGGAAAATCACTTTGGTGAAGAGGAAATTATGTGTGGTTTGCAGTAGTGGATGTTTCATGAGTGCTAGAAAACATGGATGTGTTATAAATTTCAATGTATTTCCAATGAGTAGCTACATGCCATAGTTTAGGTGTTATGGTTGTATCTTAAGCTCCATATGGGAAGACTAGTTTCTAGAAACAATTGTTTTGTAACGAAAATGATCCTTCTTGATAGAGTTATAAAGAATTTGATTGGTGAAAGTTTTTTTAATTAGTAGTAAAATAGGGTTAAGAGATCCCTTGTGTTTAAAAAAACATCTCGTTTACGGATAAAATATACAACAATACATAAACCACAAGGAAATGTTAAGCATTAACCATATCCAAAAATAACACAAAGACAAACTACCAACAAACCAACATAAAAGTAATGAGACAAACAATAAAGTAATATCATTCCAAAATAGGAAAGAATATAAAATCCCATATGCATTCATAATATTTTTCCATGTCGATCAAGAATGTGGACCATTCTTTGGCCAAATTCTCAATTGAAGCGCCAAGATTTGCAAGATCCACCTATGTTAAGCCTCTCTTTCTTTTAATGGAGGTGTATTCATTTTAGATTTGTCTATAAGAAATATTAAATTGAGCCAACATGTATAATTGTTGTAGTGTAGAATTTATATGAAGAATAATCCTTTGGGTCATTTCTTTCAAAGAAGTCCTTCGATGTTCAACTTCTTTTTCCAAATATTTACACTTGTCTTGTAATAAATCCACATTGTCATTGTTCAATATTTGAGCCATGCTATCAACCTAATTCCTCATTTTATGCCAATATTTTAGTATGAATCGGATCATAATTTTAGTGAGGTTAGTATCACCATATATTCTCTTAATGATCTCGTATTCCTTTACCATTTCATTCTAATATCCTTTACCCTTCATATTCACACTTTCCTTTAGTTTAGTGGTCTACTACTATTTTTTCAGTTCCTCAATGCCCTTCATAACATCTTCATCATAATTGGTTTCTTCACTCACTTGATTAGAAAATGGGTTCCCGGTGGAATCCTCTTCATCTTCTGATTCAAAGACATTATCACTTTCATACTTTATCGAGCTTGAGCCAATGATCTGAGATAATCAATAGACATTGTCACATCTATCGAGCCCCTTTTAATCATTTCCATTATAATACATTGGTGTAAAGGCATCAAAATTTTACTAGTATTATATTGTTCCATAGTGGTACATAAGATAATAAGAAAATCTATAACTGTGTCTATCGCATAAGTATTTTAACATAGGAAGGTGATAAGCGAAAATGGTCTTGTGATGACCCTCCAAAGAAATGAATTTAATAAGGTGTAAATTAATCTCGTTGAAAGGTTCTGGTAATGATTCCCTAACAAACCTAGTAAATCAAGATTAATATTATCCATACCTATCAAAAATAGCTTCAAATCCTCTATATTATCTATCTTAGGTATGAAGATATCCCTACCTCCCTTCTTTATGCTCATCGAGCCAACATGGTGTTGATGATGATTTGTAGATTCACCCCTATAAGTGACACCATACCGCCACCCATAAAGTTGATGTATTCCAAGCCTTGCCAAAGTCCTTGATTAAATTTTAATTGAATCCTTCAAAGAGCTTGAAGAACAAATGTATACCCTTCTTTTCAAAAATCACCCAAATTTTGGGCTTTATGTTCTTGATGTCATCAAGCTCGGTTGGTCTAATTATCCACCCATTCTCCCTTTTCCTCTACAAAAAGTCCCAATAGCTTCTCCACCTAGTTTCATATCCCCAATCTTCTCTTTTCGCATACAAATCTCACCAATCCATGTGAAAAGACCAAAATCCTCGTAGCTTAACCCTTCATTAATATGAGTTAAACATGGGATGTTTAACATAACATGATTTTCCACCAGGTATATTTTTAGCCCATCTCGACATTATTACAAGTAATGATGCTAGATATGCATTGATTTTTCGAGTCTTTCTATTCTCACTTCTATTACCAATGATAATCATCCCGCCTCTATACCTTAACCAAATTTTTATCCTTTTTAGATTCGTTATTATTCTTATAAATTTTAGCTTCCATCTATAGTTCCAAATCCTCATAATTTGATATGAATTTCATCCCCCAACATAGAGTCCTTTATTAGCAAAGAGGTCAACCATGCCATTAAGTTCCTCAGTATATGTGTTTGAAGGTTATACCTTCAAAAATATTGGACATATCCCTTATACCTTATATAGAGTCTTGTATGGATATTTATGTAGTCTCAACATTGAAAATCATGTTTAATATGTTTGGGGAGTCTACCTCAATTTTAAATTTTAACAATGATGTTGATCCCCTGTAAAAGTTGTTGTAGCTTCAAAAATATGATTTGATTGAATCCCTAGATTACAAAAGTAACACAAAATTAAATTTCGATTATGATCTCTACAAACTCATTCAAATCCAGCTTTACATGGGTTTCCATTCAACTCCTGTCAAAATTCAACTTAGTCCATTTCTTTTCATGTTTTTTCCAACCATCAAACCTTGGGTTAGGTTTAGTTGGGATATTTTAGCCAGTAGTAATTCCCCAAATTATAGATATTTTTCATTATGACTCAACAAATATCTATTTCTTATTTTGGATTATGGATAAGTTAGCATTTATGACATTACAACATATAACTAAGACATTTTTTCCCAATTCCTTTTTCCCCTTAAAGATTCTCCTATTTCTTTCCTTCCATATTTCCATGAAAAGATGCATTAGTGAAAATATCCATGAATTCATTAGACCTTTACTTCTAAAGGGGTAGCTCTATTGAGTACATATCATATTTAATGAAGAAGGAAAGATCCAATTTATTTCAAAGACGGATAATACTGATTTTCTAACCTTAACTAGAAATCGTGATAGGTTAAATTTAATGTGTGAACATAAATGATGTTTTGTTGAAATATTTGACATGTTTTGATGCCTTTAAAGGATTTAAAAAGTATGATGATGATTTTGAGGTCTTTGAGGAGTGTAGTGATGAGGTTTGGAGCCATTTTTGGCTTGTTTGGTTCTCTTGGTGCATGTCGACCTAAATGGGGCCATTTAATGAATTTTTATTAATGTATTAATATTTTGTTAATTTTAATTGGTTTTTCTCTTGGATTAGGATATACGTATTATATGTTTATGAGTTGACAAGTATATACAAAGGAGAGTTGTGGTTTAATACTTAAGTTAGTTAATTTAGAGGAATATTAAATTCTTGAGCCAAGTGAGAGTGTGAAATAGGTATGAAGGCATCAAGATAGAGCTAAGAGGTGCTGAAAATGTCGAAGAGTGATGAGGATCTAGTGTGTAAGTATTGTCATTCAAAGGAATCCAAGTTTGATAAAATTTTGGTGAGTTGGAAGGTTTGCTTGCAGGAATTTATAGTAGAAGGTTTTATCACCATCAACTTAGTGTTTGTAACATATCTTTAGCGACATTCTTATCAAAATCTTGTGTGATGTGTCATATTCATGCAAGTATCTTATTATCATTAATATTGACAAGGGTTTAAGGGTTGGAGATCCTTATGGGGTTAGTACCTCACTATATAAATCTCATGTGATGTGTAATATTCACTTGATTACTTTATTTTGATTAATATAAGAAAAAAATTAGTGTGTTTTATTCCTTTTGATGGTTTCCCACTTATATCTTGTGTTATTTTGTACTCCCATTTTATATTACTGTGAATGGTTGTGGCTTATTGTTAAGACCTCATTAATGCTTGGTTGAATGTTAATGGTGTATGAAAGATAAATTGAAATTATTCAAAGGTTTTTAAAGAAATGATTCACCTCCCTTGAGTCCATTGTGCTTCTATAATTTTTTATTAGAGTTGTTCGTTTTGGAAGATTTTGATCATTTAAAAGGAGATCCTTTGAAGAACAAAAATAGCGAGTCGAAAAGTGGATCTTCTTCCAGCAAGGAACCATTGTATGATGGAGTGAACTATGATTTTTGAGTCTAATGATGAGGAACCATATTGCATCTCTAATGTTTAATATTTAGACATTTGTGTTGGATGGTTATACAGTTCTGTTACCCTCCAACTACTATTACAGCATAAGAAGACTTGTAGTGACAATTACAAGGCTAGTAATGCCATCATGTGTGTATTGGATGTACCTAAAATTATTAAGGTGATGCATTATAAATAGGAAAAGTAATGTGGGACAAATTTCAGGTCATGTATGAAGGATATTCTAGGTTAAGGATAGCTAAGATTCGAATTTCGGAAGAATGGTTGAAAATGAGTAATGATGAGCCTATTGTTTTATTTTTTTAGGGTTTAAAAGGCCATAAAAACCATGAAAGTATTAGGAGAAGAAGTAAAGGAAGATGTTTTAGTTAAAAAATTTGTTAGGAATCTTACTCCTAGATTTGATTCCAAGGTGTCTACTATTGAAGAGGCCAAGGATTTGAGTCTCTTGATAATTGATGATTTTCATCAAACCTTAACTACATATGAATTGATTATTTAGATTGAGAAACATGTCAAGAATGAGATAACTTTGAAGGATGAAAAAATAAAAAATACAAGAAGATTAAGGATAATGATGTTGCTTATGAGATGGATGATGATGAAATTTTTTCCGTGATTTCTAGAAGACTTAAATTTCAATCAAGTAAGTAAAAGGGAATCTCCTTTCAAATGTTTTAATTGTTGTAACGTAGGCCATTTCACATAAAAATTCCTCATAATCACAAGGATGAGGATAAAGAAATTGATGGAGAACATGACAAAAATATGAAAAATATGATAAAGGAAAAAATAAAAATAAGAGCCTTTTAAAAAAAAAAGATTGTTATTAATATGAGTATAGTAGCATAGATGATGGATTATCTATTTTTAAATCATAATGAGAGCATAAAGAGGTTGTTGAAGTTTATTTCATGACTAAATATGTCATGAGGTCTATGAGTGACAATTCCACTCTATTTAGTGATAACATGCAATTTGAGAATGAAGAAGAAGAAGAAGTCTATGAGATTGAATTGGTATGTGTCTAATCTAAATTGAAGCATATTGAGAAAAATAATAGGAATATTATATCTCAAGTCAAATAATATAAGGAAAATATCGACGACTTAGAGGAAAAACATTGTCTGTGATAGAAAATATTGATGATATAGTGAAAAGGATAGAGATGAAATTGAGTACCATGAATCTAAACTTACAATCCAAGGAAGAAGAAGTGACTCTTCTTAAGACATAGTTATATGATGTAGTCAACAAGGAAAAATCATCTCGGAAGTTTGAGAGAATATCCAAGACTCTTGATGACATCTTGGGAAATAAAAAATCAATAGGTTACAATATTGATATATGGTTTAAAGATGACCTCAATGGAAAATTAAATAATGCACGAATATTTTTTCCAAGAACGGAAGATGGAGAACCAATCATCAAGGAAGGAAAGAAGGATAACTTTGCTAAAGACATTGTGAAGACAAAGTTACTTAGGAAACCTAATGCCTCAAGGTGTGAAAGATATTTTAATAGTTATTGATTCACATATAATGCCTTTGGGTATAGGTATAAGGAATGTAGGAAGTTTTTCAAGGATGGTCACCATTGGAGGGATAATAGGTCTTGAGTCATCAAGGAATGTAATGTGCTACAACTATTATGAGAAATGTCATAATGTTAAATTTTTTCTACATGAACCTTCTAGTCAAATTGGGGTAATGAAGGTTATATGGAAACAAGTGAAGTTGTGTGTTTAAATTATAATGAAGTTGGACATGTTGTAAGAAACTATTATGGTCCTAAAAGGCAAGGGATGAACTTTTATGGTCCTTTAATGCATTCTAATAGTCAAGGAAAGGTATGGGAACCATGAAGGAGTAATTTCTCTAACAAAGAGCTAATTTGAATGCAAGAAAAGGATGTTCTCAAAATTCAGGCCAAAAACAAGATGGAAAGAATGATTTTCTTATGTCTAAAAGGTTTTGAGACCTCTTAAATCATTCTTATAGATTCATCCTCAAGATGAATGTCTCTAATATAATCTTTATAGGTATTTCCATCCATATGAAGCATTGGAAGAAGGGGGAGTTGAATACGTTTAAGCATGACTACTTTGAGATGTTAAGTTATGTTTTCAATCTATAAAAGTATGTCTTTTGGTCTTTTTTCATTGTTCACATAGTGAAAATTTAATGGTTACAATAAAAATATCTTTGATTCAGTACAATCATGTCTTTAAGATTGTGTTATCATGGTTGTTATTTATTTGGTCTTGTTTTGATCTTATAAGGTATAGCTAAGGTATACGTTTTTATATACCATGTAAGATGAATTATTAGTCTAAGTATGAAGTCTTTATGGTTCCCCATCTTGAGTAATGGCCATGTTGTAGTATCAAAGGTGGCATTTCATGTTATGAAGTCAAGTTGTTGTGTCATGTTGAAGGATGTGTGTCATGAGAGTTAATATGTAGTATATAAAGTGTTCATGGTTATGTCAGGTTTATTGAAGCCTATAATTTAAGTTATTCATTGATACATCAGTTTTTAAGATGTTGGTATGTGTAAATTTTTGAATTTATCATGACAAGTCAGTACTAGGTCTATAATGGGTCAAGAAAATAAGTTTGGACATGTAAAAATAACACAATTATTGATGATCTATGTGGTCAAAATGAGCATGTGTCTAAGGTGTTGAGTCTAAGTTGAGACAATAGTAGATTGTAAGGTTATTGAAAGGAATGTTGAGGTCATGTCTTTCTATGAGTAGGTTTTTTGTATATTATGTCAAATTCCAATATGTATTGGTCTTAGAAGTATGATTGAAGTGGTGTTTTTGAGGAATATTTTTCTCTAAAGGAATTCTGATATTTCCTTGAAGAAAATAGATCTGGTATATTTTTAAAGAGCAAGGATCGCGTCTATATAAAAATAATATCATCATGAATGATGACTTTATCAACTATCAAAGGAAGGCTTAATTTATACTATCCAAGAATTCAATGTTACAAGACTATGATTGAAGAATCAAAACATTGTAGGATGATGATATCTATTGAGGATATTTATGACCTATCAAAAAGATGCAATAACTGTTGTAGAAATGTGAAAATAAAGAAGAGGAATTAGGTATGATCATCTACCTATAATAAAATTTGAAGAGATGAAATCAGTATACTAATGAGGATGGTCAAATTCAAATTTACAATGATGAAGCCAAGATGGTGTGTTAAAGTGGATATGAATAGTTATAAAGTCGTGTATAAAAGTTTTGGATTTAAAAAGGTATCTTAGCTATTATGTAAATAATCAAGAAGGATTTTATGGTTGTACAAATCAGATATGTCTCTCCTTGATGAAGTAAGAAGCTATAAGATGGATCAAGGGCATGTATGATTGTTCGAGAGGGTATTACTAGTCATGGAGTATGGAGATGAGTTGCTTTACATGTATGAAATTACGTTTTTAGGGTTTGCAGTATTGAAGATGTTTTAAGATAGTTCTAAGACTATTTATTATTTTAGAAGCTTCTTGAAGAAGGTAAAGGTAATGATAAGACTGATAAGTAAAATAGATAAGTTTTTTCATATTGAAGTAGACAGATGTCAAACATGTGCATGATTTTTATACTCATTATTGTTGTTGTTGGTACCCAAATTGATTTTCCTTCGAGGTCAAGCAACATCAATAGGTTAAGAATAATGCTTAGATACAGATAAATTAAATTTCGAGTCATTTTGTAGTTGGGGAGAGATTTGAATGACTCTTTTTCACTCAAGCTTGGAGAAATTAGGTAGCATTGTGTAAAGGGTTTGACCTACCCTCACTAATTTTGGTTGTGCCTTTCAACTAGGGTGAGAGGACCCATTTTGTAACCTGTATTTGTAAGAGATGTAAATGGATTAGCTATATTGGACTTTCCTTCTATGATATTTGAAAGAAAACCTTAAGAAGACATGGTCAATGCAACATAATCTAACTCTCACGAGTTGTCACTTTAGATAATGGAAATGTCTTCTAAACAAGATTCAAGTTACTAAAGAAAACAATAAGACTCGATTGTTCCTACATGTTTTGAGTAAATGATGGGTAAATTTAAAAAATCTCCTTAATATTTATGGAAAAACAGTGGAAACGTGGGTAATTCGTGTAGGATTTTTTATATGTAGATGAATTTTGTTGGGGAATTAAGTAGGATAAATTTGATTATACCAAATTCTTAATAACTTTCAATAAAGGTTAGAAATTATGCCTAACAAGATGATAAAAAACTTCAAATAGTCAACAATAAACCTTCAACCAGAAGATGCGCACCCATGGAAGCCCAAAGATGCATGGTTTCACACATTCTTTGAGAAATTAACATAAAGGATTTTGTCAAAAACTCAACTAAACATCAGAGATTCCTGGTTCATCATGCTTAAGATGCACTCATAAGCTAACAAATAATCTATATCGATAGAATGGAAGTAAAGTGAATTTAAATTGTTTATTGCACATTAAAATGAAATCTCTTCTCACAACACAATTGCAAATGCCACAATACTACCAAAAGGACAATATCTTGTGTGATTAAGAGGAATTCCTAACATAAGATTACAACAGGAACATGAATAACTACTTCTAAACATCTCAAAATGAAATCAGATACAACGATGGTCATGATTAACACAATTAACTCAAGGTTGTTCAAATTAATCAACAAGGGAAAGATTTATTTACAATCTCAAATATTGTCAATGGTTAGACACTTGTAACCATCTTTACATGATTAAATTTGAAAACACAAAGGAAATAACAGTTTCTCTGATATGCTCTTGGAAAATGGTTTTTTACTCAATTTTCTCATTTCTTCAAACAATTCTTAGAAAATTATAACCCCCTTTTTCTTATGATTATCTTTCACACCTTTATACCATTCAACTCACTTACTAACCTTCAAAAATTTCCCCCAAAAAATATGAATATCCTAATGAATATTCCCCTTTACAATATCTATTTTGAAACACACCACTCTTTTGAAAAATTCTTCACTTCAAACTGCCAAGTGTAAAAAATGCAAGTCTTTTCAATTGATTCCACTTGTGCTTGACTGGGATACCAGGTCATCACTTCTAACATATTATTTTAATCATTATTTCCTCATATTGATTGGATAATCACTTTTGATGACCTCGAGTGCTTCTAGATGATTTCTAATATGACATATACCCTCATTTGCCTCCCAAGAATCCATCTTGGGTGTTGTGCATTCCATTTTATGTCTTATTGGCTTAATTACCACACATGGCTCTTGTCAAATCATATTAATTCATCAGTTATGCTCATTTCTAATCCCTTCCAACTCTTAAATTTTCTTTGTGCGAGCTGAGTGAAATCTTCTTTCATCTCATGGGAAATATTTATCTTGATCAGATCAATATGCACCCCCTTCACTATAAAACTTGGTTCTTCCCTTTCACCATTATGTGCTTCTTTTCTTATTCTAAAGGTAAAGATTATTTTTCATATTTCTTATCAAACAATGGTGAAGGTACTAGTAGCACAAATCTTGAAATAAATTTCTTCAGAGGATTTGAATCAGATTTTCGACCTGAGTGGCCCTAATGAGGCTTTTCCTAGGGCCTTATTTAACATAGAGTGTGTAGGAGACACTAGAGGACCCATAACTTATCGAAAAGTTTGGTTAGCGCTTCTTATAAGGATGATTAGGATCAATCTTGTATTTGCAGCTTTTAGGTCATGTATTTTCATCTTTTTTGTGGCAACACCTAAAAACCCTTGAAATCCTAAAGAATTTATGGATTGAAAATTTGCACCAAATGTCCGGGTAGACTACATTTTAGTGTCCATTCCTATGTGATGAAGAGTTTGTATTAAAGGATATTCCCAAGGAATCATATGTATTATACGACAAATCTTCCATTAACACTATGCTTGTTATCTCTCACAAGGTAGATGAATTAGAGTGGAGGATAATCTCTTTGGAGAAGGGGAAGACGATACATGATTCTTCATAACCAAGTTCAATTCTAGCACCATCTTTGGGTAAGAAAAAGGGTGAATCAAGTTATCAACCCCGAATCATTATCTCAGATGGAGAAGAATAGCTATCCATATCTTCTTGTAATTTAAGAGCAATAATCTCATATGCTCGACACAACAAGGGTAGATTTTCCATTTATTAATCCTCTCATTTAGTCCCTTGTGCTCCTTAGTTAGAGCATGAATTTTTGGGCCCTGGGCTAGTTCCTTCTCATAGAGCACATCCACCCCACACAAGGATATGGGAATTTGGGTCAAGCTCGGGACCTCGTAATTTACTCGGTCCATAAGGTGCATTTATTTCCCTTCCAATTACCTTAGGTGTTCCCTCTCAATCCGCTCCTAATAAGTCAATCTCTCACAAGGGGAAGGGGAAAAAACCTTCTTCATGAGTAGTTTGGATCTTCTAGATTGGGTTTCCTCCCATTAGAAAATAATTGAGTGACAAAGATCATGGACAGTCCTAGAATGAATCTTGAGTCATTGATGGAGATGGGGATGTCTCAAGATCTAGTAGGGTCTATCATATTTTTCTAGATGACACAAGGTTCAAGTGAATTCCTACTGAGAGGAGGAATAAGTTGTTGAACAAGCTTCCTCCATTAGGGGGAAGTTTTGAAGAGGGAATAAAAGACGTCTGAACATTGTTTTTCCTTGTTGTCATTATTCTCAACATGTATACAACCCTATTTTTCCATGGGTAGGGGCCCCTATAGAACCCCATTTTGTTCTTTTCTCAACATGCAAGAAGCACAAACATCAGAATAGTTTATATGCTTATACAAATGTGTATTGAATTTTATCTAAGCCATATAAAACTAATGTATCGTACTATTTTACAATTGATATGAGAAAATAATGAATTTTAGAGTAATAATTATCCTTAATGAAATAGAGATAACAGTTAAAACATCAACTTAGAGAAGAAGTATGGGAAGAAAGTACAAATTTTAAGAGCAACAAGCCTAAACTTGTTCATCATTTCCAATATCTACATCCTTTCCTTCTTTAGTTTCTACTTCTACATCTTGTTCTTCTAACAATCTTTCCACATATGCATCATATCTCTGGAAAATCTCATTTATTTCACTTTCATTTGGCCCAGTGTGGTGTTGGAAGATTAATGTCTATCTAGTTATTGCATCCATACAATGACCCATCTTCTGCTTGTATTCCATTGGCCTCTCTTTTAACTCTGTAATTATATTATCAATTTTTCTCAATGTTTTAATGAGTTCGTAAGACAAATCATCCTTCTACATATTCCTTTCAAAAGATTTGATCAAGAAATCAATATTCAAATCACCATAACTCTTTTTGAATTTTTCAAATACCATGTCTTCCAGTTTCAAATCGATGGCATCAAAAGTATCATCAACCCAATTTCTTTTCACTTTAAGCTTTTCTTTAATCCCATTCAAATTTTCTAATTTGATTTTTACTAAATCTTCCAAGGCATGCCGAATTCCTTTGAATTTTGCTGACACGATCTTTTCCTACTCTAGAAATTCATCACTGAGATGAGTAATATGGTCTAATTTCAGAAAAATTCCCTCAAAGTAAAATATTTCATTGTCACATTGCTCAGTTATATCATCAATCTCATTAAGAATGTTCTTAGGTTCTTCATATTTTTCCCTGGCTTTCTCAATTTTTGTTTTTCCCTTCCTTGTTAACTTATCAATCCATGTATCTATAGATTGAACCTTCTTGATAGCCTTATCAATATTATCCAATACTTCAAGAGTGTTTATAAAGGTATTTGTTTGAGTGTAGTTGTGTTGTCCAATTAATCACACATACTAGAACTCAAGGAATTGACTTGTTCTTTAAATTGATTCTTCATTATCATGTCTTCATCCACATTTTGTAATAAATCATTTAACGCATCTGATACTCCTTGTTTTAGTTGATCTCGTGAGGGTTTTCCTAAAGAAATGAGCTGAACATTGTAGTCACTAGATGTTAGATTGTCTCTGGTTTCACCTTCATAAGGGATTAATATTTCTAAAGTTTTAGATCCCAATGGATCGTATTAGTAGCCCTTTTTGAGGCTCTTAACATATTTGGAAAAGATAATGTACTAAGATTAATATCCTGAATAGGAAGAATTTATTTCTCTTCACTTGAAATCAATTCACCAATTCACCCTTTTACAAGAATTGTTCCAACTATCTATTTCGACTAATCCAATCCCAATGGCTATATCTATTTCTCACCATCTATTTCAATAACCATCTCCCTACTCTCATCTTGTAATGGAATTTCCTTCACTTTTCTTTCTCCTTGGTATAGATATTGAGATTGATTAGTCTCCTTCTAATATATGCCAATAGTTGGAATATATTATTTCCTTATCTCTCTAATCGATGCCACATTAGATTCAGTTTCTTCCCTGAGGTTTTCTTTAATCAATAGCTAGCTTGTAGATTCCTCCTTCCCATCACATATCTCTACCTTCTTTGAAGATTGTTGGGTTGGAATATTACTATCCTCATGTTCTAATGACACCTCAGATCATGCCATAGTGGATTTCTCATCTGATTCTAACTCTCTATTCTCATCTAAAGATTCTATATCTATTCCAGTAATAACTTCCTTTCTAGCATGACATTCTTTGTAACTTCTATTGTCTTTTTAGACATGGATATCTCTGCCTAAAATTCTCATCATCCTTAGTAATTTTAACACAATGGGAAGCATCTTCTTTCACTAATACCTTTGGTCCCTTTGAATATGAAGTTCCTTGACCTCTAGGAAAAACCTCTACTATTTGGATCTCAACTTCATCAGTTGGCACATGAGAAAAATCTTCTAATTCTTTTTTATGTTGAGATTATCTACTAATTTGGCTATTTATTAATTAATAGATATATCAAGTGCATCTAATGTGGAAAATTATTCACCGATGTCAACATCTATCACATTTTCATGAGCCTTGGCATACCCCTGCATTGTTTCAAACAAAGGTATACTCACATCCTCAGTAGGTAAGGTTTCATTTGTTATCATACCTAGATTTATAATTTCTATATCCATTGGATTAAATGAAACATTACATTGTTCCATTTGTTCTCGAGTGATTCCCATTGTTACTTTATCCAAAGGAAAAAATGAGGAGAAAGGCACAAATTGTTCCATTTGTGGTACTGGTGCAATAGGTTGTGTTTGCGAAACATCATTCCTCTCATGTTCGGGGGATTAATTACCACATCTATGTGCTTATGCTTCTTGGGTGGGTGGGTACCCTCTCTCACTAGAATTTTCTCATAGAAAACCTTGTGTCTCTTGTGTGCCCTTTCAAACTTCTTGAGGTCTGGTGTTGCCTTTCATTCCTCTTTACGTGGCCTAGATTGAGAATGGCCACTTGCTATAGCCCCACTCATTAATTTTTCAGCACTATGAGGTTTTGAAAAAATACCTGAGGGAACTAGATGAGATGCCAAACTTTTCCCTTTTGCTTGAAGTGGTGTTGTAAAAGTAATAGGAGCATTTTCCATAGATTTAAAGAGAATTTCCTTAGTCTTTTTCCTTAGAGTGGATATAGAAGTACCGGTCCCACTAGTGGCTAAATTCCATTCATCTATAAGTTTAGAAGTGGGCCTGTTTGAAGGAAATTGAGGATATTTTCCTCCCAAAGGATCAATTCTATCAGCCCCTTCTCTTAGGGGAGGGATATCATCACTTAAGTTTCCCAGATCCTTGAATTTATTCAAGATTTTTGTATTTTCAATGATAAATCAATATTCTTTAAAGAAAACAAATTCACAGTTCTCCTCATCACATCGATTATCCAAATATAAGAATCATATGATTCTATTTCATTCCAATTCAGAGGGGCTATAGGTTATACTTTAATATTTTAATCAAGATAGGAATTAATCACTTGTGTGTAGATAATCCACAATTCCTTCAGGGGTAACTTCAATATTGAAATCTATGATTTTTGCAAGGCTCATTCTAGATAAATCTCTCAATCTCACCTCTTCCTCATCCCTAAAATTCATCCAATGTCTTCAAAATGAGGCTCATGCTCAAAAGTGTTTACAATATTATTAAACACCCATCTGATATCATAGTTGGCTCTTGCTTCAAACTTTTCCAACTCAAACCTCTTCAATTCATCCTCAATTAATCTAGATTTTAAAATTGAAGGGCATGAGTACCTTCCAATTCTGATGGGGAACTTAATATTTGACTAATGTGTCCCAAGAATCAATTTTTGAGCTAATGTTAATTACATTGCCAGTTCATACAAAGATATTTTATCATCCAAGTATCTAGGGAAACTTATATGGCTTACCTTCAAAACCACTAACCCTTATATATGTGAACTTCCTATACTGAATAAAATAACACCCATATTCCATAATCACCTACCTATCTTACTCAAAAATTCTATACTGCCCCCATTTTTGTTTGAAGAGACATATAATTGGTGCAAAGAAAGCGTCATTGACCAATATCACATTCCCACTCGATTAACAAGTTGTAGCTAGGAAATATCTCATGCATTTTGTATTTTTTAAATCAGAATGTGGCAATAGGTGGGAATGTATATGTCTTGCAACAATGTAAATCAGGTAGGTCATCATGTAAAATTCCAGCTCTGAGGTATCACCCATTTCTATTCTTCTTTGCCAAGGTAACCATGTGACCATGAAGTGCTTACAATAAAAGTATCCCAACAGATGCTCCCTTTTCTTTCCAAAATTATCCACATGTAGGTACACATCCATTCCTTGAACTCATTTTTAGTCTCCAATCCAACCATTCAACTTAATAATTTTTTGCCCTAACCAGTCTCTTAGGGATTTGAGTTGTTGCCTTTTTCTCTGCTAGGATCCATTTTGTGTTTATGAGTCTAGCATACTCCTTTTTATTTTCCTCATAGTCTCACAAGGCTAACTTGATACCCAATGTTATTAGATTAGTTATCACAGGTAACTTGAGCATTATCCTAATAGCCATAGGCGTCAATGTCAACACTACATCACCACTTCTATCTAGCACTTCCCTTTTTTTTGGGTCATAGTTCATAGCACAATGCCATACCAATTAAGGAAATGAACGAGGGTAGAATAACACTAGCTAAGGAAATTGCGGCTATCTTGAATTTCTCCCATAGACTCACTCTTATTAGGGATACTCAATCTCTAAAGAAAATCCTTTAATTCGACATTCATTAAGTCTATGTCCGTAATTTTATCTAAATCACTTGTGATTCTAGATGTAACTAAGAATGAGGATGGCATGGTTTTCATATTTAAAAACCCTATCTTTACTTCAAAATTATTGTCTAATAAAATAAAAAGCACAAGAGTTCTTTAGTTATTACCATCATTCCCTTGACTGACTGAGCACTTCAACATTAATTCAAAAACATTTCAAACTTTTGGTTCCCAGCTTTGAGCTCCACAATTGAATTCACAATATTCCTCAATGGAAATCAATAACTATGGAAACCAGATTGCGATAATTGATAATAAAAGGATCGAGGTGCTTGAAATTTAAAAATCATCCTTGATTTGTGCAAGATGCATTGATGGCGGAAGAAATTAATGCATTGCATCGTGGCCACTCATTCTACTTTTCTCAATTTTAAAAGTCAGTCATCCATGTGGAAATATTTTACATAAATGCGGGCTCGGGGAGATTATTTTTATTTTTTATGTTTTAAAATATATACACTTTTAGTCATTTGACCCAACTGCTCACTTTTCACTTTCAATATGAGCTTGACACGTGGTCACACCTATCAGATAATGGATCTACGGGCCTTTTTTGAATATTTGTTTCTTTTTCACATTAAAAAAAAGTATAAGTTTTCTCCAATGACCCGCTTCCCTGATCCTTGTGTAAGAAAGAGCCACATGTATTTTTTAGGACTTAGGAACTTCCTTGGACTTTTACACCTTATTACCTTAGTGCATGAAAATATAACAATGCCCCGATTCCCCAAATCCATCCTTTGTGTGACAAGTGTACATCTGTAGAGGGTGGAATGAATTTTTGTTTGTTCCTTTTCTGATTCCAAATATTCGAGGAATACTCGTCGGGCCACAGAGCCAACTTTGTATTTTTATGAAAGGAATAGAAATTTATATGTTTACAACTTAAACCCTGCCATACAATATCCAAATGGGAAATGCCACATACCAAAAAGTAGTGGAACAAAACACAAAATTACTGACATGATCAAGGAATACCTCATACAAGTAATTTTTCTAATTTTTAAACCCGATTCGTGATCGTTTTTTTATTGCAGGGGTTTCCAAAATAATTCATACCCAAACACGATCCTCAACCAAAAAGAGGAAACAAAAAATCAACATACATGAGACTTAAAAGAATTAAATCAATGATTGTAACCTTTCAAACCAACACCCCTCACTGGAAAATAGAGAACACAACAAATGTCGAAGGAAAATATCAAACAAAAAGGGGTGAGATTAATTTGAGCACCAAAAGTGGCTCCAACTCAGGGATGGGTAGTCCCCGAGATTGTCATAAGAACTAAACATAATAAAAATACAGTGGACCACATGCCAAAATCTATTGGGCCATGGAGTAAAAAAAAATGAAATAGGTCAAGTAATAGAAACCCATCCTCTAGAAACATATAGAAAAACCAAAACAATTGGCCACCATAGACTAGGGACAACAAAAAAATAGAAAAACACATGCAACACATGCAAAACAAAACAAGACAAATGTACACTATATCAAGAAAATGTTTCAAGTTCCTGCCATTAATAAGAAACTCAAATAATTCTCAATCTAGATATTTTAAAAATAAAGTATGCTCACCAATTTTGATATCAATTGAATAAGGACCCATCCATAATGCATCAAACATTCCATGATTTCCTTTTTCTTCATGTCTTCTATCCCATAATAACACAAGATCTCCCACACTACAAATTCTGGGAGTCACCCTTTTGTCAAATTACCTTTTCAACTTTTCCCTCAACTTAAAATGTCCTTGAGTGGGATTCTCTTCTTTCTTCATCCAATTCAACAATCTAATTTATTCTTACATCATAAGGGTTGACTTCTTGATCCTCAAGTTTATGAATAAATTGGTAAGAAGATAACTACATATGTAGGGGAAGGAGGGCCTGAGTTCCATAAACTAGTTCAAATGGGATTTTTCCAATAACTCTTTTAGTAGTGATCCTATCTGTCCAAACAAAAACTTCAATTACTCTCCCCATCATCATTTATTTATCTCTAATGTGTTCTGATTATCTTCAAAACAATTTTGTTTCTAGATCCAACATGTCCATTACCCTAAGGGTTATAATTAGATGCATATGTTAGTTTTATCCCATACTCTTGACACATGAAAACTAATGGTTTAGCTCAAAAAATCATAGCATTGTCTACAACTATTTTGGCAGCACTCCAAACCTACAAATTATATGATTCAAGATAAAATCCATAACAATTTGATGGGTTTATTTCTTAGTAGGGATTTCCTCAACCCATTTAGTGAAGTAATTAATATCCACCAATATCCATCTATGGCCTGCACTTGAATGATCTAAAATTTCCCCAACAAATTCCATGCCCCACTATTTAAAAGGAGCTTCAATTGATACTAGTTGCAAAGGGAGAGCACCTGAAGATTTCATTCTTCCTAAAAATCTTTGACAAATTTCACATTTTCTTACTAAAAAATTTGTGTCTTTAAAAAGTGTGGGCCACCAATAACCAACCCTTAAGATCTTGTGGGTAGTTACTCTTCCAAAAAATTCCCCCCACACACTCCTCCATGAAAATCTATAATTAATTTAGGAGCTTCATCTTCAATAACACATCTTAGGAGGACCCCTTTAGGATTCTTCCATGCCAATCCATAGTCAGTGATGATGTATTTCTGGAAAGCTAGCTTGAGTGCCCTCTTTTTGTTTTTTCTTAAATTTCTAGGACATTCCAAATGTTTAAGATAAAATATAATGTCCTTGTACCATGCAGAATTGACTAATATTTCATGAACATTCATATATCCTTCCTCAACTTGATTTATCTCCATCACTTGCAGATTTCTTTCTTCCATTATATTTTCCAAGCCCATACCTCGAACCAATTTAGTAGTCTAGATATCCATGTCATATTCTTGTAATTTTTTCACCCATCAACATATTTTACTTGAGATCTCCATTTCTGACAAGATGTCCTTAACCATGGTATGGGGAACATAAGTTGTGATCTTGGAACTCAAGATGTATGGTCTGATTTTTTTGTTTCTCTAACCAAGGAAAAATCTTGCTTTTCCATGATAGTGTATTTCAACTCAGCTTAATGCTTTACTAAAGAAATCAATTGGCCTTTCATTTCCTTCCTCATATTTTTGCAAAATTAAAGATGCAATGGTGTTTTTAGAGGAAAAATAAAACCTTTGAAAATACTTATTGTAATTTGGAGCTTCCAAAATAGGATTATTTTTTAGTGTTTCCTTAATTCCAATAAAATCTTGGATAGGTTCATCCTCCCATTTGATAACATGATCATTTTTTAGCACACTTGTGATAAGGATATTCATTTCAGCAAAGTTCTTAATGAATCTCGTAATGAAATTTATCCGACCAAAGAAGGAATGAATTCATTTCTTGGTTTTGGGAATAGGAACATTTCCAATAGATTCTACTCTTTCAGGATCAATCATAACCCCTTCCTTAGATAAAATATGTCCTAACAACTTTTCCTTTTGAACCCCAAAGTGGCACTTTTTAGGATTCAATGAAATACCATATTCTCTACATCTTACAAGCATCTTCTCCAAATGATGCAGGTGATCATTTCTCTTTCTTTAAAATATTGTTACATAATCATGATATACAACATTGAAATATTTTACGTATCATGAGAATTTTACATCCATTTCTCTTTTAAAAGTTGCTCCAAAGCATTCATCAAGCCAAATGGCATTCTCACATACACATAGGTACCCCATGGAGTAGTGAAAGTAGTTTTAATCCTTTCTGATTGCTTTACTACCACTTGGTTATATCCCAAGAATCCATCTAGGGTGGAAAAAAATTAGAGCTAGTAACCAATAAAGCAACATGTTATCCATATTGGGCAAGGGATAATTATCTTTGATTGATGCCTTATTTAAATTCCTAAAATCCACACACAATCTTATATCTCCATTTTTATTTTGAACTAGTACTAGATTTGCCACCCATGAAGAATACCTTGTGGGTTGTATGATGCCTCCATCCCTTAATTTATTTAATTCTTCTTGCATTTTAAGGGAAAGAAGTGGATTGATTGGCCTTTTATTTTGCCTAAATGGTTTGGCATTAGTTTCTAATGGTATCTCATGTTGGAAAATATCTTCCCTATATGCCTTTAATTCTTAATATGACCATGCCAAGAAATCCTAATACTTTTTCAAAAACTGGACATATGATTTCTTTTCTTCTTTACTGAGGTTATTGCCTAACCATATTTTTCTAGGTTTACCATCAGTCCCCAAGTTGTGTTCCTCTACATCTCTTGAAGCTGACATGTGTCTATTAACAATGCGGTCAGCATTATCAAAGTTTGTCTCTAATGCAACCAAACCTCTTGGGATGGTATTGGTTTTTAATTGAATAATATCCTTGCCAAATAGAGTCTCTTTCCCTTCATAAACACAAACCATCAATTCCCACTCCATATTATAATTTGTAAATTCTCCTTCATTTTGTAAAAACCTCTGACTTGGGCATCATCTTTAAAAACCTTCCAATGTTTGACATTATCTTGGGACATATGGTCTTGTCAACACTTCTATATCATACTCATAGTAAAGATACATTGCACAATTTTCAAATCTAGATCCTAATACTACCAAACCTATCTACAACAAAGATTCTACTTTTGGTCATGGTATGTTATTTTTTTAATAATGGCAAATAGTTTTTTGAAAGGGACTATACCCTTGAATACAAAATAAGGCCTTTAAGCCGGAATAAGAGTGAGAAACATAGCAGAACTAACCAAGTCCGAGAATTACAATGAAATTCAACGTAGCCCAGAAACAGCTACACAAACGAGACTTAACAGCAAAACAACAGCAAAAAAACAGTAACCCGACAGCCAAGAAACAGTAAGAATAACAATAGAGCAGACTACTTCTTGGCTAGAGAGCAGTAGAAGCATGCAGGACTACTTCTTGGCTGCTTGATCAACACTGATCTTGACTTTTTTCCAAGCATGAAACATACCCAAAGTGGTCATGTGGGCAGCATCCGTCTTATCGAGCTCCTCGATGGTTCTTTTGCTCTCTTTTTCATTGCCCCAAAGTGCAGCCGGGACACCGCTGAGGTTGGAAACACTTTTGGCATGACCCTCGATGAACTCCTCAATGGCCCTAAAGGCGGCAATGTTGTAATCATGCCTAGTCTTAGCTTTCCCTAGGCGGGAGTCCAAGGAGGTCAGCTTTTTGTATATGTCTTCAACCTGACTGTTGTCAATGCTCCCTTCCCCCTCCATGCTTTTCTTACCTTTTTGCTTAGCTAGGTTTTTGACCTCTTCCTTCAGCATTTTCATCTCAGCCTCTAAGGCCTCCAGTCTCTTAGAAGGGTTATCCATCTGTGCATCCCGGGGACTGGCACTACTAATGTTCAGCAGGTCACGTGCAATGTCAAGATCAATAGGCTCTTTCCCCACAGCAAGAGTTTCAAGGTTGAGTCTCCTAGAAGCCCTGGTGAAAGGACGTTTAGAGGTAGAGGCGAGGTGGGTGGCAGGAGCAGCAGTAGGAGGAATAGAAGAGAAGCTTGTGCAGCCGGCATGGGGGTAGCAGCACCGGTGGCAGGGGCAGCAGCAAGGGTAGCAAGGGCAGCAGGGGAAGCAGGACTGGCAGCAGCAGAGCCCATCAAAGGGGGAGCCGGGCTAGGAGAGGAAGGAAGACCGGGGTACTTGAGAAGGTAGTATTTGTGAATTAGCAAAATAAGCCCTTGATGCAAGGGAACCGCCCGGGTATGCTTCTGGAACTCCAAAATGGAGCGCTCAAGAGAGTTTAAAAGATAATGAGGGAAGCAAACCAATCTATTCCTACGGAAGTGGTTTAAAAAGATGAGATGCTTAGCTGGGACAGTAACAAACCTACCTTCCAAGGAGATGAAACGAATCATCATGCGAGTGACTTCATCAAACGGTGATGGAATTGAGCTTACAAGCAGACCCGCTGTGTTAAATATAAGCTTCTCATCTTCCTCCACAAATCTTCTTTCTTCAGTTTCTTTGATAACCCTTTTGTTGAAGAAGCGGTACCCATCCAAGCTGAGGCCGGTCGCTTCAGCAATGAGCTCTTCATTGACAAGAATTTTCTGTCCCCCATAGTCGACAGTCCTCTCTTTCCACTCCTTAGCAAAGCATACTGAAATACTTTGATCATGTCCCTGCACCCTTTCAACAAAGCTGGTGAAGCCGCCTATGCTGAGAATGTTCCAAAGCTCAGAGTTTTCCTTCCAATCAGGGTCCGCGCACGGCTCAATTTGACAGGGAGGTCCTCCCATCTTCTCAGTGGTGTGCAGGTTACAACAATTTCCAGAATGCCGCTGAGCGTGAAGAACAGTTCGTTTCTTACTGTTGAAGATCGCATAAGACTGGGAACTATAGCCGTTGGTCTTCTCACGAACGGCTGCGTAATTGCTGAACTGAGCCTGCGGGGAGTCGCGTGTGAAAACCCTTTCCCTGTCAACAATCACATTGTATTTATCATCGGTTTTCGTGGAGTTTGGCATCCGGATATCAACAGCTGTTGTACCTCTCGCGTGCGCGATTTTCAAATCTGGATAACTCCACTTGAAGTTTCTTAAATAGATCTTGCTATTATTTGAAATAGATATTATTTGCCTCGCCATATAGAATAAAGTAGCACGTGTGAAAGAATTGATGATTTTGATTTTCCTCCAAAGATTAAGGCTTATCTCTAGAGATTGCTTGCTTGTGAAGATCCGCATGGATGCTGTTGTGAAGCTGATTAGGGATACTATCATTATCCCAGACAGTAAAATTTATATTAATGCCATAATTGGCCAGTGCATCCGCCAGATTGTTGCCCTCCCTGTAAGTATGTATGATTCTGATACTATTGAAGGTGTGGCTAATGCTTATGGATTCAGAGATAAAGTCTTTAATACTCCAACTGGGAGATGAGGACTGATTAAGAAGCTTAATGATATTAAGGGAGTCCCCTTCAACAATAAGGTTCTGAATATTTTGAGCCCGTGCAACTCTCAAGCCCCAGAGAGCAGATAATGCTTCGGCAAAATGATTGGTTTGAATTCCCATTTTTCCAGCATAAGCAGCAATCAAATTACCTTTGTGGTCTCGTATTGCTCCTCCTCCAGCTGCTGTCCCAGGGTTTCCCTTAGAGGCGCCATCAAAGTTCAGCTTGTACCAATTAGAGTCAGGAGGATGCCATTTAATCAAAGATCTATCTACACTATTCCCAGGGTTGCTCCAATTTCCAATCTGCCAATTAGATAAAATGTGCTCTTCATTCTCAGGATAACACTTGTTCTTGGGAGGTTTAAATCTGGCCATGTCCTCTTTGATACCTTGAGAAATTTTGCCAATACTGATTTTATAATTCTGCTTCTTATTTCTGAAAATGATATTATTTCTGTCCTTCCAAATCCTCCAGATTAAGTGTGGGATGGCTAATTTCCAGATTCTTTTGATAGCACAATGTCTGAATGGTGGGTTCCATTGATTCCATAGCTGATTAAGGTTCATCGGCAACACCCAAAGAGCATCAAATTTGGAAAGAACAAAGCTCCAAATTCTATTGGCATAAGCACAATGTATGAACAGATGACTAATGTCTTCATAGTCATTCCTACAAAGGTGGCACCAATTAGGAATTATAAATCCTCTTCTCATCAAATTGTCAGTGGTGAGAATTCTACCTCTGATGGCCAGCCAAAGAAAAAAATTTATTTTGGGGGTTAACTCAGGCATCCAGATCTTGTTCCAGTTAAAGTCGATTGTTCTTGTGAAAGATTGGTATAACCAGATTTGACTGAGTATTTCCCATCTTGTGAATTGCTCCAAACCAGCTCATCCTTGGAATTCAGCTGACTTAAAGGGAAGAGATCTAAAAGATCCTGAAGGGAGGAAGTAATTTGTTTCAGCTCAATTCGCTCCATAGAAAGTCTTTTCCAAGTCTTGTTGGTGCCATTTCCTTCAATGTAGTCCTTGACTTTAGTTCCATACTTGCTTATAAGGCTGCCCTTAGCTATCCCAAATCTCTCCAAGAGGTTGTCATTGAACCAGTTATCCTCCCAGAAGTTTATCTCACTGCCATCCCCCACTTTCCATTTGCTGCCCTGCTTGATGAAGTTTCTACACTTGACCAGATTATTCCAAAAAATGGAACCATTGGGTAGTTGTTCATCATGCAGATAGGAGTAAACAGCTTGTTGATTCAAGTATTTTGCTTTAATAACATCAATCCAGGGTTGTTTCTCAGATAGCAATCGCCAGCCCATCTTAGCGATGAGTGCCTCATTCATTTTCTCAATATTTTTTATGCCCAGCCCTCCCATAGATTTAGGGGTGCAGACCTTATCCCAGGCCACGAGGTGAAATTTGAACTTCTCTTCCATGCCTTGCCATAAAATTTTTTTCTGAATCCTTTCAATTTTCTCTCTGAAGGAAGAAGGAATTTTGAAAAGTGACATGATATAGATGGGCAGACTTTGAAGTGTACTTTTAATGAGAAGGCACTTACCAGCACTAGAGAGAGTGGCCCCTTTCCAACCGGCCATCTTTTTCTGAAATCTTATCAATAGATCATCCCACACCATGTGAGAGACTTTCTTAGTACCAAGAGGGAGGCCTAAGTACGTTGCTGGAAGAGCACCTATTTTACAGCCCATAATTTTAGCAATCTTGAGTTGTCTTTCCCCAGGGGTGTTAAAGAAAAAAATGGTGCTTTTGTCATAATTAATCTCTTGCCCAGAAGCAGATTCATAGAGTTTTAATAAAGCCTTAATAGCTTTGGCTTCCACAACTGAGGCCAAAAGAAGAAGGATTGTGTCGTCCACAAACTATTGATGAGAGACAGCTTGGCTGAATGAAGCGGGTTTAGATCCATTTAAAAGGCCGTTCTCAACCGCTCTCGCCAATTGTTCTACTAAGGTCACACCCAAGAGAATGAAGAGTAAGGGGAAATGGGGTCTCCTTGTCTTAGACCTCGATGCTTTGGTGAAAAAACCCACAGGCTCCCCATTAACAACCACAGAGAACCGGGCTGTAGATATACAAGACTTAACAATTTTTCTAAATTTTTCCGTGAACCCAAATTTAGATAAAATCCTGTCAAGGAAGACCCAAGAAACCTTGTCAAAAGCTTTATTCATATCAAGCTTGAGGATCATATTTTCCTTTTTATTATTTTCCATGGAATGTATAGTTTCGTGCACCATAATCACTCCATCTTGTATTATCCTGCCTTTAATAAAGCCACTCTGCTGCCTTGAGATGAGGTCATTCATTATGAGTTGCAGTCTAGTAGTGATGATTTTGGTGAAGATTCTAAAGATAGCATTAACAAGACTGATAGGTCTGAAGTCCTTGAATTCTTTTGCATCCATTTTTTTAGGTGCCAGCACAATGTGCGTGTTATTAAGCTCTTTTAGAAGATTTCCTGTTCTATAGAATTCATTTACCACTTTGAGAAGATCCTCCGAGCATATTTCCCAGAACTTCTGAAAAAAATTAATAGAGAACCCATCCGGTCCAGGAGCCTTATCCCCCTCAAGAGAAAAAATAGCCTTTTGCAGTTCTTCAAGCGTGACAGCTTTAGTGATGTCTCTGAATTTCTGGTCCTCAATGATATTCTGAGGGATGGCCTCCAGCATGAAGGAAATAGCTTCAGGGTTGCTGACATTTTTCTCTTTAAGAAGATTTTTGTAGAATTCAAGCGCTTGTTTCTTGATGCTGTTTGGATCTTTAGTGCTACTCCCATTGTTTTTAGAAACCTCTAGGATTCTGTTACTTGCTCTATGCTTTAGAGTAGTCATGTGAAAGAACTTTGTGTTCCTGTCTCCCTCTTTAAGCCAGATAGCTCTAGATTTAAGGCGCCAAAAAGACTCTTCTCTACTGCAGATCGTATGCAACTCAGAAAGAATATTCTTTTCATTTACTTCATCTTCAACCGATCTTCCCAAGGTATCCATTTTTAACTCCAGATCCTGAAGCTTCTGTTTTAACTCTTTCTTTTTTTTGAAAATATTTCCAAAAACACTTTTGTTCCAGATTTTGACTTGCTTTTTGACATTTTTGAGTTTTTGAACCAGTCTGAACTGAGTAGTGCCTTCACCATTCCATTCCCACCATTCTTTTATTCTATCATAGATGTCGTCATGCTCCATCCACATTTTTTCAAATTTGAATGAGCTTCTTGCAGGTTTAGTCCAATTGAGGAAGCTTAAAGCAATCGGATTATGGTCCGATCCAATTCTGGGAAGGGAAGAGAGGTAAAAGTCTTGGCTTAGAATCCAGTTTGCTGAGATTAGTGCCCTATCCAGTCTCACCTGAATGAACTCCTTTCCCAACCTTCTATTATTCCAAGTATACTTATTACCATGCAGATCTACATCAATGAGGTTTTGTTCAACAATAAAATCAGCAAAATCCTCCATTCCATTAGAGAAGGTGGAGGTTCCCCAAACTTCGCTTTGGGTTTAGCGGGAGTTGAAATCCCCATAATAAGCCGATTAAGCGAGAGCTATGTTGGTTTCTAAAGATTTTAAGATCAGCCCATAGTTTTCTTCTACCACTAGCAGAGTTAGGGGCATAAATATTAGACAAGATCCATTCACATTTTTTCTCAATAGTGATGAATTTAACTGAAAGATGGTTAAAATTATCACTAAGAATCATACCAAGATAAAGGTGCCTTCTATCCCAAAAAGTAGCCAACCCTCCTAAGCTCCCGAGAGTCAACAGTCGCCATTTCAGAGCTATCCCAAAAAAAAAATTTTTTATATTATCCATGGTCATTGCTTTCATTTTAGTTTCTTGAAGAATCAAAATGCTGGGGTTACTGGAATCCCGCAACTCCTTGATGGTTCTTTGCTTAGAGTTTCCATTTAGGCCTCTAATATTCCAAGATATAATCTTCATTTGGAATGGTAGGTGGTTGGGATTGCTTGCTGGTTCAGTTGACGCTGAACACCATCTGCAATATCCCTCTCCGTTTTCTTAGTTCTGAGAGTCTTTTTAGAGGGTCTTCCTCTTTTTGAGCTTCCTCCAAAGTCAGCTATTCGTCTAGCAGAAGACCTGGTTGTTCTCGAAGTAGAGGTGTCCCAATTGTCAATTTCCTTTTTTTATCACTATATAATGATTCTGGGATCCTTTCAAAACCTTTCAGTCTTTTTTTCTTTTTTGAGATGACCATTGTGAATCCAGAGTCTGGATCTTCCTTTTCCTTGGTAGGCGTAATTTCCCCTTCTTCTTGTTCTTTATGAAAACTGTCAGGCATATGATCAGAAGTTGTTCTGCTACTGCAGCAGAGACCGGTGAAGTCACTGTTGTAATGCTGGGGCATGGCAGTGGATCCACATTACCTTTCTCTCCAGAGGAGAGAATCTCCAAAGGCTCTATCACAGTCATATCTTCCTTGTTACAAGCTTCCTCCCTAATGAATGACTGGATTTCTTTCTCTTCTAATCCAGAAGGGACTAGATTGACCTTCACTGAACTATCTTGTTCGTTTACTATCATGGATACCTTAACAAAGTCTTCTTTCACAGATGCTTCAAAAGGTTTATCCGAAGATGCCTTCACAGATTTGTCCAAAACTTCTTTGTTGGGAGCTTCAGGCAAAGCTACTGTTGCAGCTTTGGGGCGCCAGACAAGATGCTTCTTTATATGAGTTCTAAAGCCCCCTTTTTTCTTTTTTTCCCTTCTATTTAACTGCAAATCCTCCTGGTTGGGACCTTTGTCATCAATCATCCTATCCTTGCTTAGATCCCTGCTAACTTTGTTCAGATCTGAGCCTATCCCAGGCTGTTCAGAATCCAAAGGGAGGGTCTTCTTCTTGGAGCAGTTTTTGTCGGAGTGACCAATGTTATGGCATAGCTTACATCTTAAGGCTTCAACTTCAATTTTTTGGGACCAGGATCCAAATCTAGTTTTCAAGATTATGTGCTCCGGAATCTCCTGATCTATGGCTGAGAGAATGCAGAACCGAGCAAAAGCAAGCCTGGATCTGTTTCTTGTGGGTCCATCAAGCCCAATAGGTGCACCTAGGGATTTTGCAATATTTAACAGTATTTCATCATCCCATAGATGCAGTGGCAGTCCTGGTAGCCTACACCAGATTGGAATGGTGTTTATATTTTCAGTATTTGGATCAAAACCCGGATACCATTTTTTCAAAAAAAGACCCATATTTCCCAGCCACCAGGGGCCTCCCAGTAACACCGAATCTAAATCCTCTTGCTGGTTAAATTTAGCCAGGAAAAAACCTTTTGGCATAATGGTAATGTTCAGAGCTCCCTTAGGTTTCCATTTCCTCAAAGCCCATTTTCTAATGAAATCAATATTAGGTCTAGAGCCAAGAAACTTACCAACAAGGGAGAGGTTTGCTTTGCTTAAGGCTCTATCAACAAATCCATCTGGGACCCTTAGACAGGTGGCGCCCTCTTTGTCCATTTCCCATGAAAAATGTTCAGTGATTTTCGGACCCACCTTGAGGTTAGGGCTTTGAAATAGTTTATTCCAGGCCAAAGGTGTAGATCTCAGCATTTCCTCATTTTCTTTTCTAGCCGTCCGATTGTGGTCTGAGATCTGCTTTTCCTCAGTAAACTTTGTCATATTGCGCAGACTTTCCGCGGCCAAAACTACAGAAACCGCACTGACTGTACCTCCCGCTTTTGCATCGTTCGTACCCGTGTCCACAAACGTCCGGTTATGGCTATAGATCAGCCTTTCCTCAGCATTTTTAACCGTAGTTCGCAGACATTCTGCAGCCAAAACTGTAGAAACCGCGTCTCCATAGTTCTCTCCATCGCTAGTTCTCTCCATCCGTAGTTCTCATGGTATGTTATGTTGAAAGAATCAAACATTTCAATAAAATCACAAACTACATGTGTATATTGTTTCATTCTTTGGTTTTTGGTTGCATAAAATTTCCTAACTTGCTTAACTACCTATTTTGAATCTCCCTTAACAATAATATCCCTAATACCATACATCCAAGAAATCCTTAAACCTAAAATAAATGCTTCATACTCTATGATTTTATTTTATTTTGATTGATAAAATGGGTTAAAGGGACCCGTTCCCTATTTTATAAAAATGGGCCTAAATACCTAAGAAAATTAACTTGAACAGCTAGGCCTAAATCCCAGATTACAAGCCAAAGAAACTTATTAACTACGAAAACCAGTAACTACTATTTCCCGCCTAGGGGGAAAGAAGTCTTCAATATTACTCATTTGACCTTTTTTTTTTTTCCTATTCTTTACTTTTTATACTCACTATTCCTTGCTATAATTGTTAATGAAATATCACCTTCATAGAAACCAACCGATTTTCCAATAGGGATTCCTAGTCAAAATCTGATTTCATAGGAGAATGACCCCTTTTGTTCTGCTAACCACCATAGTCCCTTGAGGCTCTAGAGTTGTGTCCATCCTCATGCTTTCCATTGCCTTCTCCTTGGTACTGGAATTGTATGACTCCTTAAATGTCGCAACTTCCACCAATTCTAGATCCACATCACCCCAACCATGAGGGGAGGCCAAGCCATGCTTCTTTACTAGTTTCTTATTCATTGGACAAGATGCTTGTAGATGGCCAGGATTTCTACAATTTCTACACCAAAATGTAGTATTTTTGTAATCCAAGGGTTGTGAGTGCTCAAAATTTCCAAATTTTAGATTTATTCGATCTGGCAGCCCTTTACTCAAATCAACTTCAACACAAATGTGAGCAAAGGAACACAGACCTGCATGAGTTCTGTCCAGATCTTCTTTTAAAAACCTACCCAAGACATTACCAATGTCCTCTAGAGCATACCACAAATGCAAAGGAAGATTGGGAAGTCGCACCCAAACTAGTGTTTTGGAAATTGAAAGTGTATTAGGATCAAATTCTGGGAACGAAGAAGTAAAAAATAAACCCACATTTCCCTAGAGACATGACCCATCTACAATTCAGATCTAGAAATCCTCCACCTCTTTAAAATGAACAACAAAAAAACCTCTAGAACAAAGGAAAATCTCACATTTATCTGTCCAATTTTGAAAAATCCATTGGTATAACTCTGTAGAGGAAGGCCAACGACCATTGAAGTGACCTATTATGGCTTCCTATGATATAATCTGGTAATACTCCATCTCCGCAACATTAACGACCAATGAGGGAATTTTATCAGTGAGGTCCACCAAATATGGCTGATTACCTGTCACAATATCTTCGGTTTTACCCAGGGCGGCTTTGAAAGAGACCCTAGGTTTAAAATTCCCATAACCAGTGTCGCCACTCCACGTAAATTCTTTGGCCACACCATTAAAACCCCCACGAATGATCCATTATTTTCTCTTTTCTCCTATACAATTGTAGGTTAGGGAATGAATTATTCCCTTCTCTGGAATCATTTTCACCTTCATCGGGGCCCTAGTCCATCCAAATCCTTTGTATTGACTAAGCATTGACCCTCCACTACACTTTCTCTCCCCCTCCCCGCCTCGATGCAACACTTCATCCTTCTGCATAGCCTTAGCCTTCACTTCCATTGCTCCTCAAAAAATTTGTGATTAATCTCCTAAAAAAGTTCAAATTGTAATTTAATTATTCAATAAGGTCACTACCATTCCTTCTTCATAATCTATGATATTATTAGTACACTCAAATTGGAGTTTAAAAGAAAAACTGAATTATTCCCGATCTAGAGATATTAAGACAACACCACCCCATTCCAAAATTTAGAACAAGCTCCGTCAAACATCAGAATCCAAGTGGAGCCAACTTGTTCAAGACATTTACATTTGTCAATATTGTGCTCTTTAAAATCAACATAGCCCACAAAATTATCGACATATACATCTACATATAATACTTCATAAGAAGCATTTTTAGGGTCTTCAATCATATGTAACATCTTTTTCTCACCGAGAGAATTTCACAAGGATTCCTTCTATTGGTATGGTTACATATGACATATCCATCTGTACACTTCCTCCCACACTAGTAGCCCACTTTCTTGACAATAACATTGCCAATTTTGTTAGGAAATCTACAATGACTACATTCATGGTTAAGCACTTGCCCGAGTTAGCTTCTAATTACACTATCAATCCCATAACATATCCAATCACGGTACTTCCTTGAATCCACAAACGTTCAATTTTTGAAAGCGGTCACTTTGATATTTAATAAATTCATTACCTCAAGAGACATCACATTACATGAGGCTCCTGATTCGAACATGCAATTATGAAATAGCCTATATTTGATGATTAGAGTAGTATAAAAATTATCAACATCAAGTTGAGACTCAAAGAGAAAGTACCCAAATATACCTTAGGTGATTCTCCCAATTCTTCCAGTGCTTTTGGTACTTCTAGATCTGCAATGATAGGGGGAACATCCACACTATTCACATTTTTTCCTTGGGTTATCACCTCCTCTTTAAATCCTAAATATTCAAATGCCCTTTTTCTATGCTCAGGGATTCTGATAAATTCAAAAATAGGCACAGTAACTTTGATCTAACTCAAAATATGAGCTATATCACAGGGAACATATTTGGGTAGAACTATATTGGGGGGGAGATTTATGGCTCCTTCTGGTGGTATAAGAGTCTTCACAATTTGGGTATGAGATAGGATACAAGTTTTACTTGAGTGACTAGGCATTTGCTAAGTGTATCCCTTTTAGGAGGTTCTTTTGGGAATATAATTCTAGAAAAACTCATTGGGATTATTTTTATATTCTCAAACTCGGATAAGAGGAACCTTTAGCGAGTTTTATCACCATATTGTAATCTAAAAGCATTCTTCATCTCATTCCATGAGTCTATTGAGTTATCTGGTAAAGATTTGTACCAATCACGTGTATCTTCTTCAATAGTTTATATATACATATTTATATTAATTTCAAAATCCTCCATCATATTAACGAAGAGCCTCAAATGCTGGTCCCTAATGATGGCATTATTCCCCTGAAATTTAGGCAACCTATTTCTCACATCTTGTGGTACAACATTAGGATACCCAACCATGCCTCTAAAATTTATTGGTCCAAATGTATTGACAACAAAAGGAGGTCTAGGTAGAGGATGAGCCATGTTATTTTGGGAAGGTGATCCTATAGAAGGATTAAAATGGTGTGGGATAAGGGATATTTAGGACACAAATGTATGATATTCAAACTAAATATCCTCTAGTGACTTGGTTTCACAAACTACCCTATCATTTTTGAGTGATAAAGGAAAGAAATGAGGAACACTTATCCCAGATATAAATGATGGCCCCTCACCAGCTGGAGTAGTTAAATTTATACGAGGACTACTCGAATCTGAACTATTTGAATATGTTGGATAATCCTCAACTATAGGTTGATCACTTTCCACAACTGGTATTACCCTCTCGCTTGACTCTTGATCCCCCAATGCTTTCCAGACTTGTCTTCCCTTTGGATTTATTTTCCCAAGTTCTAGAAACAATATTCTAGTAGGATCCTTGCTAAAGAAATACCTTCTTCCTTCTAGCTTTGCAAATATTAACAAGTCTCACTTGACAAAGATTAAGACACTGGTGTTTTACAAAAAAATTCAAATCAACACAGATTCGCCACCAAGTATTTTCACCTTAGATGTGCTAAATCATTGTAAGTAACTTTTCAAGTTCCTATCAATACCCAGTTTCTACAAAGCTCAAAAATCTAATCATCATTTGTCAATATTTATCACTAGAAATATAAATCTAGTGTAAATTTCCCTTAAACCAAGTAATATTACACAATAAACCACTGATCTCATATACTCTTTACAAATTTTAACAAATGATAACGTTTAAACAATGTATATTCATCAAATCATGTAAGAATCATTACAAGAGGTTGGTGTCCATATGTATTTACAAGAATTTTCCTGGAAATGTCGCGGATCGTTGTTGGTACCCAAATTTATTCTCCTTTTGAGGTCGAGTAGAATCAACAGGTTGAGAAAAATGCTTAGAGATAGATAAATCATATTTCAAGTCATTTTATATCCAAGGAGGGATTTGACTAACTCTTTTTCACTCGATCTTGGATAAATTAGGTAGCACCATGTAAAGGGTTTTACCTACCCTCACTAATTTTGGTTGTTCCATTCAACTTGGGTGAGAGGACCCATTTTGTAACTTTTATTTGTAAGAGATGTAAATGGATTGGCTATATTGGACTTTCCTTCTATGATATTTGAAAGAAAACCTTAAGAAGACATGGTCAATGCAACATAATCTAACTCTCATGAGTTGTCACTTTAGAGAATGGAAATGTCTTCTAAACAAGGTTCAGGTTACTAAAGACAACCATAAGACCCAATTTCTCCTACATGTTTTGAGTAAAGGATGGGTAAATTTAACAAATCTCCTTAACATTTATGGACAAACAGTGCAAACAGGGGTAATTCATGTAGGATTTTTTATTTGTAGATGAATTTCATTGGGGAATTAAGCAGGATAAAGTTGATTATACCAAATTCTTAAGAAATTTCAACAAAGTTTGGAAAGTCTACCAAGAAAGATGATCAAAACACTTCAAATAGTCAACAATAAACCTTCAACTAGAAGATGCACACCCATAGAATCTAAAAATGCAAGGTTTCACACATGCTTTGATAGATTAACATAAAGGCTATTGTCAAAAACTCAATTAAACATCATATATTCTTGGTTCATAAGGCTTAATATGCACTCATAAGATAACAAACAATTTGTATAGACACAATGGAAGTAAAGTGAATTTAAATTGTTTATTATGTAGTAAAATGAAATCTCTTCTCACAACACAATTGCAAATGCCACAATACTACAACAAGGACAAGATCTTGTCTGATTCAGATGAATTCCTAACATAAGATTGCAATAGGAGCATGAATAACTACTTCAAAAATCTCAAAATCAAACCAAATACAAAAATGCTTATGATTAAAATAATTAACTCAAGGTTCATAAAATTTATCGAACGAGAAATATTTATTTACAATCTCAAAGCTTGTCAATGGCTGGACACTTGCAACCATCTTGACATGAATAAATTTGAAAACACAAAGGAAATTACAGATTTCTCTGATAAGCTCCTAGAAAATGGTTTTTACTCGGTTCTCTCATTTCTTGAAATAATTCTAAAAAAATTAACCCCTCTTTTTTCTCATGATTATCTTTCATGTCTTTATACCGTTCAACTCACTTACTGACCTTCAAAGTCCCCCCCCTAAAAATATGAATATCCTAGTGAATATTCACCTTTACAATATTTATTTTAAAACACGCAACTATATTGAAAAAATGTTTCACTTCAAAATGCCAGTTGTACGAAATTCAAGTCTTTTTCATTGATTCCGCTTATGCTTGGTGGGATACCAGGTCATCATTTTTGGCATATTATTTTACTAATTCTTTCCTCATATTGATTTGATAATCACTTTTTATGACCTCGAGCTCTTCCAGGATGATTTTTTTATATGACATATACCCTCATATGCCTCCCAAGAATCCATCTTGGGTGTTGTGCATTCCATTTTATGTCTTATTAGATTAATTACCACACATGTATCTTGTCGAATCATATCGATTCATCAGTTCTTGTCATTTCAAATCCCTTCCATATCTTAAATTTTCTTTGTGTGAGCTAAATGAAATATTCTTTCATCTCATGGGAAATATTTCTCTTGATTAGATCAATATGCACCCCCTTCACTATAAAACTCGGTTCTTCTCTTTCACCATTATGTGCTTATTTTCTTATTCTGAAGTTAAAGATTATTTTTCATATTTCTTATCAAACAATGGCGAAGGTACTAGTAGCACAAAGCTTGAAATAAATTTCTTCAGAGGATTTGAATCAGATTTTTGACCTGAGTGGCCCTGATGAGGCTTATTTTGGGGCCTTATTTGACATAGAGTGTGCAGTAGACACAAGAATACCCCGAACTTATCACCAAGTTCAGTTATTAATTCTTACAAGGTTGATTATGATCAATCATGTATTCGTAACCTTTCGGTGTTGTATTTTCATCTTTTAAGGGGGAAACCTAAAAACCCTGAAGTCCTAAAGAAATTATTGTTTGAAAGGAGGCCCAAAGTGTCTGGGAAGACCAATTTTAAGTGTTCATTCCTATGCGATGAAGAGTTTTCATTAAAGGAGATTCCCAAGGAATCATATGTATTATACAAAAATCTTCCATTGACACCATTCCTATTATCTCTCACAAGGTAGATGAATTAGAGCGGAGAGGATCATCTCTTTGGAGAAGGGGAAGATAAGACATGAGTCTTCACAACCAAGTTCAATGCCAGGACCATCTTCGAAATAGAAAGGGATAATCAAGCTCTCAACCCCCAATCATTATCTTAGATGGAGAAGAAGAGTTGTCCATATCTACTTGTCATTCAAGAGAAAAATCTCATTCTCTCGCCAAAATAGGGGTAGAGTTGTCATTCGGTCATCCTCTTGTTTAGTTCCTCATGCTCCTTAGTCGAGCATGAATTTTTACACCCTAGCCTAGTTCCTTCCCTTATAAAGTGTCCACCCCACACAAGGAGATGGGAAGTTGGGTTGATCTCAGGACCTCGTAACTTTCTTGGTCCACAAGGTGCGATTATTGCCCTTCTAATCACCTCTAGTGTTCCCTCTCAATCTACTCCTAATAATTCAATCTCTCACAAGGGGAAGGGGAAAACAACCTTCTTCACAGGTGGTTTGGATCTTTTGGATTGGGTGTCCTCCCATCAGAAAATAATTGAGCTAGCGAAGATCATGGATAGTCCTAGAATGACTCTTGAGTCATTGATGGAGATGGGGATGTCTTGAGATCTAGCAGGGTCCATCATATTTTCTAGATGGCACAAGGTTTAAGTGAATTCATGTTAAGGAAGAATAAGTTGTTGAACAAGCTTCCTCCATTAGGGGGAAGTTTTGAAGAGGGAATAAAAGACATCGAACATTTTTTTCCCTTGTTTTCATTATTCTCAACATGTATACAACCCTATTTTTCCATGGGCAGGGGCCCCTATAGAACCCCATTTTGTTCTTTTCTCAACATGCAAGAAGAACAAACATACAAATATGCTTATACAAATGTGTATTGAATTTTATCCAAGCCATATAAAACTAATGTATCGTACTATTTTACAATTGATATGAGAAAATAATGAATTTCAGAGTAACAATTATCCTTAATGAAACAGAGATAACAGTTAAAACATCAGCTTAGAGAATAAATAATGGGAATAAAGTACAACTTTTGATAACAACAAGCCTAAACTTGTTCATCATTTCCAATATCTACATCTTTTCCTTCATTAGTTTCAACTCTTACATCCTGTTCTTCTGACAATCTTGCAACATATGCATCATATCTCAAGAAAATCTCATTTATTTCACTTTCATCTAGCCTAATGTGGTGTTGGAAGATTAATTTTTTTCTAACTATTACATCCACACAATGATCCATCCTTTGCTTGTATTCAAGTGGCCTAGCTTTCAACTCTATAACTCTATTCTCAAATTTTCTCAGTGTTTTCTTGACTTCGTAAGCGAAATCATCCTTCTGCATAGTCCTTTCCAAATATTTGATCAAGAAATCAATCTTCAAATCACCATAACTCTTTTTGAATTTTTCAAATTCCATGTCTTCTATTTCAAATCGATGGCATCAAGAGTATCATCAACCCAATTTCTTTTAACTTTGAGATTTTCTTTGATTCCATTCAAAATTTCCACTCGATTTTTACTAATTATTCCAAGGCATCTTTGACTTCCTAAGAATTCTACTAACACAATATTTTCCTTCTCAAGCAATTCATCACTGAGCTGAGTAATATAGTATAATTTGGGAAAAATTCCGTCAAAGTAAAAGATTTCATTGTCACATTTATCAGTTATCTCCCGATTCTCATTAAGTCTACTTTTAAGTTCTTCATATTTTACCACGGCTTTCTCAATTTCTTCTTTTCCCTTGCTTGTTATCTTCTCAATCCATGTGTCTACAACATGAACCTTCTTGAAAACCTTATCATTCTTATGCAATACTTTAGGAGTGTTGACAATGGTATCTACTTGAGTGTGGTTGGGTTTCCCAATTAGTTGTTGCATACTAGAACTCAAGGCTTTGACTTGTTCCTTGATTGCTTCTTCGTTATCTGTCTTTATCCACCGTTGTAGTAAGTCATTTACCTCCTCTGATACTCCTTGTTTTAGTTAATCTCTTGAGTTTGTTCCTAAAGGAATGCGATAAGCATTGTATTCATTAGCTACTACATTGTCTCTTGTTTTACCTTCATAAGGGATTGCTATTTCTAGAGTTTTGGATCCCAATGTATTAGTATGATTAAGGTAATAACCCCAACAATTTGGGAGGCTCTTACCATCTTTAGAAAATATAATGCAATAATATCAATAGGCTAAACATGAAGAATATATTTCTCTTTGCTTGAAGTCATTTCACCAATCAACCCTTTTGTAAGACTTGTTCTATCTTTTGATTGCTTTAATTCTTGTTCGGTTTCTCGAGGACAACCAAAAATTTATTAGACATTCCTTGTTCATCTTGGGCTAATGGCTTTACATATTTCTCACCATATATTTGTATAACCATATCCCTACTCTCATCTTGTAGTGGAATTTCCTTCACTTTTCTTTCTCCTTTGTCTAGATATTGAGATTCATCAGTCTCCTTATAATTTATACCATTACTTGGAATATATTATTTCCTTATCTCTCTAATCAATGCCACATTAGATTCAATTTCTTCCTTGAGGTTTTCTTTAATCAATAGTTGTCTTGAAGATTCCTCCTTCCCATCACATTTCTCTACCTTATATGAAGATTTCTAGGTTGGCATCTTACCATGCTCATGTTCTAATGACACCTCAGATCATGCCACAGTGGATTTATCATCTAATTCCAACTCCCTATTCCCATCTAGAGATTGCATATCTATACTAGTAATAACTTCCTTTCTAGCACTTGCATTTTGTGTAACTTCTATTGTCTTTTCAGAGATGGATATCTCTGCTTGACAATTCTCATCATCCTTAGTAATTTTAACACAATGGGAAGCATCTTCTTCCACTAATACCTTTGGTCCCTTTGAATTTGAAGTTACTTGACCTATAGGAGAAACTTCATTGTTTGGATCTTGACTTCATCAGTTGGCACATGAGTGACCTCTTCCAATTCTTTATTTATGTGGAGATTATCTATTGATTTGGATATTTGTTCATTAATAGATACATCGAGTGCATCTAATGTGGAAAATTCTTCACCGATGTCAACATCTATCACATTTGCATGAGCCTTGGTAGACTCCTACAATGTTTCAAATAAAGGTATACTCACATCCTCAACAAGTAGGGTTTTAGTTGTTCTCATACATGGATTTAGAATTTTTCTATCCATTAGATCAGATGAAACATTGCCTTCGATCATTTGTTCTCAAGCTTTTCCCATTGTCACTTCATCCAAAGGAAAATATGAGGAGAAAGGAATAGATTGTTCCATCTATGGTATAGGTGCAACAAGTTGTTTCTAAGAAACATCATTCCATCATGTTTAGGGAATCAATCACCATATCTCTATGCTTATGATTCTTGGGTTGGTGGGCACTCTCTCATACCATAATTGGCTCATATACAACCTTTTGTATCTTATATGCCCTTTCAAAATTCTTGAGGTCTTGTGTTGCCTTTCATTCCTCGTTACGTGGCCTAGATTAATAATGGCCACTTGTTATAGCCCCACTCATTAATTTTTCAGCACTATGAGGCTTTTGCAAAATACTTCAGTGAACCAAATGAGATCACAAACTTTTCCATTTTATTTGAAGTGGTGTTGTAAAATTAATAGGAGAATTTTCCATAGATTTCAAGAGCATTACCTTAGTATTTTTCCTCAGAGAGGATATAGAAGTACCATTCCCACTAGTGGCTAAATTCCATTCATTTATAAGTTTAGAATAGGGCTTCTTTGAAGCAAACTGAGGATATTTTCCTCCTAAAGGATTAATTCTATCAGCCGCTTCTCTCAGGGGAGGGATATCATGACTTAAGTTTCCCAGATCCCTAAATTTATTAAAGATTCTTATATTTTGAACTGATAAATCAATATTCTTTTAAGCCAAAAAATTCATAGTTCTCCTCATCACATCAGTTATCCAAATATAAGAATCATCTGATTTTGTTTCATTCCAATTCAGAGGGGCTATAGGTTGTCCTTCTATCTTTTGATCAAGATAGTACTTACTCACCATGTGTGGATCATCCACAATTCCCTTAGGGATAACTGCAATCTTGAAGTCTATGATTTTTGCAAGGGTCATTCTAGAGAAATCTCTCAGTCTGACCTCTTCCTCATCCCTACAATTCATCCAATAGTCTTCAAAATGAGGCTCATGCTCAAAATTGTTTGCAATATTATTAAACACCCATATGATATCATAGTTGGCTCTTGCTTCAAACTTTTCCAACTCAAACCTCTTTAATTCATCCTCAATTAATCTAGATTTTAAAATTGAAGGGCATGAGTACCTTCCAATTCTGATGGGGAACTTAATATTTGTCTTATGTTTCCTAGCAATCAATTTGTGAACTAGTGTTAATTTCCTTTCTAGTTCACAAAAAGCCATTTTATCATCCAAGTATCTGGGAAACTTATATGGCTTACCTTCAAAACCACTAACCCTTATATATGTGAACTTCTTGTACTAAATAAAATAACACCCATATTCCATAATCACCTTCCTAGTTTGCTAAATAATTCTATACTGCCTCCATTCTAATTTGAAAAGACATATAATTGGTGCAAATAAAGCGTCATTGACCAATCTCACATTCCCACTCCAATTAACAAGTTGTAGTTGTGGAATGATCTCATGCATTTGGAATTTTTAAAAATGAGCACATGTGAAGAGGCTTGGGAAATGTCTATCTCCTATAACATTATAAATCAGATAGGTCATCATGCAAAATTCCATCTCTGAGGTATCACCCATTTCTATTTTTTTCGCAAAGTTAGCCATGTGACCATGAAGTGCTTCTGCAATAAAATTATCCCAACAGATGCTCCCTTTTCTTTCCAAAATTATCCACATGTAGGTACACATCCATTCCTTGAACTCATTTGTAGTCTCCAATCCAGCCATTTGACTTAATAATATAATAACATCCTTATCTTCTTCAACAAATTGTGCCCTAACCAGTCTCTTAGGGATTTGGGTTGTTTCCTTTTTCTCTACTAGGAGCCATTTTGTGTTTATGATTCTAGCATACTATTTTTTCTTTTCCTCATAGTCTCACAAGGCTAACTTGATACCCAAGGTTATTGGATTAGTTATCATAGGTAACTTGAGTATTATCATAATAGCCATAGGTGTCAATTTCAACATTGTATCACCACTTCTGTCTAACACTTTCCTTTTTCCTGGGTCATAGTTCATAGCGCAATGCCATAGCAATTCTGGGAAATGAACTGACTATGGAATAGGACTAGCTAAGGTGATGCGGCTATCTTGAATTTCTCCCATGGACTCACTCTTACTTTTGCTACTCAATATCTGAAGAAAATTCTTAAATTCAACATTCATTAAGTCTGTGTTTGTAGTTTTATCTAAATCACTTTTGATTACAGACGCAACCGAGAATGAGGATGGCATGGTTTTCATCTTTAAAATCCTTAGCTTTACTTCAAAGTTCTTGTCCAATAAAATAAAAAACATAGGAGTTACTTAGTTCTTCTTGGCTTTTCCTCGACTAACCGAACACTTCAACATCAATTTGAAATATTTTTAAACTTTTGGTTCCCAATTCGAGCTCCACAATCAAATTCACAATATTCCTGAATGAAAATCACTAAGTATGGAAATCAAATCATGACAACTGATAACAAAAGGATCGAGGTGCTTGAAAAATTTAAAAATCATCCTTGATTTGTGTAAGATGCATTGATGGCAGAAGAAATTAATGCATTAGATCGTGACCACTCATTCCGCTTTTCCCAATTTTAAAAGTTATTCATCTACATGGAGAAATATTGCATCAATGTGGTATCCAAGAGATTCTTTGTATTTTTTCTGTGTTTTAAAACAAATACACTTTTATTCATTTGACCCAATTGCCCACTTTTGAATTTCAATATGAGTTTGACATGCAGGTACACCTAAAAATAGCGTGGCTATGGGCCTTTTTCAAACTTTGTTCCTTTTTCACATTAAAAAAATTTATAAGTTATCTCCGATGACCCACTTCCTTGATCCTTACATAAGAAAGATCCACGTGTCTTTTGCAGGCCTCGGGAACTTGCTTGGAATTTTACACCTTATTACTTTAGTGCACAAAAATATAACTATGCCTTGATCCCCCACATCCATCCCGCTTGTGACAAGTGTACATATGTGGTGTTTGTGCCTTTTCTAATTGTGAATATTTGGAGGAATACTCATCGGGCTGCGAGCCAACTTTGGATTTTTGTGAAAGCAATATAAAGTTATAAGTTTGTAACTTAAACCTATCATACAATATCCAATCGGGAAATGTCACCTAAAAATGAGCGGCGGAATAAAATACGAAATTACTGACATGATCAAAGAATACCTCATACAATCAATTTTTCTTATTTTTAAACCTGATTTGTGATTAGTTTTCGATTGTAGGGGTTTCCAAAAAAAATCATACCGCAAACATGATCCTTAACCGAAAAGAGGAAACAACAAATCAACATACATGAAACTTAAAATAATTAAATCAATGACTACAACCTTTTGAACCAAGAGCTCTCACCGGAAAGCAGGGGAACACAACAAATGTTGAAGGAAAATCTCAAACAAAAAGGGGTGCGATTAATTCGAGCACAAATAGTTGTCTCAAAAATGATATGTGAGTGATATGATTGGTTGCAGGTATTTTTGACCTAAAATTAAGACATAAAATTAGTTGAAGGTTGGTAGAATAAGTGCAAGCACATTGATTGGTTGACATATTATTTTTGTTTAACCTTGAAGTAATGATGGTTTACAAGGACGTATAGGGATTGTCTCTAATTGAGTGCATAATGATGCATGGTGTGTTTCTATGATAATATGTTGACGGGGAGTAAATATTATCTCTATCCATGAGAGTTGCGATCGAGTATGTTATAGGATCAAATATGATAAAATCTTACATGATGATGAATTTCTAAAGGATGAGAAGAAATGGAAATAGATCCTACAAGTATGTGAAGTTCTCTTGAGACCAAGGAAGCTAAAATTAAAATTTTAACAAGTAAAAAGTTCGGATAGTGTCTAGGAGGCTTATAAGGAATTTTTTTAATGAATGTAGGTATAATAACAAGGAGAGCTAGTCGGTGTTCAAGAAGGCACTATAGCAAGTTACAAAGTACAAATGTAGTCTATAGGCCTAAGAAGTTCTTCTCAAGGTAGTAGGGGGTAGGTAATAATCTCAAATTGAGAATTATAATGTCTAGAATAAATAATGAAGACAAAATGAAATTGATATGTGCAAAAAGTTTTTCAAAACCTATGCAATGATGATGAATATCCATCTATTGAAGTCGATGTAGTATCTTACGGTGAAAATGTGCTATTACATGTTATATATGGGGTATCTTGATGTTTCAACATGGATGCATGAGCCATAAAGGGAACTTGAATTTATTTTCTCCATTGAAATGAGAAGAAAAGTATGTTAGTAGGGTTTGAATGATGTATAAATTAATTTTTGAATGTATAGTAGGATGTTTTTGTTATAATATCATGTTACAAGATTGTAAAAGCCTATTGAAGCATGGGAGTATATTCTAGTCATAAATCAAGAATATGAGGTTTCTAAAGTGATATGGAGCATTGGTGATAGAAGTGTGATGTTTCTGCAAGCATAAGTGTAAGGGAAGAAAGTAATGAGTCAAAGAAGTCATAATGACATGCAAAGAAGGTAAAGGACAGTAAAATATTACTTTAGGACTAGTTCAATGTTGTTAACTCATCTCTATGAATTATATGAAAGGTGAGTGGAACGAATTTGGTACTTTGACGTAGAGGAGGATAGTTTGGGTCTATGTAGAGATATAAGAAAACATCTCCTATTGTGTATGGACTTCTACAGATTGGAAATGTTTTACGAAGATACACTAAATGAGTTGTTTAGGGATCTCTATCTTAAAAAATTGTGCAATCATTGTGTGGAAGAGATAAGATAGTTGGTGAGCATGAATGGTTGAGATGGATTAGGAAAAAGGTTACTATGATTTTTTTAACCATGATTCATGATTTTTTCCATGTGGGTGAGTTGTGTACATCTTTCGAAGGACCGCTATAGTGGTTTTAAGATGAGAAAAGGTAGCAAAACATAATTTAAGATGGAAAAATAGATTTTTGTGCTTAATTAATGAATTTAGTTGATGTTTCCAACTAATATGTGATCGTAAGAACTTGATAAATATGAATAACATATATCTACAGGTTTTTTTGTCATTAATGTAAAAAGGGGAAAGAATATCCAAGTACTTTTCCATTAATGAAAAAGGGGATATTTTGGGAATGTGTGAGTATAGTGTTGTCATTGATGTAAAATTCCATTAATGAAAAATATGATGATGACATGGAGATTCAAGTTGATTCACGATGGCGTGAGAGGAAAAGGTGAGATATGCTTGGTCTAAAAGTCTAATCAAGTGACCTAGCTAGTCTAGGTGATGGAACATGGTGAGTAGAGCTACATGGTGACTTGAGGAGCATGGTATACACATTGAGATAATTATTTGAGAGTATTTATACACCAACATGAGCCTCAAAGTGCAAGTATAGGTGGAATACCCAGTTCTAGGTGCTCATCTATACCTAGTATAGGTTCTTGGAGGCATAATGAAGCATGAGGATGAGTTCTAGATCCATGTGAGCTCATGGAGGCATGAAACATGTGATACATGATTTATAATGGTTTTCAAAACATTTTGAAGATGATTCATTCTTGGTTTTAGTGTTTTTAAAGTTGGTATTGGCCTATAACATGTAAAACCCTAAGGGATAGTCATGTAAATTAGATGGGATATGAATATGTAGACCTATTTAAGTTAATATGATAATTTCATATACTAGTAGGGTGTGTCATGATTATATGGGAAATATTTTAGCTTTCCATTTTGCTGAAACAAGGTCCAAGAAAGTGTGATTTCCAACTTAAATTGCAACTTATGATGTTTGTTGTGAATTGTGTGCTTTTAATGAGAGCTTATGGATTTTAGGGTATTTTTGTTTCACTTAATTAATATGGTTTTTTAAAAATATTTAGGTAATTTCATGGTCAACATTTTATTAACAAATGTTAAGAAGTCAAATTGGTTTTTATGTCTTTAAAACCCTAGGTTAAGAGTGATGGAGAAGATCTTCATAGTAAGTGCCCAGAATTGATTTTTATTGATAGTATGATGATTTAAGATTATACACAACTCCTCCAATTTTTAATAAATGTATGGTAGAGAATGTGACTGTATGTGGGACCCACTCAAACAAGCAAGTTTATAGAGATCTTCAATTTGTAGAAAAGTTGTCAAAATAAGGTATGACATAAATTGATTTTTTTTATCCTTGGATTTTTTCATGACATTTTTAGCTCATGATTGAACTTGTAAAGGGAAAAGTGTGCCATATTTTTGAATACTAGTTTTTGGGCTTGTAAAGGACATTTTTGAGTAGTTACAAATATTGACATGGTTAAAGGCCTTTCACTTGATGTTGGAAGGAAATGTAAGATGTTATGGAAATAAGATTCAGAGACCTTTCCAATGGTATATGTTTTTTCACTTGATTAGGTGATTTGATAGGTCAACTAGCTCATTTTATGAAGACTAAGGTTGTTTGTTTTTCAAGACAAGATTGCTCTGGCTAGAAGATGGATGTAGAAGACTAATGTTTTGGATTATTTCACTATTGACACCAAATGGAAAGTAAATAGGGATGAATTTTATATCTATTTAAAGAATTTAGAAGTATTTAAAGTTGAATAAAGGGTACAAAGTAGTTGAGTTCCCAAAACTACTTTATTGGAAGGCTTAGTTTTGTGAAGAGGAAAGTAGGTGTGGTTTACACTAGTGCATGTTTCATGAGTTATATAAATCATGGATGTGTTTTTTAGGCCCAATTATTTCCAATGAGTGGTTACATTTCATGCTTTGTGTGTTATGGTGTGATCTTAAGCTCTATAGGTGAAGACTAGTTCCTAAAAGCAAATGTTTTGTAGAAAAAATTATCATTCTCGAAAGAGTTATAAAGAATTTGATTGGTGCGTATTAATATGTGGTCATATATGATACTTTTAAGATATTTTTGACATGTGTGATGCCTTTTGAGGCTTTAAAAAGTATCTTGATGAGTTTAGAGGTCTTTGAGGATCATAGTGATGGGGTTTTGAGCCATTTTTGGCTTGTTTGGTTGTCATGGTGCATGGATGACCTACATGAGTCCTTGTTATGAATTTATATGAATGTATTTATATTTTTAAGTTTTAATTAGAATTTTATTGTATTAGGACTGAACTATATTATGTTTATGAGTTAAGAAAGGTATAAAGCGAGAGCTTTGGTTCAAAATTTGAGTTTGTGAATTTAGACATTAAAAAGTGTGTGTCAGTGAGAGTGTGAAACATGTATGAAGGAATCAAGACATAGATGATTGAGTGTGAATATGTCTTAAGATTTTTAGGAGCTAGTGTGTAGTGAATTTAATTTTAATCAGACAAGTTTGATCAAGTTTGAATGAGTTGGAAGGAGGTGTGTTTGAAGGAATTTGGAGAAAAATTGGTGATCACCATCAACCGAGTGTTTATAACATATATTTATTGATATTATTCTAAAACTCTTGTGTGATGATTCATATTCATGTAATTCTCTTATTTTGAGAAATATCAACAAGAGTTTATAGGTTGGTGCTCCTTGTGGGTTTGATGTCTAACTAAATAAATCTCTTGGGATGTGTAATATTCACTTGAGTAACTTATTTTGAGTAATATCAACAAAGTTCCTCAGTGGGTTTTATTCCTTTTAATGGTTTCCCACTTATATCCTGTGTTCTTGTGTACTCCTTGTTTATGCTATTATGGATTGTTCTAGCTTATTGTTAAGATCTCATTAATCCATGGTTGAACGTTAATGGAGTATGAGAGCTAAATTGAAATTATTCAATGCTTTTTAAAGGACTAATTTACCCCCTCTCAGTCCATTTTGCTTCTAATATTTCCACATTTATAGGATTGACAAGATCATTAATCTAGTTATGGGAATTAGGGACACTAGAATTTTGCATTATTATGCTATATTATTTTTATAGGATTAGGGTAAAGAAAATAAAAAAGATCAAGTTTTAGTGAATTAATCGATTATAGGTTTGCACATAGTAATTTTTAATCCCTCTTAGGATGTGCCACTTTTATAATTCCCTTTTCAAGTTAAAATATCAATAAATAATGTTTTTATGTTTCTTTTTATGTCTACATACATACTTCTCTTCCACTCTACATAAAAGAACTCCATATTTAAAATCTAATCCCATGATTTCAATTCCCAATGGTTTTAGATTTTTAATTGGTTCATGAAATTTAACTACATTTATCAACTCTAGAATGATTTACAAATTGGCAAGATAACATAATTTTCTGAAAAATAAACAACATTAACAACTAATTGGTGAAAATTTAAATAATTTGTTTGTATGAGAAGAAGTTACAAAATAAGCCTTACAAAAATGAAATAGATTGAAAAACACCATCACCATAGAAAATATGGAGAATTTAGTATCTTTTAGGATAATTTAATTTTTATACTTATATGATGTATGATATTGACAATTTTACGGATATAAAATGTTAAGTGTCCCTTTATTGGTAAATAAATTTTGGTAAAATTGTCTCTGTACATTTTGTACTTGCCCTCTCCCATTCTTGATCATGTTTTTGTTTGCAACACTCTTCCATTCCATGCGGTTGAAAATTTCGTCTATGTTCTAGTTGGAAATGGTGGAAATAAAATCAAATTTTTACATTCATACAATGAAGGGGTGATGTATTCTAAAACATCATATGGTTGTTATGGTTCATATAGAAATTGAGATCCCATAAATTTGTATATATCCCTTCCCTGAAAACATATTCTCCTTTATTTTGTAGTGTGTTCTCTCATTTAGTATCTACATCCTTTAGGGCTTGTGCATAGTTAAAATCAACTAGCTTTTAATTCCTTATATCTCTTATATAACTAGGTGGTGATAGACATATTCAAACCCGACTACCCTATAGAAATTCTTTGGGACAATATCTCTACAATAAGTAAAGGTCCTTAGGGACTGAAATTTTTCATAATGTAATGCAAATGAAACATGTGGTTGCACACCATCTTATACTAGTTTTTAGCATAAAAATTATTATTTATAAATGGTGAAAATAATATGCCACCTTAAATTTAAAAAAACCAAACCAAAAAGCATAAGGGTTGACATGGTGAATACAAAGATATTAAAATTACTATTTTTTTGTACTAAACAAAATTGTTACAATTAAGTGAGCATGAAGAAGTTATAATCTTTCCTCAAAAAGATGATGGCTACATATTTTTATTTATATTGAATATTATTATTCCAAAAATTAATATGCTCAATATTGATATTGTATAAAAAATAAAACCAGATTGTAATGAATATTATTTCCATTCTAAGTAGTGAAAATAGCCACGTAGCCTTTCCAAATGGATTGAATAGGAAAGGAATATCTTATATGAAATAATAGTACATGGAGAATATTTTCTTAATAATTAATAGGAAACTATTTTCCTTAAACAATTCTTATAGTAATTCAATTTTTGTATACATTTTTTGATGGTTAATCACCCTTAATATCTAATGTGATTGGTTTAGTAGCTAGACATAAAGTCACACAACACATGCACACACACACACACATGCATGTACACACGCATGCATGGACACACATGCATGTACACACGCACGCATGCACACACACACGCGCACACATGCATGCGACACACACGCACACACACACACACACGCATGCACACGCACACACACAGAGAGAGAGAGAGACACACACCCCCCACATCCACACCCACCTGCCCACCCCCTAAAAGATGATGGCTACATATTTTTATTTATATTGAATATTATTATTCCACAAAACTTTATATGCTCGATATTGATATTATATAAAAAGTAAAACTGGATTATAATGAATATTATTTCCATTATAAGTAGTGAAAAATAGCCACGTAGGCTTTCCCAATGGATTAAATAGGAAAGGAATCTCTTATATGAAATAATAGTACATGGAGAATATTTTATTAAGAATTAATAGGAAGCCATTTTCCTTAAACAATTCTTAAAGTAATTCAATTTTTCTATACTTTTTTGATGGTTAATCACCCTTAACATCTATTGTGATTCATTTAGTAGTGAGACATAAAGTCACACAACACACACATGCACACACACACAAATCCACACACACACACACACACACACACACACACACACACACCACCCACCACCCCACACACACACCCAAAAACAACAAACAAACAAAATGAAACAATATTAAACTCTATTGATATTTTAAAATTTATATGAAAAAAATTAATATCATCCTAATGAAACAAAATGTTAACCACTAGATATATATCATTTCTATGAAGGAATATCTATTCAATCATTTTTAACATATGAAAAATAATGGTTTGTTGATAATTATAATAGTTAATAGAAAATTAGGATTCTTGTCAGCATTAAGACCAAGAATATAAGAAATTGTAAAATAAGGGACTTCTATATTAGATTAATTTTCATGAAACATAATTTATCTTAGAGACTCATCTTTTCATAATATTCCAAGTCTCCAATCCTAAGAGCATCACTTGGATCGGGGGGCAAACAAAATCCATTTAGGAATGAAAAATTCCAATATCGTTTTTTGTTCCTCGTGATCTTAGGTTATTTTATCAAGCTATGTATGCTGATAATGATACCTTTCTAACTCTATTAATGTAACCAATTATCTCACATAATCTTAATTGGGCAATTCATGGTAGAAACCTGCATAGTAATGTAACTCATTTGTTATATCTACCTATATATTATACATGATATTTTTGATAGGAAATGGGTTACCAAATAATTCAAGTGATATGTATGCTTATATCCCAAAATATAAACCCTAGATGCATCAAAGTTGTGGTTTCACCGGCATCAATATACCACTTTTACTAGTTTATTTATAATTGAAAATCTTGACATTATTACAAGAATCAAAAGGGAATATTTCAAAACTTATTTGGGTGGGAAAATGATAGGCTAAGATATCATGTATTTGGAAGGGTTATAAATTCATGGTTTGTAGCTCATACTTTGTGATTTAGACCGTATATGACCGGTAAAAATTTGAGACGACTATAAATAGTTATAGGCTACTACTTTAATAAACTATATATTTTCCAAAAAATCATACACACACACACACACACACACAGATATATATATTTGTGTGTGTGTATAGCTATATGTATATATAACTTGATTAAATTTAAAACCATTAATATTTATATTAAGAAACTAGAAAATAGTGTAGGTAAAAAAAAATTTACAACCACAAAGTCTTATGTGTCACCAAATTCTGATTTGACAGGGACTAATAATTATAAATTCTAGACATTTAATAGAAACATAGAATTATTCTATCCATCATAAAAGCATATATGGAGGGGAATTGACAATTAAGTTTCTTTTATCTTTGTGGAGAGAATGAATCTTGTGGAGTGGTTTTACTAAATATTATTTCAATCGTTCCAATTTGAACTATGATAACTTAAATATTAAATATTCACAAAATTATTTAATCAACACATTAATTAAAAATCCAAGTCTTGACATCTTACATATCTTCACAACCCATTTTTTCCTAAGTCCACTTTAACATTTACGGTTTCTACTATGTAGTCGAGATTTATTAGACAAAACAAGATTGTTATGTTTTCATATCCCTCTTTATAGATGCTAGTTTCCTTCCAAGAAAATCACACATGTATTTGGATAGCTTGACTCTCAACTTCAGCTTTGTGTTATCATTTTTGGTGTTAATGATAGTAGCTAGATGATCCACCCTATATTGAGAAGAGTCCCATTATTTTAGGAACCACCTTAAATTATCCCTCAAAATATCAAATTCATCCCCATAAATTTGTAATTCACATGTCATGTCATCCATTGCATCACCCTACCCTAATGCTGGACTCTCATCAACCCTAAGATAATAGGACTAAGGGGAAAAGAGGGAATTATCCTTATCTCGTCATCCTCCTTTACGTTTACTACCCCTTGGTAAGTCGCAATAGTATATAAAATCCCCACATAACTTACCCATGTAAGGATGGACTGGGTAGTTGTAACCATGCAAAGAAGAGCTACAATATTTGTCCTTGATTTATGGCATCACCATATGTTTAAAAGTGTCAAAAATATCCTATGTGGTGGATTGCATAATTATTTATAATTTTTTATGTTTAGAGTGACACCTTTAATATTTTTCACTTCTCCTTCCCTAGTTCCATATTTAGACATAAGAGTGTCCATTTAATTTAACACTCTTCTTCTTCATTAAAATTTCTAACATGAACCACAAAACCATCGACATCTTCTAATTAATATAGTTAATCCATATTGATCACCCTATATATATATTTTCTCATACTATCTACGATCATTTCAATTTCTTCTAGAGGGTAGTCATAACATTTATTGTCTTATCTTTTTTAAGATCGTCCTCAAGTTACTTACAACTTTAACCAATTTTGAATAGATTGATATTTACGCTCTCAATATGTATAGTTAATTATTTTCAATCTTCTATAGATCATCTTAGTGGTGACTTGATTTAACACAACAAGGCTAAATAACTTCCTTCCACACTCTTGGATTCTTAAGATGTGGCTGCAATACACACCACCTAATTTACTAATATTCTCAATTCACCTTGTTAACCCACTTCCTAAATAACTTCATTTCAAACTTTTACTAGGAATCTGAAATTATCCAAATGAGATTATAATATTTATGGTTTGAAACCAAATAAACAATTATCGACAAGAAATATCATAATCCATACTCGATCATTTATTTATATGCATCATCACATATCTTAATATTGACAACTAAGATTAAATATTAAATATCTATGGGTAATATTGATATCTTAACTCATACATACACATGTCCTTTGACTTAGATCTAATGATTGCTAGCGTGGATCAATAAATGAATATTGATGGAAAATATTATAATCTTATAGCCCTTATTTCATAGATATTTCATTATAGATAACAAGATTGATGCCAAATTAAACAATTATATATAAATAAAACAAATTCAACTACAAGTATTGAAATTTTTTACCTTCATACCCATTTACATTTTTTCAATGTTTTATCTAGAAAATACTTGCAAATTTTTGATATTATCACATATTTAAACAACCATATTTAAAACATAAATGTCATCTTAGACACACACATACAGATATATATATATATATATATATATAATGTTATGATTTATATAAAAATGACAAATAATTTGTTAGTTTCCTTAAAAATGACAAATAATTTGTTAGTTTTAAGAATACAACTAGTCAACCTTTGATATGCATAATTAAAGGCTACGATGTGAATCTAGCTACAAGAGGTTGAAATACCTCCAAAACACGCATAAATAGATTTGTAAATAAAAACTAGGAGCTTCAAAATAACTTACTTCTCATTTTGGAATCCACACTGATCTATTACATCATTACAATCCTCCTTTTATTTCATGTCTACTCTAAAAACCCTAAAATGCCAAAAAACCCTTAAAATTCCAAAAATTACCTACTAGCAAAACAACTCGGATGGACCCCAAATTTTGCATGCCAAATATTCCTTCATAAGTTAGGGCTCATATGAAATTTGAACTTATTATAACAAGCAAAACATAAGTTATTAAAGTTCTAAGACCTAGTAAAAAATGAAAAAAATATTACGAGGCAATTTTAGACCACTAGATGAAGGAATCCGGGCCTAAAAACATGCCAAAATGTACACAAGCTTGCAAGTAAGTTGACCCTAGCATATTACTAATGTATATCTACCTCCTGTAAAATTCAAGACGATCCAACTGTCGGATAAAAAGTTATGGTCTCTCCAAGTTATGCTCCCGCATTAGCCACTAATTCTTTGAAAAATTGGTTTGACAAATATTCATGGCCGACTATTTTTAATCTAGGTAAGGGTCAAGGTAGGTGTATCTAGTTAAATGTAGGTGCTTCCATGTATCAACAATTACAATTTTTCAGGGGACGTGATATTTAAGGATCATCCACTTTGTTCAGGATTAAATGAATGATCGAGACTCATACTTACAAATTTGGGGCACCTCATGGTTATACTACTTATGGTCATATAATTTGATTTATTTATTTATTTCATGTATTATATTCATATTTTCAATAATGCCATATTATTCATTATGCAATAGTGAGGGTAAACAGAGGTATCTTTAGGAAACTATAAGTATCTACATGTTCTTTCGTGTATATTTAAGTATGATTTTTCATGGCTATTATATTATAGGTCCATCCAGTTTGGAAATTGATAATTTGGAATTTCAGGATTTCTTATGACCCAACCGAGATTATTCCACACACATGAGATTATTCCACATGAATGAACTATAAAACACATTGGATAATTCCTAAGTGATTTCACAACAAACTTGTATGAATTTTTGTTTCTATAAATCCCTTCCCTAATGTTGATTTATACTATTTGTCAAGTTTATGTGATTTTTCGTATACTAATCCTATGCAAAGTCTTAATAGCAGTTACACATAATTATTTGTTTAGTATTTATGAAAATCGACACCCCTAACTTATATTAAGGTATTTATGTATACTACAAATCAAAGTATGCAATTTTATTTTTCTTGTTGACTCTATATCAAGGTATGTAATAGTTCTAAGTGGATATGAATGTTCATTTTATTTTTCTCGACACAATTATGGTTAATTTATAAAGATGAATATTTTAGTCCTCTTCTTAGATTTATTACTTAAATGAAACCCTAAAGGCCTTACATGAAGTAGAGAAGTATGTAATAGTTACACTCTATAAAATACTTGGCACTAAAATGTATTTTAGTTATGTTATAAAATTTCTTTCTTCAAAGAAATAGGGGGTGACAAGTGTTGTTTAAAATGTAATTGTTTACATGCTTCCGTATCACATTGTATTTGTGTCCTAGTGAGGTATTTATTTATTTATTATTTATATTGATGGCTTGGAAAGGTAATTAATCGGTTAAAATCATGTATTCCTAGTTTGGTGGAATATGAAATCATGAATGTTGTATTCACTTGGCTTTGCTAAATCATCATATAGCTAACTAAACTAATTTTTTTGGTTTTTTTGTAATGTAATTTATGTACGAGCATCTCAACCTTGTATGAAATATTTTATACCTAAAAATAATTGATAAAGTGCAAGGAATTAATTTTTGTACAAAAAATATACGCATTCATGGATATGAGAGAAATTCGAGTACCATTGAGGGATATGAGGAGTTTGTTCTCTTATTAATACAATTTATTATGATTTTCCTTTATTACTGATAACATATAAAAATAATAAAATAGTAGAAATGGAAGGGGGATGTAGAAGTACATGTGAGAAGGATTTAGGGAGAGAAAAGAAGCCTTGTTTGAGAAAATTAGTAAGTACAAAGTTTCACAAGAGTATGCACAACCATTTGAGGATATAAAATGTATTAATACTTTAAGATGAATGAATATCTATATTTTGTGTTAATGTCTTCTACATTAACTATGAGGTTCTGATGTGGAGATCTATTTTTCATGAATTCCTATAATTTCATGCACTAATTATCTTGAATCCTAATGCACTTTTAATTAAATTTTAACACGGATTGAACATTGAAAACAATAAATAAATAACAAATAGACTTAAATATTCATATTGTTATTTTTTCTAACACCAAAGGAACACACCATCCAATATGTTCATGTCATATGTATATTGGTATATTTCCTTATGTCAAACACTATTGAAATCTTTGACTTACAAATGGATCTATAATGATTAAAATGACCACAATTCTAACTCTACCAAACCTTTTTATAAACCCTCACTCTGTATATATGTAACATATTTAAACCCAAATGAAAATTCTCATGGTCTCTTTTACATTATTCTTCATTTTTGACATAAAATGAATAGAATGTTTCCTATTCATATATTTATATTTAGATTTCTATATTTGCATGTAATACAAACATAGCCGCACATAACCTTTTTGAGTTACAAGAATAATTCTAAGACGATAGTGTTGAAATATTATTATGTGCTCCATTACTACTATTCATCCTTTTCAGCTTAGAATTTCCTATACTTACAACACTCATTCTATAGTATATATCATTTGTTAAAGTGGGATTATTGGGTTCTATCCATCTTTTAACTACCATTTAATCTTGAATAACATATTCCATTGTAATGCTCTCACAAGTAGATTCTCTATATTATCCTTCAACATAAATCATTGACGGTGCAATAATTTTTTTGCATTTTGACAAGGCCTACCAAATTTTTGTGATTCAAGGAATTCCTCTTCTATAACTTTATTGGTATCCCTTTGCTAGGAATATATTTATTTTCTAATAGTTTAAAAAAAAATTGTTTTAAATATTTATTTAATATCATCACCAATTAGACATATATCAATTTTTGTAATTCATAACATTAGAGTCTCGCATTTAAAGTCCCAGTCAAATATGATTAATATTGTTTTGACCATGATATAAATAGTTATTTGATAGTGCAAGGAACAAAACTAGGGACAATAAAGGACAAATTCAAAGAAATTAAAAATTAAATTGGGTTGTAATGTTTCTGAAAGGGTAGTCACAAAATCACGTACTTTGAGTCAATGTTTAGTCCCGGGTCTTATACTATGATATATATGGTTATCGAGTGAGAAGAGTAATAATTATCCCATATCTTTGGACATTTTTATGTTACTTGCTTTCATGTTTTCGATCTTACACCTTCACTTGCCCAATCTATTTATTCATTATGTGTTTTTCTACTTCTAACTATGGCGTCGAGCCAAGGATGGGTGCCCAGGGATCCCTAGTCTCATTCGGGACACCCCGATCCTCTTTACGCTTTACTTGCACCTTTTAGGCACTTTCTCGCCATTTGAAATTTTTATCTTTTTGGTGGTTGGCATTTTTAGGGTTAATTATGAGAATAGAACAAGAGGACCATATACATATAAAGTAATGAGACGATAATGAGTGACTAAACACTACGTACTTACTATCACCATATAGTTACATCCATCAAGGTCACCTAAAGCTAGAATTGCATCCACCTAACTCCATCACAAGGAACACAAAGCTAGTTCATCTACATCACACTTCATAGGAGGATTCTATTGATTTAATGCACACATTTATTACATCCTACATCTATCCATTTCTCGCTACTTCACAAAGTGTAATTTGCACAAGAGAAACATAGGGAAAGATTTACACACACACACATAGAACTACATTGGGTCTGATATGTAGCTTAATGTTCAGTTAGTAAGTCCATCATTGTGGCCACTGAGAACAGTCTAACCCCTTCATATGAATATTTTTTTTAGGGGTTTGATATTTTCTTAGGGTTTTACAGGTATCTCCTTCATTTTTGATTTACAGAGAAATCAAACACGGTTCGATGAATCTAGTGTGATAATAATAAACTATAAATGAACATTGAGTGATGCCTCAGAGGATGGTTTTAAGCCATTTTTGTATACCAAGGTGCCTATATCTAAGACTAAGGCACCAATATATGCCCCTATGGCTTTCCAGGCATCCCAGTTAAGTCAGAGAGTTCATATATGTACATTCTAAGGCTTTTATGTGGTCATATCCTCCTATATTCCTCGTTCACACTTTGACATAGTTTCCTTCCTTCTTCGAATCACCTAAGGACTTTGCAACCCCTCTTTTACATTAGGGTTTTACATTTTTATTTACTTAGTTGCTTTGGTCAATTCCTTTATTTATTTATTTGTTATTTCTGTGTATAACATTAGCTTAGGCTAATATTTCCCATTTTAGTTTAATCAAGTTGGTGAATCTAGCCTTGATCTTCATGCTCTTAGGGTCCTCATTATTTGTTTATCATTCTAAAGTATAGTCATCATCAGTATCTCAATCAATTATTATTTCCTTGCACATCTTGATGGAAGGCATAGATTCCAACACCTTGTTGTTACTACTCACATTCATGCTGATATGCATCTTGAATCAGTCTATCAAACTTTTGTAGATGTATTTTCTCAACACATAACATTCAAGTCTAATCTTCCCCGCCAATCTTAATACTTTTAATAATTATCCACCCTTTCATATCATGATTCACATTTACAATATGGGTGTTAAGCGTACTTTAGTTGACAATAGATCCAAAGTTAAATTATGTCCAATGTCATTACTTAAGAAGAAATGTATCTCCGCTCGTGATGTTAGTACATCATCTCTCTCCTTTCGTACATATGATGGTTAGGTTTTCCCATGCATAGGTCACATTGTTCTTCCTATCACTATAGGTCAAAAAACTCTAAACACGTCCTTCTTTGTCATTGAATTTCTAGTCTCATATAATTATTTGTTTGGTAGGCCATGGATCCATGTCATGTAATTTGTTTCCTCTACCATAAATCCTTGAGTCAAATTCATACATGAAGGTGTTGAATGTATTGTGCTTTGTGACTGTGACAATTACAAATATTGTGACCAAGATCTTGATACTAATCTTATTATTCCATGAACTGATAATAAAGATGAACCTTAACTAATGGACAAACTACCTCATTTTCCACCACTTGAGGGTGTTATTTGTGTCATTGATGTGGTTCCTTCCACTCCACCACCTCTCCTTACCTCTACTATTTTTTATGGTCATGTATTAGGGTCATCTCTCTACAAAAATGTTTCTTTTTCTCCTCCACCCTCTTCATCACTTTGACCTCCCTTCACATGCACACTTTTCATCAATTATTCTTATTAGGATCATATTCCATTTAATCCTACTTATAATTCCATTTTATGTACACATCGGGCTTGAATCCACTAGACTTTGCATTTGAAGAACTCTACCATCCACCATATGTTCTGAACTTTATCATGGGTTTATTGGCATCATCTTCATTTATGGCCTACATGTATTTAATATTACATTATTCCTTGCATCCAATCCTAGATCTTCACCACTTATATTAGGACAATCATGGCTTGATTATATTGGGGGTACTCTAGATATTGATCATACATATATATCATTTCCCATGGCCTTTGGACATGTATTCATATGAAACATTTATTTTCTTTGCTATATAAAAATATTACTTGTTAGTATGCACATGTGTGTCCCTTAGCATCCTTCACCAATGAAGAGTATGCTATGGGTATGTACAACTTGCATCTTATTGGATCATTACGTGATCTACCTAAAACCATTTCTTATCGGGTCTCTAATTCTTATCCATACAAATTTTACCTTGAAATTGAAAATATCTTAGATGAAATTACATGATGGATTCTTTATCTTCCATACTTGAGGGTAATAGCATCAACTTATTCTCCCCAACCATCCTAGAATCAACACACCTCTCATACTTACATTTACATATATCCACATTCTAGAATTTACATAGTCATCTACATCACATACATTTTCATTACCCCATGACACACTTTTTTTTCTTTGGTTCACACATGAACCTCAAACATGAAAAATAGGTATTACACATTATGTCTCTTAGCACATCTTACAGTGCATCTCATATTATGCATACTACATTTTCAATTTCATCTACATCACTTATATTTTGACATTTGCACATCCATATAACATACTAGTATTCATCACATTTATGAGTCACACTCCTATTGTCTACGAATCTAGTATTACATAGTATTCATCATCCATAACAAAAATTTCACTCTTCTAGGCTATCTACATACCTTGTATGGCACTATGTACATCAAATATTTACAAAATTTACTCAGCACATGATCATCACTTCTCCTTGCACATACTACATCTTCTTATATGTACTACACTCACTACCTAATGATGCACTCTAATCTCACTGTCTATAATGGAATGATGAGGGTATGAAAAACTAAATTGAACCACATCACACTCACACATTCATCATGCACTCTTAATTTTATCATGTGGCATTACTAAGATTAGGGATATATACCTCAGGCTATAGGGTCACTTATCATAACATCATCTCATGATAGGTTATATCATCACTTTCATTCACATTGTTATGTGGTATATGCTTTAGTCTAAATCAACACTTCATTTCTATTTATATTGTCATGATATACACTCATGATATAGCATCACACACAATTCATATCTATTTCACATCTCATCACTACAAAATCATTACAATGCACTACATACATTACATAGTTCAACCATTTCTCGATGATGCACTCTCATTTTTGGTTCATTCTTTACTCGTTGATGGGGTATAGTAAATAAAACTCACTACATACAACTCCATTTACTCGAGGGATATGTGGATCCTATCATCAATTATCCATTCCATTCCATCCATCCACAACATACTACATTTTATGGTTGCATTTACTCTTTCTTGCACTTGTCTTTACATGTTCACTTTACTACACATGTTAGATAGATCTCTTGTATGTAATTATCTTTACCATATACACATGTACATTCATGTTATTTTCTAGTTATGATCATAGATACAAATCTTCTATACACAATCTTTGTTTAACACACCACCTAATGGGGCAACCAAATTGTATGTACAGGTTTTATTATTTCATTTTTTACTTATCACTTTCCATTATTAGTTATGGACATAAAAACCTTCGAAATAAAGGTACTTCGATCGCGGTTTTAAAACATTTTTATGTGCCTCAACCTATATTGGTCCTAAA